>JAOXNZ010000085.1:15344028-15355141 GCA_028566095.1 Kryptolebias brasiliensis
CTATCCCAGCTGAAACCAGGAAACAAGCTAATAATAAATTAGCATAAATTACACATTTATGTGGTACAGTGTAAAATGTAGTCTTTCTGTGGTTATTTGGATCTGATAATTTTTCACAAGAGTTCCTAAGAGTTAATTCTCAATATGAGTTTTTCAGCAGATTGCAAGAGATTTAAAGGGAATGTAACAACCAGCTAAAATGTACAATATCAATATATCGGTTCACATGCAGTGTAATATATAGGAAATATAGTAATAATCAATACAAAACATTGTTTCAAAAGCCAGCATTTTGCCAACAGACTATAATGCTAAAATTAATGAAATATGTCTTTAAAGCTTCTCAGTTGTTCAGGTTGTAGTAGCTTGAATAATAGCCAATTATGTTTTACTGCATGGTACTTCCACCCACCCTTCCTGTGGGTCGTCTACATGGTTGCTACCTGTGAGCTGTTTCCACACCTGGCAACCATGCGAGGTGTTTTGGTCACACAATTCAAGGTGGGAATAGCTGTGAAACCACCAGACAAGGATAACAAGACTGCACTGTAAGTGTTGGACGCAGTGATACCTGAGACAAAGTCGTGTGTTCACGCCTTTTTTTTTCAGTTTAACATTTTCACTCAAGACAAGTCTGACATGCCTTTTATTGCACTTCAGGGGGTTTGGGTCAGGCAAAATGGGGGTTATAGTCGATCTTCTTCCGATTCACCTCTGAGCTGGCAGTGGAGGTAGTCACATAGCCAAGTTTGTGTGTAAGAGTTAAATGGGGAGCAGGTCTTGCTGCAAACTGTTCTTACCAAAGTTGTTTTTGTCTCTCAGCAGTGCCTTAGTTTGTTCTCGGTGAATTACAAGATGAAAACAGCAGCAGCTTCACAGAAACATCTGTCTTGCACTTAAAAAGTGTAACCACTTTGAAAAGGGCTATAGGCAGGGTGGTAGGAAGTAGGGGTGTGGAGGGTGCTCCAGCAACCCTGATGAATGCAGGACATGCTTGTCCAAATGCATAATTAATGAATTAATGAAAAAAATGAACAAGAACAGACTTCATTGGTGCTGCATATGTTTAAATTCTAACATTTTGATTATTGTTGGGTTTTGTAAATCTGTTAACAATAAATCAGCATTCCTAATATGTGTACAAAAATTTTACAACTGCTTAAAACCCACAAAACAAAAAGCAGCATTTGGTCATCACTGCAATTTTATGGATACTATCTGTCCAAAATATGCAGCATATTTTTTTAATTTCATATTTTTATAAGACAACATGTGCTGCCATTGGGCATTTTCCTACATATGTTGGTATTGTGATATTCTTCATATGGATATTTGGAGTCATTAAAATCTCACACATGCTCACAAAATAACCCAATTGAACCCCCCCCCCCACCGGCTATGGCTATATAGGTGCCTTCCTTCTCTCCTCTGTCAAACTATTAAAATGGGTACGGGTACATTACTGTCCTCAAATAAATGTCTTTTTTTCAGGAGATGTAGGCTTCCTCTACTGTGTCATGCTTCTGTCCTCTTTAATGCGTACAGCTCAGTGCAAAAAAGGCAGCAATATATCTTTAGCATCTGCCTTAATTAATGACCTTGATCTTGTCACCTGAGCTACTTTTTCTCACTGTGCTGTTTTTACTTTTTCTACTCCCCATGTTTGTACATGCTAGTATTGCTGCCATTAACCTTGTCTTTTTTTGTTTTCTTCCCACAGAAACAATATCTGGCCCAATATTTTTTTATAATATAATAATATTTTGATTTAGTTTGTACTTTTATCCTACCCTCTCTACCCCAGTCAGTCGAGGCATATGACTGCCCATCATTCTGCTGGAGGTTGTTTCATGAAGTAGTTCCTTTCCACCGTCGCCAATGCACTGCTTAGGATGAGGAATTGCGCCAAAGTGAACATTTGATGCAATCTGCTGGATTCTTTAGATAGACGACTACATATTTACTAACTGGCATTTCAGAATGTATGGAATGTGACTATATTGTATTGTAACTGAATTGAACTGACTGCAATTGGATTACTTGCAACCTGTCCAAGGTGTCCCCCGCCTCTTGCACAATGACTGCTGGAGATAGGCACCAGCTCTCCTGAAGCCCGGAAAGGAAAAAGTGGGTAACAAAAATGGATGGATGTAATTGGATTTCAATCTGGATTTGTTTTAAACTAAATTTGGATTTATGATTTGGGTTTTTTCTTTTTTTTTTTTTGTATAGTGCTCTGAGAGGATTTTTTTTTGTTGTGAATTGTAACTGTATAAATAAACTGAATTGAACTGATGTGTTCAGGAAATGCTTCTACTTCTTGAGATTGGATTTTTCACCCAGGTGTCATCCAAACATCTAAGCCTTCTCCATTTGGAAACCGGCCATTACGTAAGAAACTGGAGAATCCGTGGTACATCCATGCTCCTGTCGGTCAAAAATTATCATTGTTTAAATAAATGGTGAAAAGGCAGAATCACCAGCTTGCAGGTAATGGTAGTTATCCTATGCCAAGACACTACTGGATTAAGGTAATCGTGACCCATTTACATTACTAACCTTAGTAATTGATCATGTTCTTCTTTGTATTTGAAAAAAGAACAAGAGGCAAAGAAAACCTGAGCAGTGTGAGGCTTTTGGGATTTAGAAACTGTAAGCCATAATATTTCCAGGCCTAAATGAGTAGCTAGATTTTCCAGCTTTTTAAAATGTTTCTACAAAAGGACCTAAGGCAGATTGAAATCTCTGAGGAAGACTTGTATGCTGAAATGTGATTTGTCAAGATGACCATGCCATGAAAAATAAAGGCATTTTTAAAAAAAAATCCAAAATAAAACCACCCTATTTAACCCTTGCTAAGTCTTTTTATTTTCAGTTGAATAAGAATTTTAGCACAGATCTAGCTGGGGGTGAAGATCAGTCTGGTTCTGTTGCTGAAAGTACCATCTTGCTGGTTTGTCAAGGGCCTCTGTCTTTCTGAGTCAGAATTATGACATCAGGGGTCATTCAAGTTAACCCCTTAATTAAACAATCACAACTTTTACACTAAAACAGGTCACCGGTCAGAACTGAAAAAACCTTCAGTGAAACGTCTTCAAGAAGCAAAAAAGCCAGTTCACTTGTCTTGTAGTTAAGCACTTACTATTGAATGTGCAGTCACGTGCCATGCAAAAGCTATTAAAATTAATCTGTTTGTTCAGTGTTCTGTCAGTAGGACAATTTTGTAGCTCACTTTACATCAGTGTAAAATAAGAGATAGCTCTTCCTGCTGCAGTGCTTATGTAGAAATGAGTCAAAGTCCCTCCCTAAGGAAAAACAAGCCCTATGCTCTTTTGAAAATATAACCCTGTCATGTCTCTTTTCTATTTAGTGGCAATTAGCCCAGAGGTTTAAGCCATATGTATTTTTTGCAAGACTTCTCATCCCAATCTGCATCAAAGTTTTTTCTGATTAATATCCCTCTTTTATTCTTTGTTCACTACAAAAAATGATTTTTAAGAATTTCAATTACTATAACATTTTATGTTTACTAAACGTCATAGTTTATTCTTTGATCCCTATGCGTTGCATGGTCATACATCTTTAGGAAATAATATTTTGACATCATCACCATTAATGGTTTATTTCACTATCCAAGGCCAGTTTACATCGTCTCCAGTTCAGTCAGCTTGCAGTTGGCTACCATCCAACACAATCTCACTGAGTTTCTTTTCCTGAGCAAATGTTGAGAAGGTCTGTGTTGCTTCAGTAGTTTTAACATCATTAAATGAATTTACTGATCATTACAACTGAGTTGAGAACTGATTTTCTAAGCAGTTTGAACTGATAATAAAAGGTAGCCAGTGACAGTTCTCATATGTTCTGAATTGTGACAGGTCTGCTGTGGGTATGTGATGCTCTCTGTTACTTTATGATCCTGAGCAGCCTGCCTCCTCTGCATCCCTAGCAGGCCTCTGACAGTTTGAGGTGGTTTACCTCTCAACCTAACCCTCCAACGGCATGACAGCTGGCCATCTGCTGCTGCCACAAACACCGCTGCCTTTCTCCACAACGGCCGCCGGCATCACCAGGGAGGATGGCATAGAGAAGGCAGGACTTAAAAAGGAGGGGGAAGAAGAAGGGAGCGACCAGCTTGTGCCATCCCTCACCATCTCACTGAGATGTTAAATCTGTTTTTGTCATCTCTGTCCCCCGTTGCACTGGTTTGCAGGTTCCTAGGCAGATGGTGAGTGCATTTCATTGCAGGCTGACTTCTTTACCCATTTTCTCATCCACGGCGGCACTCCCATTCCCAAGCATCTCCAACGCCACGCTATTTTGAGGATCATTAATGAAAACAACGGAGCAGTCAGTGAACCCTTGTATGAGTGAAGCACATTTGGGTGTCGCTGCGGTCAGCTTCCTAGAGCGAGAGTAATGCTGCTTTTGCTCATTAATGAACGCAGGCCTGAGCAGGCTTTAATCAGCCAGAGAGGAAGACTGATGAGATTATCTGTTAGTTAAGCAGCCCTCCTTGCATTTTGCCATGTTCTTTGGCACCTACATGTCCCATTAGAAATGTTTGGTCAGCAGTGCTGAGGGCAGCACACTGAACTTGTGTCGGACCATAATTAGTAACCCTCCCTTCCCCACCACCACCTTCACATATCACAGTTCTGCTGGGCTGTGCTCTCTAGAGATCTACTCATCCTGTTGACACACACACACATATATATATATATACCCCCAACCCTTCTAACAAAGAAAAAAATGTGCCCTCACACAAGCTTGTTGATCTGCGTAGACATAAATGCTTACACCACAACATACAAACAATAGAAAATAATGGAGGTGCTTACATGTTACAAATGTGTATTATGGGGCATTCACGTGTCCCCTATTTTCATGGTTTCACTTTTCCAGCTGGCTTAAAATAGAAAATAAAAGTGTAAATGATTCAATCTAAAATAAAACTTGCATTCCTTAAAGGAACACCTGCCACCATGAATGCAAAAGTTTTAAATTAAACTTTTGTGTGATCTGTTTGAGCTCAGTGTGTGTGTTGGGGATGACTCTCCCCAACTACCAAAGCAAAATTAACCTCAATAGCTGTAAAAATGACTAAGCTATAGCCGTTTTTGTGTTTGCTAAGGTCAATTAGCTGTGGCGGCCTTCTTGAATTGAGTTGGCTCCAAACATTAATCAGTTGTTGGTGTGCATCCAGGGATTACTTTCTGAAAATTTTATTAAAACGTGTCCAGTGGTTCATGAGATATTTTGCTCAAAGACAGACATGGTTAGGTCCAACACCTAATGACAACACTTTGAACATATACATTTTGCAGAATCTGTTAGTGCTTAGAGTACGTTTTAGGGATTACTCTCAGCTACCACAACACCAGATTTGAGCTCAAAATCTGTAAAATTGACTGAGTTAAAGGCTTTTATGTGTTTTCTAAGGTTGATTGGCTGTGGCAGTCTTGTTGAATTGAGTTAACTGCAAAAGGTAATCAGCTGTAGATGTACATCCAATGAGAACTTAAAAGAGAGTTTCATAAAAGTCTGTCTAGTAGTTCATGAAATATTTTGCTTACAGACAAACAAAAACACAGACACTAGCAATTACATGATCACCCGCTGCCATGTAATACCTAATTCTACAGGGGGAAAAAAACTGTCAAATACAGCAGAGCAACAAAAATTATATTTATATCTTCTTTATTTAGCTTTTTCTGTGATTTCCCAATTTTATTTATTAACAATATTTATGCCTACAGAGTTAATTTTTTCCAGAAAATGTGTTAAATGATATGAAATGAGTACATGGTTATGAGGGAAATATAGAAATATTCCTGGATGTACTTACATCTTTGATATCGTAACATCTACATTTTGTCGAACATTTAATCACATCCCAACAACATTCATCTAATTGAGGCAATTCAGAACAATGCAAGCACTATCTCTGATGCAATTTGCATCTGCATGTCAAAAAAGATTAAATTTAATATCCAAATGAGCTCTGCAAGAAGATTTTGTGTGTGTATCAAATCCATAGAGAAGTGAAGCATTTTCTTCGGCTCATGCGCTACATTAAAACCCGAAACTATTCTAAGGAAAAAAATACATATGTACTTTTCTGTTGTTTGGATACAGTAACAAAATATAGGTAAAAGAAGCAGACTGTATTTAGTTAAATATTACCTTTTTTGTTGTTCATCGAAGATGAATCAGGTTTCATCTGTTGCTTTTGGTTAAGAAATTTAATCGTTAGATGAAGTCAAACAAATTAGACAATGTTTTGAGGTTTCAATAATCATGACAAATTGACACTCAGTTACTGTCAAGTTGCCTCCATGTCATCATATTACATTTTGGTGAAGAATGCCAAAAGTCAACGTCTTCAATCACCAACACCTCCAAAAAAACGCCCAAAAAACTGTTAAATTAGCATATCTAGTCACCTTGACTACAGTTGTCAAACTATTCCTGATGCAGTCAAGTCAAGTTTGTTAATATATGTCACTGTTTTTTTTTTAAGACAGAATCTGTTTTGTTATATCCATTCATCCATTCCATCCATCCATCCATTTTCTTTACCAGCTTTTTCCTTTTTGGGTCACAGGGGAGCTGGTGTGAGAGGCAAGGTGCATCCTGGATAGGTCACAAGTCCATCAAAGGTGTTTTTTACAATGCATCTACTTGGGTTTTCACTATTTCTCACAAACCAAAAGCAAGCAGGTATCAGGACCATAGGTCCATTCTTCAGTCATGGTATTTGTACTGACTCACACTGGTTCACAATTTATCTTTTGTAAGTTTTCAAAAAAATTATATTGAAGAATTGTTCCAGTGGAACTACTCTGTGGTGGTCACAGTCCAATTGTTTTTTTAATTCACATTTGAAGTAATATAAGGTTGATTGTTTGGGGAGGTAGAAAAGTTATACAGTAGCTAATAAAACATATCTGTACTAGAACAATTGTGAGTAACTGCTTAACATTTTTCTTAGACAATAAAACAGTTTGAGACTGCAATCAAACATCCATCCATCCATGTTCCAAATTTGGCTATGATGGTTAAGCCATCATGGCCTCTAGCATAGCCATAGTCGACACTGCTTCAGATATTTTTAAAAACAGATTTTTGTGCTCCATTTGTCCCTCCAAACCACACATAAAGGTTTTGGTGAGAACAGCTAAGATATTGTTATTGTTATTGGCACAGCATGGCCATTTGTTTTTGTTAATATGTGTGGACAGGAATAAATATAAAACAAGAAAAAAATATTTAAACAAATTTCTAGAGTAGTGTAGATGAGGCACTAAATCTCTCCAGCAAAGTCTGGTTCTTCTCTGGGTCTTTCTCAGAGTGAACCATGTCTGAAACACCTCACCGAGCAGATGTCCTGAAGGCATCCGTACACTGTGCCCAAACCAGAACAACTTCTTTCAATGGAGAGAGGCAGGAACTCTGTTCAAAACTTCTCTCAGCTTGCAGAGCTCCTCATCATTTCCCTATGATTGAAGCAAGCCACTCTTTACAGGATGTTTTTTTCACCTGCTGTTTTAGTGGTCTCATTTTTTTGGTTGCCACCATTTGGCTGGTTTCTAGAAACAGTCCTCACTGTGGTGCATATGCAAATAGAGGGCAGAAAGCAGTGCTGGTCAAGGTTTATTTGGCCAAGCTTCAAATCAGAGTTGACTATTTTTTCTTACAAAAAAATGCCTGTGGTTATTAGTAATGTTTAATTGGATATGCAGTTACTGGCATGTTCCCAAATACACACTAGGATGAACTGTTAGCACATACAACCCTATTGGAAATCAGACATAAACCTTCCCTCAGTATAACTGAAATCTATAAATGTTGTGTGATTTTACAAATCCAAGTTACTAAATTCTGGGTAAACAACTAAATATTTAAAAACAGGTGAAATCAACTTTATTAAAGTAGAAGTTGTTTGTTCATATAGTCAGAATGATGTGTGATGGGGTGACTCCAGGACCGGAGCAACAAGCAATCCAGACATAAACAGTGATGTGCACTCTGAATTTCTGTTGTTATTTCAAGCCACTTGTGAAAGGAGACAACTTAAAAGAAGAACAGGGGAGCAGATGGCAGAGCCTTTATTACCTCACATCTAAACCAGAGTGCAAAATAGAAAAGGCCGTGGTTACACGCCAACTGTTTCAAGCTTTGTTTGACCATTCGATTACTTTTTCATGACCACATCAGAAGGCAATGTTGGGTGAAAATAAGGGGCACACTATGATGTGATGCCGCTGGCGAAACAGTTTTTTTTATTGGACACAGATTACAGAAACATAAACAAAACTAAACTTGGGGTAAAACACTTTTTTCCACCAAGATCTAATAAAGGAAAGTTCACATTTTGAAAATATATACATTACATATTTGTAAAGCTTTTTGTCTGCCACAACTGTAAGCAGCATGTTGCCTTTTCTGCTAAATGTCCCAGTAGAGAAGAGTGATTAGAATTCAGCATCCACGGAAGTGAAAATCCAGCTGTGTAAATCAAATCTGCTGCCTTATGAAGTAGAGGCAACAACAATTTTGAGAGCAATATGCAATATTCATTGTTCATAAAAAATTAATTTGTTTGCTTGCAAGTCAGCCTAAAGTGATTGTGGCTATTTTTTCATTCATATCTATGCCAAATCCTTCTGAAGAGAGTGGCATTTGTATTTTCTTCACACACACATTGCTTTACTTCATAGCTCTTTGCTGTTGCCCCCTGGCATCACTGCGGTTTCAGCGAGAGCTCAGATTCACAATGAAGCTTTCAGATAAAAATATAAAAATCTGGCCCAGGATCTGCTCCAGATAAAGAAAATAATCATGTCGTAATTGCGTCTTTTATGAAACAGCCAATTATCTCTCACACAGGTACAAACAGTGATTACTAATGGCCTTTTGAGCGGTAGAGGTTGGGCTAGTGTGTAATTTAGAGCTGATCTGAGGCCTGCTGAAAAACACAAACCAACGACAGAGAGTCACTTTGGAGTGAGGATTTCCTCTGTCGCTGTTTACCTTTAATTCGATCTGCAGTTGGTAATGTAATTTACTGTCTGTTGAGTGCAATGTGTTGTAAAAATGAACGCACCCAGAATGAGATCTAGGAGATTTATGCTTTTTGGCCCAGCATAGCTAACACAGGCTTCGCTTTACCCTCTTTACAGAAAGATAATTATATTTTCAGACACCGAGCCAAGTAGCTCTGCATACTAAACTGCATGGGGATCTTATTTACTATGCAGCTGAGGAGGTTTATATATTCAGAATCTGTCTGTCCTTATGTGTTTTTGATTAACACAACACTGAAAATCCAAATGGATAAAAAAAAAAACTAGAAACCAACCTATGAATGTTTTTGTTTTAATGGAAGAGTAAATGTGCATTTTTTTTTCCTATATTTTTCCTGAACAATAACTAAGTACGATTAAAGGCCTAGCAATCTTTGAAATAATTGCATATAACCCGCCACCTTACATGCCAGTTTTGGACTAAGATCAGCTTATGTTTTGAATTGTACCAGTTTAAGTTAAACTGAGAAAATAACATTACTAAGCTCAATCTATTATTTTTAATTGCAGGACGGCAAGGTCAGAGTATGTGTTGTGAATGACTCTCAGCTACTACCACACCAAGTTTTGGCGCAATATCTGAAAACTTGACTGAGGTATAGCCATTTTTCTGTTGGCAAACGTTGATCAGCTGTGGCAGCCCTGATTTGTTTTTTTTATTAACTCCGAAAGTTAATCAGTTATAGATGTATAGCCGATGATTACTTTCTGAAAGTTTCATTAAAAATTGTCTAAAATTTCACGAGATATTTTGGTAACAGACAGACACACACAGACACTGGCAACAAACATTATTGCCTGCCTTTCACCTTTAGACAACGAATGATGATAAGATCTAACAAACTCATTATGTGCTCAAATTAATATGATCATAACTAAATATGACACATGTAAGATTTTTTTTTTTCAATATTATAATACTGAGCAGCTATTAGACTAAGTTGTGAAAAGTGGGTCAGTCCTGAATATTTGTTATATTGATGATCTTTCTGTTGTATTCAAGATAGATAAATTGTGGTCCATCATCAGGAGAACATAGATGTCCAAGGTGATTTTGATGACACTACAGGAAGTATTATTGAAATGTTAAATGGTAATAGCTGGGTGTTGCGCTTTGTAAATAACCTTGTTTTTAACAAATAATCAAATGTGTCAAATGCAGAGTACAGCTTGTTATGATATCTTGCTTGATCAGAAAATTGTAGGTTCGACCCCTGGCTGGCTCGCCAATAATGTTCATAATCAAACTCAAGGACTGAAAGTGGAAGAGAATTTACTGTATTTGAACAATCCTGCTTTCACATTGTTTGAACAGTAATGCTATCTGGATCTGTGTCCCTGAGAGTAACATTGTAACCTTTATATTTCTCTCTCTGTGGCAAAAGCAGGACACAAGATTACACTCTTCATCTACGAGCATGGTAGACATTACGACTCCAAGCAAGTTTCTCTGAGTCACTGTGACCAAAAACAATGTTAATCACGGCACTTCACTTTCAATGACAAGTCTTCATTTTTATAGTTGCAAGAAGGAAAAGTTTATGATTTAGATTGCTCATGGGTTGCTGATCTCAGAAGTGAGACTTTGTCCAGCTGAACTGGATATAAAATGCTCCATTTCCTACATGCTCAGTTCAGTTTGTTTTTATCAGCTGGTAATCGTCGAGCTCCGTTTACACATTTATATGCAAAGTCCATCATATAAAGACTTAATAGACAACTCAAGATTGCTGGAGACTTTAAAAGCAGGGCACAGAAAATACACTCTCAGAAGTCTTGAGTCATTCCTCATTTCCGTGCATTACACCTCCAAATTTAATTGAAAAAATTCCTACTTTTTCACTAATTTTAGAGCCTTTTTGCAGGGTTCCCCCATGATACCTTTTTCTTGTTGTTTGTTTGTTCTATGAGACATTGTACAGCTCAAAATAAACAAATATTTTAATATGCCATGTTTTGTTGTACTTTAATATATTTTGATGAGATTTTTTTTTACTTAGTGATAGCGGAACAAAAGTTTACGTTAG
>JAOXNZ010000085.1:15386144-15398214 GCA_028566095.1 Kryptolebias brasiliensis
TGATTCTCCTTCGAGGGAAGCTGGGGTGATCTCGGGGTAAGAAGACCGTAATTTAGACCGGGTTAACCATTTCCGCATTTTCAGCTTATTAAAGGCCAACCATGTTGACAATTGGGTAAGACCTTGGGTCCTGAACTCGTTGATTAACATCTGAAGACAAGCTGACGGGGCAGACCTCGTCGAACGACACTCTCCTGTTTTCTGCCAGTGCTCAGACTCCAGTTGACTTTACTGATTGTCAAGCCATTCCTTCGCCACCTCAACTCTCTCCTTATCTATTTAGTGATGCGGTTTTATTTCAAGTGTCTGTTTCCCGCTAAGGGTATTCGGAGCTTAAGCAAACGTGTCTTACAGTCTGCTTTTGCAGGAGAACCAATGCTGCCATTTATACTGGGGAACTACAGCTGCGTATAATACACTTGTAAAGATTACAACGCTGTTCATGACAAATACAGTGAAACACACTGTAAAATGGTAGACTGAATAATCCAACATGCGCGTTTAACATGGTGCTAATGTGAGCCAATCTGCAGTGGAACCAGTGCAAGCTCTAATGTTTGATTCCAGTCACACTTTTAATAAGAAGAGTGCAAAATGAACAAATGTACCTATGACACATTAGATTTTTGGACTTTTCTATTGGACTTTTCTACTTCATTACTTTTCTACTGCACACACTGGTATTGAGGGGAATGAAGTGGTCAATGTTCAGGCAACATAAAATGGGAAAAAAAAAATCAGCAACAGTTGAGATACAAGTAGATCTTA
Source organism: Kryptolebias brasiliensis (assembly GCA_028566095.1). NCBI lineage: Eukaryota > Metazoa > Chordata > Actinopteri > Cyprinodontiformes > Rivulidae > Kryptolebias > Kryptolebias brasiliensis. Next base: position 15,386,913 of record JAOXNZ010000085.1, read on the forward strand.
GCAAATCTAAAACAAAGTCTACTATCTATCTATCTATCTATCTATCTATCTATCTATCTATCTATCTATCTATCTATCTATCTATCTCAGTGTGTGTGTGTGTACTTGTTTTCATGTTATATCATAACACACCTTCAATATCAGGACACATGGAAAAATGAGGACATTTTTTGCGTCCTCACTTTTCCAAGCAGACTAGTGTTCTCCAATGTCCTACAATATCACAATTTTCAGAAATTTTGTATGAGTGTGTTTATCATTTTTGCTCATGTTCAATTTTGTCAACTAGTGGCCAGTTTTGGAACTTAACACACTTGTACCCATATGCCACGTTGTTCAGAAATACTAACGCACTCTTCAACATTGGTAGCAGGTTTAAGTATTACACCAATACATATTCCTAAATTCAGAGTCAAATAGGAGATTCTCAATTGATACTCCTGGTATAAGCCTTTGTTTTTCTTATATTAGAAAAGAACAATAGTTCTTAATTGGTTACAATTAATCAAGGGAGGACTGATAAAAATCTATCAAGTACTGTACAGTATTGTGTATAGTATACAGAATACTGTGTATACAGAATGTATGTAGAATAGAATAGAAAAGCCGTTATTTGTTCCACATGGGGAAATTCACATTGGACAGCAGCAAAGCTGATGTAATAAATGGAGTGCACACAACAAACCATAATTAAACAAGAGGGAAAGTAAAAACTCTATGTACAGTATTTATAGTAAAAGGAGTAGTATACAGTACAATTTTTTTAAGTAAAAAAATATATACAAAAAGATTTTGCAGTAATTTGAAAGGGAATCCTTTAAAACGCACTTCATTGTGAGCTGAGTTATCTTCATAAGCGGAGGCTCTATTAGTTCTGACTGACAAGGAAGAGGTCGGAGTGAAATTCTCTACACACTAGGGTGCCATGTTTAGTAAATTTGATCCTAATTGCTGATGAACATTAGTCTGAAATGGGATCAACCTCTCCACATGCTGTCTTAATACAGACACATGCACAAACCTGATGGACCACATCCTGCTGACACTATCACATTCTCTCCAGCTGAAAGCGTCAAACATGTACATGTGTCCATGCCATGTTTGTGCATGTGTGTAAATGAGTGTCTACAGGCATTGGTATTCATCGGACTCTGCAGACTCTGGTCTGACCTCCTGTTGAATCACAGGAGCACTGGCAGGAAAAAAAGAGAGCTCTTTCCTTTCCTTTTCCTTCCCTTCCTTTTTATCCTTCTTCATTCATCTCCGGATATTTTCGTGACCTTGTTTTTGAAGTTATATAATACTCCGCTTGAGGTTTGAGGTTGAGGGCAGGGGGTGTAAAGCCAGCGGAGGCTGGAGGCGGGACACTGATCTAAACTGTGATGACAGCTCAGGCTTTCTCCCTCTCACCTCCTCCACGCTCTTGGGGGGAGGTGAAAGTGTGGTGACAGGAAGTAACCTCAAAGACGGCGGGGGATTTTGTCATTGCCACAAACACAGCTCGCCGAGACAGAGATGGGTGACTAAAAGATCACATTTCAGTTTTTTACCCACTCAGGAGAAAGAAAATCACACTTGCATGGGTTTGCTTTCTGTGTCTCTTAAACACACACACATACATATTCAGGCAGCCAAAACAAGAAGGGGAAGGCCTCTGACTCATTTATTTCATCATTAAGTAGCTTGTTGAACATGTAACCAGGTTTTTTTTCTGTAGCGGAGGTGGGAGTAAGCCGTGATTTTAACGTCATTAAAATGCCAAGAGGGGAACAGCTGTGGGAATTGCTCACTACAACGTGTGATGACATAATTATAATAAAACTCAAAAACTTGGATGCATGGTCACTCACGAAGCAGCTGCAAACATCAGCCTTATGTAAATCTTTCCAGGAAGCTGAAAAAGGTTTTAATTAGTAAGCAAAAGAATGCCTTTAGGAACAGTTTGAAAGTATAAAACATTTCTCTGTATTATATAACATGTTTAAGATTCTTAAGAATGACTGAAAAGGAAACCCTTGAAACATGCTCGTTTTGGTCAGATGAGTGAAGTAAATATCTCACAAATTATGAAATGTCAACACAAATCATAGCAGATCATATGAAAGACAAATAATGCATTGTGAGCCCAAGGAACTGGCATACCATTTTTAAACACAAATACTAAAGAAATTGTTTTGCATTGTAATAGATTTATTTTTCCACAGTGTTAATCACTAAAGGCAGCTTTAGATTTAGATAATAAACTGTAAGAGTGCTGACATGTACTGATACTGATGGCCACAATATTAAGGAGACCATATTATGTTCTTTTATTATGTTCTTTTTCAATGTTAGTTCACAGATTTATTTATATTGTTTTACATTTCAGCAACAAATTGTATTTTGTGCTTTTGTTTTAGCTTCTGGTTTGACCAAATTTTCCAAAATGCTCAGATGGGTCAACTGTATAGCAAAAAATGGTAAAGCTTGATAAAGCCTCTTATACTTTATAATCTCTTTAAATGGTGGGAATCTTTAGGCACCTTGTGATTTGATTACGCTTTGGAGGGTTGCCTTTATAAAACAAATATTGAATGACTGTGATGATTATGTTCTAATGTGGCTCCAAACCTCCGATTCCAGGTTTTCAACCATTTTTTGCTAAACTTTTGCAAAAAAAGTTGCAATGGACTTTAAAGTTCCTCTCAAATTCAGCCTTTAGTTAGCAGTGGCAGCTATTTCAGCTGTTTGTCAGTTCTTCCTTCTACAGGTGGAAACATGTACAGAACTTGCATATAGTGTGGCTTTTCTTAATGTCAATTTCCCCGTCCAGACACTGGCTCTCAATGCAGAAGGTGCTGCTTGTATATGTTGTGTTTCTGTTGTGTGCACGCCATATGCTCTCAGGGCACTGCACTTCCACACTTCAGAGTTCCGCCGTTTGCGTTCCTCAACATGACGTTATTAACATTAGAAAATAATCAATTTGTGACGTTTCTATATAGATTCAAAACTGTCTGCATCATAATGTATCAAAACATAGATTTGAACCTCTACTCCTAATTAAAGGCCTTTTAAACAACAACAAAAACTAAATCCAAATAGGCCTTTAAGTCATGTTTTATGTCTTACTAATAGTACATGATGTATTTTTTTGCAGAGATACCCTATTTTTCCTCCCTCCCCTGCTCCCCTGCTGAGTATGCAACATTTTTGGCCTCCATCTTTCAGCCTCATTATCATCCGTCAATGACAGTGTGTATGGCATGACTGTAAAACACATTGGTAGTATGTGCCTGTGTTTTGGAATGTAACAGCCTTGAAATAATCAGCAAATTAGTTTTGTTCTCTCACTGTCTCTCACTTCATTGAACCTCTGTTACTCCTCAGCAAAGCAAATTTAAGCGCTGTGCAAAATGTTTGTGTTTGTGTTTCACTTTAAGAATGTACTTTTTCTTAAAAGTAAACAAAAATAAGTATTAAACAGAAAGGAGATTCATATTTTGTATTATTTTTCAAAATTTCTGTAAATACAATTAAAGAGCAGCATTACTTGAAGAACGGCATACTGCCCACCACCAATTATGCTGTGGTTGTAAATTAAGCTCATCTTTCTAGGTTGAAAAATGACAAATGTCAAATCTTGAAAATAATGTTATGCATGACGTCATGAGCACTCACGGATGCTGTAGGTGCTTAGAGTATGTGTTGGCGATGACTCTCAGCTACCACCACGCCAGATTCTAGTCCAATATCTGTAAAATTGACTGAGGTAGAACTTTGTGACACAATTGTGTATTTTTGTTGGCTTAGGTCAATTAGCTTTAGTTGCCATTTTGAATTGGGTTGACTTTAAAAGTTAATCAGTTGTAGATGCACATGTTGTGAATACTTTGTGAGGGTTTCATTAAAATCCCTTCACTAGTTAGATATATTTTGAACAAACATACAAACAAACACCTGTACACATAAACAGAGGCGATTATGTGATCCCCCACCTTACATAGTTGTGTGCGGTAATGAGTCATGTGTGAAAATCTAATGGTCTGACAGCCCTGCACTTTAATATCATGGTCCCTTGAGTTCATATCCCTTTAATTGTCACTACATGAGTTAAAAGTTTAATATACACTCAGCAAATTAAACTGAGCAACCCAGAACCCATTATTTAATAACTAAGATGCACATTCAGCAGCTACTTTTTAATATTTGCTTATACTATATAATGTTTAGTGTATCTCTGTCTGTAACAGTCTGCTTTATATAAGATATGATGTGAGACGAGACCTACCACACACTTCATTAACCAGTTCCTTCTAACAGAAGGTTAAGATAAATCAGATTTATAACAGTATATTCCTTTTTTTATGGCTCATTGAATATGTGTAGATTAAAAACTGTGGTTCATATTGTTAGCACAGAAGTGTGAGAGGCAGTGTGTAAGTCTGCCTAAAACTTGCAAAGCTTTCTGCATATTTTCCCAGCTTTTTCCTTTTACTGTATTGCAATCAAGGATGCCACAGTGCAACCGGGATGACTTTCCTAAAAATGCAAAACAGTCTGTTTTGATTGTTGCATTTTTTTTCCTCCCCCCCAAAGATCTCCTCTTGCTGAATCTGTTGTGCCCTCCAGTTACTGGCACTCTGAGAAAGATGGTAAAACTAAAGCAGATAATAAGGCAATAGACCATATTCTTGACTTGAAAAAGTAAGAAGCTGTAATAGCTGATATTTACCACACAAAAAGCAAAGGTTATTTATGTTCTGCTGCAAAGCTTTTAAAACTTATTTAAATCACACCAACACACATCAACATCAAAGGTCCAAGCCTTTTTTGTTTTGGTGCCATAGGTTCTTTGCAACACTTAAATAAACTTAGCGACTATTTGCATTTACTTGATGTTGATTTAGCTTTTTCTCTGGATAAATATATTTTAGATGCACCATTAGTATTAATTTTCTTAAGTCTATGAGTCGTAATGTAATGTCCTAATGCACTTCTATCATCAGCTGACATTACCATTATTGTTAAAGCAGTTTGTTATCATTGGCACTAATACAAGGTTGCTGTGTGCACTGAATATTTTATTGCTATGGAAGGACAGTGTTTGTAAATCTGCATAATGGAAGGTCTTTTATTGCAAGTTTCATTAAGACATCTCCCTTTGGACAGGAGGTTAACTGCTCGTCTGACTTCAGCATGATTATAAAGCTTAAGGTCATTTATAGGTATTGAATGCAAAAATCAATAATGCTGTTACTGTTATTTTCTAAGTGGTCAAAAGCAAGCAGCTATCCAACAAATATTACGCTTTGAGATGAAAAAGAGCTCAAGAAACTATGGTTCTTATGGAACCATTAACAACTTTGAATAAAATCTCAGATTTTAATTGCCCTTTAAGAACAATGGGTCCTATTTTGTTAGGAGGGGCCAGGTAATGGAAATTTTGGTAGCTATATCTTCAGTTCATAAAACCATGAAGAAATAATAGGAACAGTATCAGCCGAGGTTGGCTGTGAAGACCCAGAAAGCTCCATAAAAAACAGCTTCTAAGATTTCTGCACCCACTTAATTTTTTTGCAGGATCACAGGAAGCTGGTGCTTATCTCTGGTGGTCAATGGGTAAGAAGCTGGGTACATCCTGGACAGGTTGCCAGGCCATCACAAGGCAAACACAGAAACAGACGAGATGCAGTTATGCACATACACACACACCCCCACACACACACACCCACACACACACACACACACACACACACAGTCACACCTAATATCTTTTTAGAACTGCTAATTCATCTAACACGCATGTTATTAGGATGTGAGAGGAAACCATAGTATCTGGAGAAAACCCCCAATACACAGGAAGAACATGCAAACTACGCACAAGACGACCCCAGCCGAAGGTTTCATTCAGAGTCGTCTTGCTGTAAGCAGCAGTACTAACTGCACTGTGCCAATTTCTTGAACATCGAATCAAAATCCCTGTTTGATGTAAAATATCTTCAGGGAGACTTAGTAGAGCTGCAGTGATGATGCTCTGTTTTATTCTGCTGCACAGCTGAAGACAAATGCAGTATAATTTCTATGAAAAAGCCTTCATTAGAAAGCTTTTCACACGTCTTCACTGTAAATGGTTGCTCGATGGTATAAGTGAATAAACACACGATCTTGGAGGTCGCTGTTAACTTATTGTAATAACATCTGCAGCAGTACATCTGCAATGCAATACATGTTGTATGTCAACTTATCATGACAACCAGCACACTTATGTTACTGTACGGTACAGGTAGCCCAAAAGTGATAACAGAGAGCACTTCTCCAGTTTTGTAGAGCTGGACTAATAATGCCTTCATTTCGTTTTGCAACCTGTAGCAGACCAAAAAACATAGACTTAAATATGGTAAATGCAATTACAGTTCTTGGAAGAAAACATTTCATGAGATTTTGAAGATTAAAAGAGATTGGCTTTTGCAACAAGTTAAAAATCTGCAAATTATGTCCTCAGAAAGCAAAAGTTGAAGGTTTGGTTCCTACAGAACCTAAAAGTTAACATCTTTACAAAGCATGAAATGCAGACAAAGCTTTTTGAAGAGGGGTCAGGAAAACCTCCCCACAAGAAGACTGAAAGACAATTTCAGTTGCATTCTTAAAAGCAAACAATGATTTGTGTATTTGCAGCTTTTTAATTGTAATAATTTACAGTAATTTTGGTGCCCAGCCTACATTATGAGTGATCATTTCTCTTGCAGCAACAACATATTTATTTAAAAAAACTTAACCGTGGAGATTGTTGCTGTGCAGTTGCTCAACTGTACCTTTGACTACACTCTCCATGCTGTCCCATATAAACAAGTCCAGCATCCAACAATACTCTCTTCATTTGTTGGCTTCACCACAGGGTGCGAGCTCTTGAAAGAAAATAAAATCTTTCTTTGAAAAAAAGGGCAGATGGAGCTCAGTTAAAAGCAGCCTGCCTTGTTCTTTTTCTTGTTTGTGGGCCTACATGAATAGGGACAGAAAGGGAAACAGGACTGCGGGATGGGAATTTTTAATGAGGGACTTTTAAGTGGCTGCACATGATTCTCAGCACTTCATAGATAACTCAAAGAGGGAAAAATTCCCCTCAGCAATCCTCTGGGTAACATTGTATGACCATTCAATTTACATATGTAAAGAGAAGAAAAGACTTTTTCTATCTCCTTTGAGTTTATCTTTCTCTGCAGTGTTCAGAATCTGGGGCTTATTTCTTCCTCCTGGTTGGCTTTACTTCCTCTATCATTTCCTGTTTTTCTTTTTATCTTTATACACTAAGGTGCACAGCGTAAGCGATGGCTCCTTCAACTAGGATTCTGGGGGAAAATATTAGCGAGCATGGAGCATAGGCTCAGCAAAGAGAAGATTAAATTATCTCCTTTGAAGGTGTGCTGGCGCTTTCATGAGACAGAGGCCATTATTAATATGCAGTGACACATGCATACATCCAAAATGATCCTGGACGCTTCGTCACGGATCATAAAATTCCCCAAGGTGCCTTTCGCTCATCGCATACTGAGAGCTGCCACTGCAGGCCCACATGAATCACAGTGATTCAGTCAGGATATATGGTTCGGAGGGCAGGAAAATGTCGAAATGAGTCTTGGGTTTTATTAGATTGCCCAGACAAAATTATCTTCATTTAGAGTCATTTGACTCTATGGCAGGGTGTTGTGGCACTCCATTCACGGTTGACAGGAGGGCCAGTAAACACATTGTGGGGTTTGCACAGCTTGCAAGAAGGTTAAATGGGTCATGTAAGCAGCATGATGTCTGGGGCATGGTGATCTCATCGTGTGATTTGTTGGTGGCATTTGAAGTCAAACTTTAGTCCTCCGCCCATGTGTGGTTTTGCCTCTGACAGCTGTTTGACAGTCATACATCTTAGTATTTAGTTACTGTAATCAGCTAAAGATAGCCAGGTTTAACTAGCTTTATAAGTCAAAGAGCTTGCCACACTGTGGAAGCAAGACAGTACCTGACTGAGATCTCATCTGGTTTCCTTATTTGAGCACCTGGATCGTTGATACCATGCGGCTATCATTTCATTCATTTGATACTAACTCCATTAAATACGTTATACCCACAAGATGCTCATTATATAACTGGATGGAGACATTAATGACATCAGCCAGAAGTCACACATATCCATGGAGCAAATGGGCACTGAGTGTGTAATTGGAATTTTTTACTCTTTTTGTTCCCTTTTTCTGCTTTTGCCTAGTAGATAGCCCAAATGAGCTGTCATCCATGATTGATTTCCACATTTCAGGGATGCCTACTTTCACTAAGCACTGACTATTAGAGAATCTCTGTCACGCCGGTGGCATAGAGGGGGGCCATTAAATACAGAGCAAGAACAGTTTGATTCCAGTGATCTCAAGCTTAATGTGTAATGTAGATGCATTTTTTTGTTCTGTTTGTGGAACAGTAATAAAAGATATTATAAACTAGGGCTGCTCATCCATCCATCTATTTTCTTTCCAGCTCACAGGGGAGCTGGTGCCTATCTCCAGCAGTCATAGTGTGAGAGGTAGGGTACAACCTGGACAGGTGGCAAGTCAATGACAGGACCACATAAAGACAAAGTAGATAAACAACCATTCATGTTCTTGCTAACTAGGAGCAATTTAGAGTTACCAATTAATCTAACATGCATGTTTTTGGTCTGTGGAAGGAAACCTGAGTACCTGGAGAAAATCCACACATGCACAGGGAGAACATGTAAACTCCCACAGAAAGGCCCTAGGCCGGGAAACCATCCTGCAACCTTCTTGCTAGGAGGCGACAGCTCTAACCACTGCACTGCCTAGGGCTGCACAATATATTCACACTTATGTGAACATTGCGACTGCATCGGTAGAGCTGCCATGTACTGATGCAAATATAGGGATAATAGGGATTTAGATGCACTGGTCTAATACATTTTTGAACCAATAAAATATAAAATATTTAATGAATAAATGAAGAGTCAGCAAGCAGATTTGTTTCTACAGGCATCCACCTTAGAAAAAAGTAAGAAAAAAGTGTAGTTACTGCAAGTTTGTGTATGAGAAACAAGTCACCTTTCTATGTTTTTTAGTGGACAATCTTTCTCTGGTTGCACTTCCTGCTGTGTAGCAGTATTGTTTTCTCATTAGTGATGCCTACTGTTCAGGAGGAAAACTGCAGTCGTGCTCTGAAAGTGTGCTTTACCGTGATCAGGTGGATAAACTAATATTCTAGAAAGAAAAAGTTGACCAATTTTTTTTTATTTATAATGTAGAAAATGCATTTTCTGCCCACTGCTGAGGACTTGCGACCTGTCCAGGGTGTCCCCTGCCTCTCGCACAGTGATGGCTGGAGATAGGCACCGGCTCCCCACGACCCGGAAAGGAGAAGTGGGTAAAGAAAATGGATGGATGGATGCCCACTGCTGAGTTACTGAAGTATTGTTAAACACATTTGCTGCTGGCAGTTTTGAATAAATTTGCAGCAGGCTTCATTTTTGTGCATTGTTTGTTAATGGTGAGTCTGGTTTTATGAATGTATTTTGTAGTTTTTAAAACAAGACCTGTTTGTGAGTGGTCCTTTTTTATTAGGTAGTAAATAATTAGTTTCAATAACTAACAGAATTATTCAGTTGCTTTATTTTATTGTATTGCATCAAGTCTAAGTGTGTTGAAACAAAATCATATTGAATAGACTGAATAATTATGTAACCAAAGGCTCAACTGTGACACGACTGGGGGCCGTAATTATATTGTATTGTTTTTTGCTGTTCATTTACCTCTAATAAATCTAATTGTTGGCACTGTATCAAGATACGTGTCGTGTTGGCCACAGATCAGAGATGTAAAAGCGTAATCACAATGTTGATGTGTGCAAGATCAGTTTAGCGTTCATTTTTTCTGCTTGAAGAGTTCATCAAGGGTCAAGCATATCTTTGAGACATCTTTGTAGCATGCGATTTACCACTGCAGCGTAAGCAACAACGTGCAATTTTCTGTTGAGTTAATGAGGGGCTTTTCGTTGTGAAGCAAACTTGTAATTTCTTTGCATTAGTTGGGTTGATTTGGCCCATGTGAAGATCTCATTAATCTGGCCTAATTTCAAATCACTTTAACAATCAATCATTTTAGTAGCATTTAGGAGCTATTGTGAGCCTTTCTGTTGGTTTCCGTTGTAACTGATGAGGCAGAAATTTGCCTCACAGTCGTAATCGGAGGTTTTCTGATGGATTGGTTGGTTGACTGCTGTGGAACTCAGCATCAATGAATCAAAAATAATTATTGTTTGTCAAGTGAGACTGATTGGTTGGTGAAGTATCAATGATTTGGAAATTTTGGTCCAAATTACAAGGCTTTGTTTTTATGCCAGACATCTGCAGTGGTAATGCCAATTTAATTTATTTCATGGCATTTTACTACTGGAGACCACTTGAAATGGTTAGACTTGATGAACCTGTACCTGGGAAGGTGGTATTCAGACTAATTTGTTTGTACAATTTATGCAAATTTACCTTGAATGCCTTGTGATACATATTATCATACACTGCCACTTTCAATCCAGACTCTTTATTTAAATGTGTATTATTGAAACTATATTTTGGCTAAGTGATGTGCTTGTTAGTGGCTAGATGCTCCCATTTGCCAGAATACTGTACCTTTTACATGTTCCAAGTAACAGCGGACCTTTCTTTTGAACCCTAAATGTCAGTGCCTTAACATTGAAGGTTCTCCCTCTGAGTTTTTGGATGGATGATCAGGGCAAACACACTTAACTCACTTACAGTGGGAAATGGAGTGCATCCAAAAATGGGATTCTGTATGGCAGATAGACTCATGCCTATTCAAATTGTGCCTCAGCATGCATAGGTCTGTGTGTGGAGATGTAGATTTAGAGCAACAGGGTGACAAGGCACAATCAGGCACAGTTTACTGTGTGTGAAATGAACAAAACAGACACTTGCTCCTCCCTCACAGGGGGTGCCGTGGTTTTTATTAGCCTGCTCAAGGCTAACTTGTAATGGCCCTGCATATGTTGCAATCAAGATATGTGTTTCTGTCTTTGTAAGATGGCACTCTTTCTTTGGATACAGAACATGTTGTGGGTACTTTACAAAATGAAATGGTTTAAAGCAGCTTGCTAAGAATAGCAGTTCAATGTATTGGCTGTTTTTGACAGTATTTTTTTTTCTCAATTCAAAGGAATTGAGAAAGCTCCTCAGATGAGAAGTGAAACATCTTTAGGAAGCGGTTCACAGCCGAGTGTGAAGCAGCTGGGATGAGGATCAGTGCCTCCAAATCCG
>JAOXNZ010000085.1:15399769-15420361 GCA_028566095.1 Kryptolebias brasiliensis
ATACAGAGAGAGAGAGAGAGAGATTTGTGTGTATGTTCAACATGCATCTACTCCAAGCAACAAGGTAGCAGTCTATTTAGAGGATGAATGTAGAGGCCCAAACCTAGTTTCGTTACTCATAGTAACACTAAACAAACAAACCTCAAAACATTTGAATCACTAGGCTATTAGGTGCCTGCTTGATTAGGCACCAGCTCCCCATGAACTGAATCGGGAAAAGTCAGTGAAAATGAATGGATAGATCTGGCTCTACAGTATGTATCACTTGATACATATGTGTATATGCTATGCATGTGTGCATTCCCAGTAAATCAACAGATCAATATAAAGTGTCCCAAGTGTACGTGGGTGTGGATGTTTAGTGTCTGTATTGTACGACCTTTAACCTGAAGAGATGTGAATTTTTTATATATTTACCACTCCAGGCTACTTGCGCCATACAGCCTCTTGGGTCCCTGTCATGGCCTCCAGGATGAGGTCCTGCATTATAAATGCAAGAGCGGAGGTCACTGGCAACAAATCAGGGCAAAGTCTCGCCAGCAGGGACCTCGAGGCTCTGCTTTAATGATAACTCGATTCCAGTCAGGGACCACAAAACAAAACCGGCTCCTTGAAGCCTGTAAAATGAGAATGATTGGAAGAAGATTGATTTATAGAGAAGTTTTTTTTTGTTTTTGTTTTTTTTAATATGTAAAAATACTTTGCACAATTTCCAGCAATGATGCATTTGAATACTATAGTTTAATTATACATGTTCTAGTTAATATTTTGATCCTCATTTGCAGCACACATCAAAGGGTACTTTTATATCATTTTGATGCTATAGTTTGGGTGGAGTTTTGCACGTTCACTAAAACAATTGCAGAAAATAACCTATTAATATTTGCTTTTATGACACAAAAGGTGTAAATGTTGATGTTACCTAAAATAAACAGATTTTCCTGAAATAAATCTAAACTTGTGTTTGACTTGTTTTTAATTAGTTCAACAAACATTGTATTGCATTGCTTTAATTTAGTAAGAATGCTGTTTTACATTTAGATCCTTTTTATTCGTTCTATCACTATTTAATTCTGTGCATTTAAGGTATTTACAGTAGATTCCTGTGAAATGGAAACAACACAGTGAAAAGTTGGGATTGAACTTAATAAAACTGCACAAAGTCAAGGAAATACACAGCTTCTCCCACAGTGTAACACGTGGTGACAGGCTGAGGTGAATAACATTGATCCTCCAGTTAAAATGCAATGTTGTGTTACAAAACTCTGAGTGCTCATTACCCAGAAGGGTCAGAGCTATTTTAGGGGCTCAGTATCCACCGATTCAATCTCCACCAACCATTATTGCAGAATTTGGAGTTAAATAATGTAAGAACAAAAGACAAATTCTGAACAGCAAAAGCCAATTTTCTTTCAGGTGTGTTTGCCCAGTGCACTCAGTCAAGTGTTAAAATGATTTTACCTGCTGTAATCCATCTTCGACACAAATCACCAATGAACACTTTACACTTTCTGCCACGTTTTACAAGAAACTATCCAAACAGATGAGTGATTACCATGCCCACTTTCTGCCTCTTTCCTTTGTTCCTGAACTGATGGGACTACTAAAGCTCTGCTCAGCCTTTGGTGGCTCCTCAGTTGGAGAACTGAGTGAGGAGACATTACAAGTTGCTCTGCTTTGACAGGTATCTATAGATGCCATTGACTTTAAATTAAAGCTTGTTGTGAGGTGATCAGTCATAACACTGCTCCCATGACATTGCCACAGTGTGATGCATGGGCTTCCCTCGCCGATGCACTGGGCTCAGAGTTACATTACCCCTCTGCTCTTTCTCCTCCACCCCACTGTCCTCCCTCTCTGTGTACTGCCCAAATCTCCTATTTTACACTCCACAGAGCACCGTGTTTTGTTTCCCTTCTCATTCCAGTACCTCTACTTCCAAAATGTAGAAGTTATTTATTTAATTATTTTTTTGCTCTAGAGAAGTGTGGTATATGTCAGCATGGTAGTTTATTACTCTACTCAGGTCAGGTAGACCCCCCCCCGAACCCCATCATGTTTGTGTATTGAGCATTTTACCCCATGTTCACATAGAAAAAGGCTGTCAGTGTTTGTGACTAAAGGCTCATTCAGGCCTTGGATACTGTTGCTATGCTTGTGCATGAGCTCAGCTCTGAGTAAGAGCCATGGTGTTCTCTCTGAAAGCTGCTGATGTGGGTGATTGAAGGGCCATGTCATAAGACAATTAACACATCAAATCAAACGAACTTAACATTACTGCTACCACAGTAAACTCATCGTACCTTGCACCGTGCCATTCAGAAAACATGTTTGGCATCCTATTTCATTTCTTTGTTTTAATGTCTCACCAGCAGCGACGCAGTTATGTTCTCGTGTTCTCCCTCCTGAAGATCAAATGCACCGTGTGACATCATAACAACCTACTAAGATTTCCACACGCAAGGGGTTTTAGATTATAAATTATCTTTGCATAGATAGTAAACTGGTAAAAGTAATCAATGGCACACTGTTATTGCCTTTGAAGCAACAATTTTGTCTAAATTCATAGTAGCTTATTGGTCAGTTTGTCCCAGCTTTATTGGGAGGGTTGTACATTTCTACAAAGTTCAACTACTGGGATGCTCGCAGCTGGTAATTAAGTTTTACTTATATATATTTGCAGAAGTCAGATATAATTGGGTATGAAAAAACATTGTACAGAAAACCTGTTCTCCATACGACTGTCCATACGAATGGTTCAGGACTAATGCATATGTGCTTTTACGCCATTATTCATTAGCCAAACTTTTATATGCGTTACGCTTTGGTAAATGTCCTTTAAAGTCCTAAAAACATACACTAAATTAAAGGCCTAATATCTAGTTAATGTCTGTTGTGACTTTTCTTTGATTTTATTGCTACATAGTAATTTGTGTGTTTTGAAAATTCTTCTTGTTTATGTATTTGTGATTATAGAGGCTAGCTGTTTTTCAAATAAAAGAAAAAATCAGCTAACAATCAAAAGATCCTTCTCTCTGCATATACTCTTTTCACTGTTTGTATTTTGGCGTTTAGTTCACAGCAAGATACTTTACTGCAGAACAGAACCCAAAACAGCTTTGTAAAATATACTCACATTATTTCTGATGGGTTGTCAAGTTGAAACAATATTTCAGCTACTATTAACCCTCAGTCGAAACTTAGTAACAGTAACAGTAACAGTAAGAGTAAGATAATAATAATAATAATAATAATATTATTATTATTATTATCATTATTAGACAATCCAATGCCGTCATATTGGATTCAAATTCATAATTTCCATTTTAAGACATTTTCATTCAATCCAATTATTATTATTATTATTGCTAAATAGAATGTTGGTTCATTGGATTTGGAAAAATGTGTCCAAATTAGTTTGTATTTTATTTTATTTTTTTTAAATCTTAGTTTTTTTCCCAAAATCTTTTTATTAAATACGAAGGATGACTGTTCAGTTTTATTGGCTAATGACGTATTATTCAGGAAAAAAACAAGAGTGTTAGTAGTGTCTTGTGATAAGCGGTCCAAGTGACTACAGTCAATTGGACAACTGCCTCATTAAGTTACTAAGTTACTTTTTTAGACTAAACCAGGATGCTATCTGAACTAAACCCCAAACTAATATCTGAAAGACTTTAGGTTTTATATCTCAGAAGTGTAAACACATTTCAGCAAGACCTGTTGTTCTTCACCGTGAAAAATCTGTTTCTTTAAAAGAACCATTTTTTAACAACTGAACTTATTATTGACATCAGAACATATTTTTACAGAAGGGGCATCTGACATTGTTCAGGCAAAAATGCTGACTTTGAAATCCATCTATCCATCCATCCATCCATTATCTGCTGCTTGTTCCAGAGTCAGGTTTTGGGGGCATCAGCTTGAGCAGGGAGCTCCAGACATTTCCTTCCTCAGCCACCTCTTCTAGCTCTTCCGGGAGAATTCCAAGGCATTCCCAGGCCAGCTGAGAGACACAGTCTCTCCAGCGTGTCCCGGGTCTTCCCTGGGGTCTCCTCCTAGTTGAACATGTCTGGAACACCTCCCTAGGGAGGCGTCCAGGGGGCATCCTTACCAGATGCCTGAACTACCTCAGCTGGCTACTCTCGATGTGGAGCAGTGGCTCTACTCTGACTTCCTGCCAGACAACCGATCTTCTAACCCTATCTCTAAGGGAGAGCCCAGCTACCCTGCGGGTAAAACTCATTTCAATCACCTGTTTGAAATCTCCTTTCGGTCACTACCCAGAGTTCATAAGGGTGAGGGTAGAACGTTGATCCATTGGTAAACAGAGAGTTTCGCTTTGAAACTCAGCTCTCTCTTCACCGCAGCAGACAGAGTACGCAATACTGTGGAAGCCGCATCAGTCTGTCTGTCTATCTCATGCCGCATCCTTCCCTCATTCGTGCACAAACCCGTGAGACACCTAAACTGCTGGCAGTACACTCTGTAAAAAAAACAAACAAAACAAAAAACACTTAAAGGAAGAGAGGCTTTATAATCAGAACAGGTGTGCTTAAACATAGACTTATAATAACCCCAAACACTGTTGTAGTGCACCGAGATTATCGCTACTATGTTATCCTTCAATACTGATCATCTCCTCACTTTATGTGTAAATGAAGCTAACATGACTGCCTGCTTCTCTTTTTTTTGGGAAGAACACGGGTCCAGATCCTTAACTACTGACATCACAAGTTGCTGGAGGAACTATGACCTCCTTTGTACTCATCCTCTCCTGGAAGCATCATCTGTAACGCAGAGAGAGAACAAATTTGTCTTTACTTGGTCTGGGATTTGTCTTTTTTTTTATTTGTTAGTGGTCAATAATGGTACACACTGATGTATTTATAAGTCAACATCTAGATGTAAGTGTACCTAAACCATACATCTTTTTATTTAAAGAAGCATACATTTTATTTGTTGAAGAAAAAGTACAGTACTGTAGTTGTTGTTCTGCGATTTAAACAGTAATACAATCTGTCTAACCATCTCTTTTCAAGCCCATTACAACTGAAAAACAATCATTGATGAGCTTCTTTGGATCTTGACCACCTAAATCGCCTTGTTCACTTCCTAAATCCAGGAAATATACAGCTTCTGTTGTTTTCTGCATCGGTAGCAGTAGTGTCCTCACCGTCAGCAGAGTTTTTGTTGTTGTTGTAGTTTTTGACAGACCTCACGTTGCTGCCGTGCTGCTGCAGCAGATGCTTCTGTATCTTTTTGTGCTTGAGAGCATTTTGCTGCTAACACAAAGTTTGTATTGGACAATGTGTTTTGCGTCTTTGAGAAAGGCACACAAAATTGACAGCAATTCCAGCTGATGCCTTGCCTTTTCCATTCTCTACTGTTTTGGAAATTGCGATCCTTTATCCTTCCTGCTATTGAGGAACGGAAAACATCATTGAGACATCTCACTGAGTAATGAGTCAGAAGTACTGGTGTGTGCCACAGAAGAAGGTTTCAGACATATTTTTGTTTTCCTACTGAATTGAAACTTCCAAGTGAATGCATTTAAGTTTGTCTTGAATGACTGGAGTCATGTGTGCATTGAAAACTCTAAACGGGTCAGATGCTCTTCACACAAAAGGAGAAAAAAAAATCTATTTCGTCCGTCTGTGAAAATGTTATTGCTTCAATTGTCAATGGTTCCCCAAAGCCCCGACTGGACAAAGGAACTGACAAGACGTTCCTATAAAAGGCCTTCCTCTGCACTACACAGTGTTTGACCTTTCTGCTGATGTAGCATGTCCTTGTGGACAGTGTGCTCTGCTCTCCGACGAACTGCCCGAGCGGACGTTCTTTTGCTCTCCAACCCATTCATTCAACAAGAAGGAATTACATTTTCCAAACGTCTGCAGCAAGATGACGGAAGCAGATTGAGGGCAAAAACAAAACCCACAAACTTACCATCAGAGTGAATTTCATAAATATAACATTTTAAAAGCACAGTTGGAGACTTTTGACCCTTTTTCTTTATTTTTGGAGGCATAGATACTTATGCGAAGGAGGCTGATTCAGGTTTGTCATATGCTTTAGCTTTCACATTTTCCTGGAAGCAAAACACGCCTTGCATTAATTATAGTTTTAATTAGGCGTTACACAAGTATACAAAGTTAAAAATATCCTAAATGTGCAGCAAATTTCTGCAGGGACATTTTTGTTCTCTTAGGAACATTAAGTTGTAA
This sequence comes from Kryptolebias brasiliensis, assembly GCA_028566095.1. Classification (NCBI taxonomy): domain Eukaryota; kingdom Metazoa; phylum Chordata; class Actinopteri; order Cyprinodontiformes; family Rivulidae; genus Kryptolebias; species Kryptolebias brasiliensis. Next base: position 15,405,997 of record JAOXNZ010000085.1, read on the forward strand.
ACAAAGGGGAAAAAAGAAACATTTAGATTAGAAAAAGAAGGAACACAATTTCCTTTTATTGGTTATATCTGGGAGCACTAAAATTCAACACTGTTCAACACTTTTACGTAAGTAAATGTTCTACCTTCAAGGACCAGACTTCATGCTGCTGGAAATTGCTTTTCATGTATTCGTCTCATTGTTGGCTGTCGTTCCTTTTTTATTTGATTTTTCAGCTCTCCAATGAAACTGTGCCATTGCTGATTTTGTAAATCACCGTCCAAGTGATTGGCTTGGAAGTGATTTCAGTAAGATCAACAAAAATAGGTCAAAAATCAACATTTACCTGACTGCCAGGGATAACTTTGTAAAATAATGACAGAGATGGTGAAGTGCAGTTTAATTGTGTAATAATTAACTGAATGTTGTCACGTCACAAGCAACATTCTATTATTATAACATGGACTAAGTGGCATCGAAGAACGCCACTTTGGATCTGTCATCATGTACCACTCACAAAGTCCAACTCACACAGCCTGCGTCGTTGTCACATATAATTGCCACATTTCAAGGTTTTAATTATATTTTATTGTGGTGATTATAAAATCCCAGCTTCAGCACACATTTAAATTGCAGACGGCTTATATAAAACAGGAGAATCAGCTTTGCAGTGACTTTTTAGGCCATCTCTTTGAATGTGTGTTTTTGTGTATGAGGCTTTGTGTTTTTGCGTCTTTTGTTTTTAATATTGTGGGCAAATGGTGCCTATTCACTGGAAGTGTAATGAATCAAATGTTTACCAGGATACAAGCAGTGTCTCTGTTGTGGGATTTAAACTTCTCACAAACTTGTTTTAAAGAAAGGTTTCCAATTTAGTGCGCTGTCCTGGGTGCTGAAATTATGTTTCTCTCACTTCCATTGTCTTTGTAGAGTTTAGATTATGTCATATTTCTCTTTTTGTCTTGTGTTCAAAGTGTATGCCACACAAGATACTGATAGGAATATATATTTTACACTTTTTGCTTTTACAATTTTTTTGGTTTGCCAGGATTTTTAAACTAAGGACATGTACAAGGCAGTGTGCAACAAATTAGACATTAAAAAGGCTGCTGACAAAGTAAAAAAAAAATGTTTCATTGAGGTGCTTCTGAAAATAGACTGTACTAAACTATTCATTTATTTATTTTATTTTATTTGACTAGCTCACTAGTTAGCTGTTGAGGTTGCTGTAAAAAAACACAAGACCTTTTTAAATGAATATAAGGTTTCTTTGTTGTTGTTTTTTTCAAAGGTGGAAAGCTCTCTCTGAGTTGAGTGTGAGTCTTTGCCTCAAATGTAAAAGTTTGAGTATCTGGGAGTCTTGTTAACGAGTGATGGTAGGATGAGGCAGGACATGAATTGACAGATCAGGGCCTCGTCTGCAGAAATGAGGGCATTGCTCCAGTCTGTTGTGGTGAAGGAGTTGAGCCAAAAGGTAAAGCTCTTGGTTTACTGGTCTATCTATGTTCCAACCCTCACCTATGGTTATGCAGTGTGGATTTATAGACCAAGAGAACAAGATGTCGGATAGAAGTGGCTAAAATGAGCTTCATCAATAGAATGGCTTGGCTTAGCCTTAGAGATAAGTTGAGGGACACCAGCATCTAGAGGGAACTTGAAATAGATCTGCTGCTCCTCTGCATTAAAAGAAGAATACCCAAATATTGCTGGAGGGATTATATGTCCTTTCTGGCCTGGGAACTCATTGAGATCCTCCAGGAGGCGTTTAAGAGTGTTGCTGCTGAGAGTGATGTCTGGGTTATCTCCTGGTCCTGTAACCTCTGCAACTTAACAAACTAAAGGGATGGATGGATGGATGGAATTTGATAAATTTGGCCTACCAGCTCATTTTTATCTATTAACAAGCTTGTGTAAATTCATCCCCAAAATAGCACCTATGTAAGCAGTTGGGTTGAATACTTTACTTTTTGACAAATTAAAAATAAAGTATCACAGTGGTTTTCAAATTTTTCATCTTCCGACCCACAAACAACAACAACAGGGACCCCAACTACTGCTTGGTCAAGTATTGTTTTGCTGTTTAATTCTTAATGAGCCAGTTAAACAGATGCTTAATTACACAAACAGCCCTAACAACCATTATACCATTATTATTGATTTACAACTGCTGAATTTATTTAACAAAATAATTAAAGCAAAAAGATGCAGTTTACAATCATTTCTAAATTTAATTTAATTTCTGGAAATGATCTAATGACTTTCACAGTTTGTGTTTCATGACCCATAGTGGGGTCCCAATTCCAACTTGAGAAAACACTACAGTATTGTATAATTTTTGTTTATTGTCGTACTTCCTATTGTGTATACCTGTCCCACTTTCTGTGCAGGATTTGCCAGTTGGGTTTTTCTAAGGCCAATAAACTTGATTGCTGCACAGAATTAGTCTGAGGTAATTGCATTTGGAAAAGCTCATTTTAAATCAGGTTACCATTTTTGGCTAACATGCCAAAGCCCTACTCTTGTTTGCTGTTTTTCCAGTTAACTTTGAAATGTTTAAACTTTTTGCTTAAGCTGTAAAGATAAATTGATACAGACTGTGATGAAATGATAACATTGATTTGAGTCAGAGTTTAGTGTCACCTGAGTGATCTTCTATATACAGCAGTGCATAAAGGTTTGTAAGATATCTGTAATCTGCAAAATTTATTCTTAAAAATAGGTTATTTAAAAAAAACAACTTGAAAAATAAATTGAGCATGAATAGGACTAATGTACAGAACTACATTCATTGTGCGCTATCGTCATCTGAATTATTTAGCTTCTGTCACTGCAGTTAGAGTTAGTGTGCCCTTTTATTTATCCCACGATGCTCACAATTTAGCTCAGAGGTGAAACAATCTGCAGAATGAGCCATCAGTAGCTCCCTGGAAATAAACCTGCCAATCTTTCTGGGCATGAGCTGTTGGGCGTTTCGCTCCCTCACACACTGCCTCTGGTGAACTCACTTGCTTTCACCGCTTTGATTTGTGCGTTTCAGTGTTACCTTCCGTGATTACTCTCCCAGTCACTCCTCCTCTCTTCCCAGTCTCATTGTTCCCCTCTCTATTTGTCTCATCTTATCTCCCCCCATCCTTTTTCTTCCCTTAGCCGTTTCTCTTCTCTTTCTCATTTTCCATGCCTTTTTGCCCCGTCTTTATCTTAACCTCGCCATCTCCTCCCTCTGCCCTGCTCTCATCAGACAGACACGAAGGGTGTTGTGCAAACACCATCCCTCACATCTCCAATGAGTACCTTGTTATCATCTTGTCCCCACAGTGGCTTTCTGTCTGGCTTCGTCTCAGCTTAGATTCCGTCACTAATGGGACCGCATCATTTTCGACAGCTGCAATTCCTCAGCGTTGAGAAACCGAGATGCGGTGCAGCTCTGTGAACACAGCTCAAAGGGATTGAAGACTAATGCTTCACTCTGATTTACACATTTACAAAGGCCTGTTTAAACACCACTTCTCTTTGGCACAGGCCTTTTGCCACATGGCCTGTGAAGACAATTTACATGTATTGAACTCGCTTGCATTTGTTGATTTTTTTTTTTCCTCTGATCTTTAGAATTACTGTCCCGGTTTATTTAAAGCAACGTCAGCCCTGATCTCAGTGTCAGACAGACAATTTATGAAATATTTATGAGATTTCAGAAAACAGTGACAACAGACTGTAAGTTGTCAAAGTGTTATTCTGGGTTCAGACATCTTAGAAGTTTTTATACGGTTTATCACCCTTCTCAGAACTGCAGAGCGGAACCTAAGTGAAGCTTCATAAAAGCTTTAACAACGGCTCGTGTCTGAGTTTGCCTGCCTCTCTCAGCCCACAAAATTGTTTCCACTGGGTCCTGCAAGGCAACAACAAAGACTCCCAGAATTTCTATGCCAGTCTGTTATGTCGTTTGATTGGGAAGTTAGCAAAATTAATCTGTTTGCCAGTGCTGCTTTCATCTTTCTCAAAGGGGGCACTTAACAGCTGCAAAAGCAAACAAATCTAATAAACAACTGTCTTGTTTTTTGTTTTTTTATTTATTTTTTTAAAGATTTTTGTTTGTTAATAAACAGTAAATTATTATGTTCAAGAAAAAGATGTTGTATCATCCTCAGCTACTTCCCATTGTTTGAGTTTTTTCTGTTTTTGGTTCTTCATTTCAGTTTTTAGTGTTTTTTTCTGAAGTTTTAACTGTTGTAAAACTCAATCATTTCAGCTGGAACTGAATTTAAAAGGGAACTTTAGTGGCTGTAAATATTCTTTTAATGCTGACTTTCAACTTACAATAAGTATATTTTTTGCATACTTACACAAGAAATAAATCCATCTCTTTAGGTTGAACTAATTCATTCTAAAATATGGCTCCCCTTCCTGCAGTGTGCTTTGAGAAGTTACACAGTTCAAATTCATACACTCCTAAGCATTGATAAAAAAATAACGTGCTATCTGACCAGAACCATTATGATAATGTGTGCCATATGGAGTTAGATGCTTCTTTGTCAGAGCTGAAACACAATAAACATTACAGCGTAAAATATCTTAAAATTAAGAAATTTAAGTACTGAAAGACACCATCAAAAACTGTAGGAGCTTTGAGTATTTTTCCCAAAAATAATTTAACAGGTAACAAGAAAGCTACATTTTCCAAGCCAAACATTTTGTACCATAAATTAGCCCAAATCAAAGTGCTGTTAAAATACCAACATGGAAAGTGGCACATGACTATAGAAATTTTAAAATAGATCATTTATAGGTCAAGATTAGAGGTTAACCAGTTGACTAGTTGGTTGATAAATTATGGTAGATTTTCGCACTTTTTTTAGATAGTCTGGTAACAACCATGCCCACATGAACATATGTTGAAAGTTGGGTGTATTGGTTCAATTTTATTTATTTTATTTGTTTATTTATTGATTACTCTTTTTTACAGAACCAGGGCTGAGATGTCAAAAAATGCACATTTTATATGGACAGTTGGTAGAACATAAAATGATTTTTGCTGAATTAAACCAAAGGTAATTTAAAGCAGAGTGACTTGCACAACTTTCAAAAGTGAGAAAGTTGCACTCAAATTCTAAAACAGGTTTTCCTAGGCAAAGAAAATTACTTGTTCATTAAAATAAAAAGAAACATCCTCCAAGGTTGGTCCAGCTAGGATGGCAGCACAAATCAGAGCAAACATTTAAATTTTCCCTCTGGTTCTGCAGCAGGCAGCTCATGCAGTGAACTGAGGAGAGCTGTAGCACATTGTGTTTGAAGAGAGGCAGGTACACTGATCTGTGTTAACAACATGGTGGTAAAAGCCATTCAGCTAGCCAACGGTTATGGCCTGCCAGTATATTACTGGTGACATCACACATCAGAGTGCATTTAGCTCTCCTCAGCCTGCTCTCATTAGAACAGACATCCTGCACGAGACCCTGCTGGTCCTATACCCACTGCCCTTTTTAAAGTTTGGACAAAGAACATCTTTAAAAGCCTCGCAGAATATTCCTTATAGTTGTTATCAATATGGTCAGCAAGACTAAATGTTAGTTAATGGAGATCAAGTTTCCACTTCATACAGTATGTCAGTGTTTCATTAAATCCCATTATAGCAAAGAAACAAGCACCAAGAGAAAAGACTGTCACAAGAAAAATAAAATATTCATTCAGTGTGCTTCCTCAAAGTTCAGAGAGATTACCCGCATCAAAATCCAGTTTCAGTGAACATTTAATGATTTTTTTTTTTTTTTTTAACCACAGGATGTTCCAGTGGTGGCCTGTTTTTTCACTTCGGGGCTTGGGATCTTGGTCTGATCTGTAATCAAGCTTTGCAGAAATACCTTAATTTATAAATGGACTCAAAATATCCCGCAGATTCTTGGAGCACGAATAGAGTTGCAGTGTTAAATATTTCAATAAACAAGTAGATTTTGAATATTTCATGGGCAGAACGATTGATAGGAACTGAAACTACTCTATGAAACATTCAAGTCCATCTGAACTATTCCAACTCGCTGGCTTTTTTGGAGTGCTGCTTAGTGCCACGGCTTCTTCAGCTGCATTTAATCCAGAATACAAGAGAAATGCATGCAGTTCAGTCTGATTGTTGGTGCACTTACATCATGGGAGGAGGGAAATTTGCTTAATAGGAATTTGTTCTCTCTCTCCCTGGCATTCTCTCTTATGTTACCCTGGGACTCTCCTGGTGCTTCTCTTTCAACACCCATCATTCCTTTGGTTCACTGGGTTGAATGCAGAAAAATAAGAAACACTGCATAGAGTTATAAAAAATCACCACACATCCAAGAATGTGGAATGCGGCCAAGTGGGGAAAAAAAAACAAAAACACGTCTCTACAGGGTTAGGGAGTAGAAGAAGAGAGGGTTATCTCATGTCCAACCACATCTACACTTCTCCGCAGAGGCTCAGTTCTGCAAAGTTTGGCTCAGTGAGTATACTGCAGCACTGATTCACTCTGATGAAACAAGGTACGCCACACAAGTGAGTAAATCCCAAACTTAATTACTAGGAGCCAAAGTGGATACAGAAGTTTGCTCAACAGTACTATTTTTTTCTAATTAAATTCATGTCTTCCTTTTTAGTTTTGCCAGTGTTTTCTAACTTTTTCTTTCTTAGCAAGGGGAAATGAGAAAAAACAATCCTGTAAGTATAGACATTCTAAGTGATTTGAACATAATGTAAAAGTGCATATGCAAATTTGTTCTAGGGTAAAATTATACACTGATGGCTACACATGAAATAGTAACAAAAGGCCGCCTTAAAGCTAAATGACACCTCTGGATTTGTTTATTAGATTTAAATCATTAGAAGTGATTAACTAAACAAACTTATGGGAGGAAAAAAGAACCAACATCATAGAGTTATAATCTTGGTCATAATTATCCTCTGTAATGTTGACAGTGGTTGTGAGGTTAATAAAACCTGTGGCATGTTTTCAGATATTTGGGTGATGTAAGTAGAGTTAGTTAGTTCAGTATCTCAGTGGGCTGTGACTATTGATGACTATTAATTTAAATAATAAATGTTTAAAAAACTGCTTAAAATTTGCTTTTGTTAATCTCTAAAGTGTACTCCTGTAGATTTAATCCTAAATGAGGAGGCACCTGCCAAGGTGGGTACAAATCAGTTCAAAGTGGGTATGATGTGGGTGAAGGTAGGCAGCGAAATAATGTGCACAGCTCAAAAGACCGTTTTGCAAGCTGTGCATGCAAAAATAGGCCATGATTTTCAAAAACTGGCCCCTCTAAATGTAGCCATACAACTTGCTGGCTGCAAACACTGAGAATCCGGTGGAACTGCCACTGAAAATTGGCCCTTTTTCTCATAGCTTTGAGTCACCAACTGGTCTCAGACTGTTGCAACCCAGTAAGATACTACCCTTAGGAACACTTTTAAGTCATTTTATCAGGCTATAAAATGAGCAGGTCACACACTGGTAATGGAGCCACCAAGTTGTGCCTTCACCATGGTGGGGTTGCTGCTTATACACAGAAATGCAACAACACTTTGTGTTTTTCCCCTCCTTAACTGTAGGTATCCCTGCAGGAAAAATATTCCACAACAAGAATGGCAGCATCAGAAGAGTTTACAGGATGTACGCTCTTCATTCACAAACATAGCTGCAGTTTCAAGTTATTTGTACACAGCTGGGATTAAATTTACTGCAGAGGTTTTAAGAATGGCATTACCCCAGTATACTGTACACTGCATTACCACCCAACTGCAGTTAAAATTGCCCCAGTTTGCTGCAGATAATGTTATATTTTTAGTTTGACTCCATGTTTGTCCACTTATGACCTCTGTCCTTTCCACAGCAGAGCAAAGAGAAATGAACAACAACAAGACCAACCCAACAAAAGGTGGCTCACACCTCAAATCCTTTTATGTGTTCCTAAGGCTGTCCCAAGATGCAAGAATATGCTTTAACAATTTTACCTGTGAATCATCATGTTTTTTTGTTGTTGTTTAATAACCATAGCACTAAATACGTACACACATACCATAAATAACAAAATACTCATGAAAGGTTCAGGGTATTCCGATGCTTTACTGTGATACTGTCACATTAGTATGGATCAGACTCCAAACAGGATCTTCTATCCTTTGTAATTTTGGCAATTGTACAGCTTGTTGATCCTGAGAATGTCGATGTCAGACAGGCCCACCGTTTGGCCGATGGGAACATTGGGGTCAGGGATGGGAATTATGGTTTCTAACCCATTCTTTCCAAAGGCAGTTCTACAAATTTATAATGAAAAAATAAATTAGAGGAAAACAACACATTCAGTGTATTTGATTTCCAGTGACAAAGGTGGTGACCCTTACTTTCCATATTGCATCACAGATGAATAGTCATATTTGGTGTTGAGATTGTCTGTGTCCATCAGTTTGAAGTTGTTCAAATAATCTGGAGGTAAAAAAAAAAAACAACAACAGTCAGTTAGTATCAGATCATTGTATGAATTTGTCTGAATAAGTGATTGATGCTGTGTGAATCTTACATTCCTTAATGTTGTCCCAGTTGATTTTGACATATTGGTCGCGGTCGCTGCGAGTGTGCTCGTGGTAGAAACCCAGAGCATGCAGCAGCTCATGTTGGATGATCCCATGGTCTACGCAGCCAAATCTCTGCAGAGACACAACCTGCATGTCTCCGATACGACCCAGCATAGAAAAACAGCTAAAAAAGTCAAAGAGACAAAAATAAATATTGCAACTGACATTTGACCAGAAGACCAGTGTTTTCATTATCAGACAGTATGTACATGTGTACTAAGTGGTAAGGATGCACAGTGGGAGGTCAGGGAAAGGGGGTGGGGTGTCTAAACTGAAAGAGAACTATTGTCTTGAGCCAACATGAAGTAATGTGCAGGTTGTTTTTTGTAAAAATAAAACGCCAATAGGAGTCATCAATGTTCTACAAGCATTAAAGTGATAGTTAAGATATTTGGATGTGGGATTTTGTGGAAAAGTTTTTGAACAACCTCATTTTGAAAAAAATTGAAATTAATTTTGATCGTATTATTGAGCTTTAAAATTGTGTTCACCTGAGCTGGTATGTTTTTTTTTATATACAACCTCAACTTGCATGCTGTAAAAAAGCTGAACAACTAACTAAGCTAAACTAAACAAATCTAATAATGATCAGTAACTAGGTTACAAAAAGGATTTGCTTTAAAGGACTTTTTAAAAACAATGTAGGTAACATCTATCATTTGAAAATGTTTTTAAGCTGCTCTCAACTTTACAATACTTTGTTAAACACAATGTACTCGTTCAGTTACATTTTCAACAAATATTTTGTGTAATTTAGGTGTATGTTTTTTTTTATTTGCTTACCCGTATTTTGGTTCAATGCTTAGGTAAGCCCTCTCATTTTTACGAGGAACGAAGCGAATGCAGGTCTTTGGTTCAAAGGCCCTCATGGCAGTCAGAATCTTATTCTTCTCAGAGTCATCTAAAGTTGTAAATAAAAAACTTCATTAGGTGAAAGAGACTTGTTATCATACTCTAATCCAGTTCACAGTATGATTTATTTAAAAAAAAACTTTTTACCCACCATACTGGTCACCAATAATGAAAGGGACTTCTACATTCCCGTTCGGAGACTTTTCCCAGAAGCAGCTGTATTGTTTATTGAGACACTTCAAAGCGGTCCTGGTTTTTGGAATTATCACATCTCCTTCGAGCAGCTCATCCAAAGATCCTGTTAGAATAAAAAATATACTTCAATGTAAGGTCAGATAAAAAAAGTGCTATTTTATTTTCCCAAAATTGGTTTTCTTTATAACATGAGAATGTATTGCTTCTTTTCTTTTTTATTTTCTTTATCGTGACTGAATACTCACCATTGTTCATTCTGAGGATAGTTGTGGAAATGTCCTCCTTCTCAGATCTATCCACTGAGTTCTCTACAGAACAGAGGAAGAGCCAAAGTCATATGAATCTGTTCCTATAATGAAAACCATGTGATATTTGATGTGTTTAGTCTGTCTGAAATCTGTGGTTCAGCCACTTACCACGATTGTGAACCTGCAAAAAATAATGAAAATAATAAAACACTTTGCATTTTTATTTAGCTCATTTTCAGATACATCCTCAAATAAATACATATAAAGAAACTCAATGCTATGTTTAGTGTGTAATTTCTTACATCTCCAGTGTCAGCATTACAGAGGCCTGAAAGCAGCAAGATCAAAAGAGAAACTCCAGCTTTATGGTCCATTTTTTGCCTGAAGCTGCGGAAGCAGAAGTGTCGATCCTTCACTTGCCTTGGACGCACTGATGCTGAAGTTCAGGCGATGAAGAGCTAATATGCCACTTGCCAGGGTGTGTCTGTGTACAGAGATTAATGGAAGGGGTTCAGTAGGTCTTGTCTTAGACACACAGATGATGGGAGTGCCCTTCCCACCCGGATTCACTGTTTTCACACAGAGATAATCTCATTCTGGGAGGATTACAGTGACCACAGGCTGCTGTCGGCTCGCTTAGCATCAGATCTCACTTGGTATTTTTTAACCAGCGGGGAGTTGACTCATGACGTATGGGGCCTGATCCAGTGCTTTGTCCTAAAAAATAACAAATACACCACTCGTATTTTTCAGACGCTGACTTTAGGTAAACTCTTCTATTACCTAATTCAAATTTGCTAGCCTCAATGACTTTTTTTAAGTGTTGTTTCAAATTAGACCTTGTCTTAAGACACAAAACAAATTTTGACAAATGTTTGTTGGTGTGATGGTTATAAAATACATAAGGCTCCATTCTCATCACCTTATTATGAGTTTGATTAACAAATATGAAGGCTCTGTCAGCAGAATGAAGACTTTCACATATGTGATGAGCACCTGGGTTGTTGTTCTTGTATTTGAGATCTGGATCTTTACTCTTTAGAATGCAATCTGTTCAATGAAATTGGTGATTTGGTTCGTATTTTCTGCAATGGCTGCCATCTGTATTTGACTTTCTGAGCACACTCAGACTTATCATGCAAAGAGGTAAGTGGCCAAGACTGACTGCAGTGTTTGCAAACAGCTACCCAAGACTGTTTAGCTGTCTTTAACAAAACACTCAGTTCCTACTAAACTGCCACTGTGGCTTTTACAGCCCTTTGGGCTCACAGATTGTGTTTACTCTTGATAGGACCTGTTTTTTCTGTTTCATAATAGTTTTGTTTTAGACTGTACAGCCGCTGACTAATTGGGCATTAATCATCATCTGCAAATTCCTGGAATCTTCATTCTTTATTGCTGCTTTAATAGTGAGAATCTTTATGGTAAATATCAGGCCTGAGCCGACAGACTGAGATACAGTCTTCTGAAAGCCCCGAATCCAGAAATGGATTGTTTAGACTAATGATTATTCAGATTTATTGGATGCTTTGCCCGTAAATCACGAGGTTCTAGTGCTTTGTTTACAGGAAAAGAGGGATGGTGTCTGGCTTCACGGCGCCATAAACAGTTTTAGGATCTGATTTTGCGTGTCAAGGCCGGCAGCTTCACAGAGAGATTCCATCACGTCGACCTTTATGTTGTGTGGTCTTCGGCTGTACATCACAATAATGTGGCATTTACTGTCACAGCACAAAAATCGCAGTGTGTACGTGTGCATTTGTGGACGTGTGTGTCTCAGAAGTGGAACTCCCTTCACTGCAAGGTCAATTAAACCCCGTGCATTTTCACATTTTATAACATTTGCTTTAGCCACAGAGAACATATGAGAGTATATGTGCATCTTTATGTTTGTGTATGCGCTGCCTTTATGCCTGCGCCTGTCCAATTCGTGTGATCTGCGTGGGTGCACAGGTAATCCAATTTGTGTGTTAGAGTCACAGCACAGCACAATAATGCTCAATGATGTATGACCCATCCATTTGGTTGAGCTTTATTCCTAATACGGTTCCAACTGCAAGGAGAAATGTGTCTTATTAACTTAGATATCAGTCTAGTGCTACCCTTTAATAAAGATTTAATTCTCTGCAAACCTCTGCTGTGTGTTAACTGAAAGAGAAACTCCAGAAAACCGTCAGCTGCCAGGAAGAAATAGTTTATAATATTTAACTTTAATTTTCATCCCCTTTCTTCTTATATACACTCCTATAAATCCTCAAGTGAGATGTGATTTCTGCCACATTTCAAAGTCAGCAAAAATCCCTCTTTAGATTTAGCTTTATGTCTGCAGTATAACATGATTGTGATTGCTACAGCGGGGTGCTTTTTACCTGGATTTATGGCAAAACAAACTGTGTACGAGGTGCCCAGATTGACTGGTTTATTTTTATTTATATACAGTGCAGCCAGTGCTTTAACTTAAACTGTGACAAGTAATCTGCTTTTTACGAAGTGGGCAGCCAGAATCTATTGCTGTACTAGGTGCATTTAGCAACTTTATATGTGTGGAACCCAGTGGCAAGGCGTGCCCATCTCTTGGGCCTTCTCTACCGTACTGTACTAACCCACACACAAACACACTCCACACACACACACACTCTACACACTTGTGAGCATCCTCGCGCACATATATTAAACAGGCTGCTGTTGCAGAGTCAGCTCTAAAGCACCACTCACCAGTAGAGATGTAGTAAACCGACATTACAACCACACAGCCTATTGATGTTTTTATACAAATGGCTCATAGCCCAATTTCAATTTCAGGTCACTTAAAGTAGTATATCACTGGGCTGATACTGTCGGTGACTAGTTGGTGAGCAGCATTCATGAGGGAATCTCTAAAATGTCTCAAAATACTTTGGGGGATTCTCAGTTTCAGCACGAGTTGCAGATGCTCAAAGTCCTCCTATCGATCTGCTCATTCATTTAATTTCCCCACTCTTCTGTGCCCGATTGCGGGGAAGCTGGAGTCTATCTCCAGCGGTCATTGGGTGAGAGAGGCGAGGTGCAACAATGGACAGGTCCCTCGTCCATCACAGGGTCACATAGAGACAAACAAGACAGACAACCATTCACATACAGTGACACGTAGTGACAATTTAGAGTCACATGCATTCGCTTGTACCACCCAGCTCACAGTTTGGTCACTTGAATTTTAAATATGTTGAAATAATTTGTGTGATAAACTTTCCCTAAACATAGTCATGGTGTAACGCCGTGAGGTATGTCGAGCAGAGCTGGTAAAGCTGGGGAAAAGGATGTTATAACAAGAGCATGTGGCTGGAGACAGGTAAGAGGACTCATCAGGGTCATCAGTCCTCGTCTCTTCAATTGAGGGGAGGTTGGGTTACTGCTAAAGAGGAGTACAAGATGGAGAGTTACAAACTGTAACTCTTAATGTTGAATATTGTGCACTGCCTGGAATAGAGTTTTGCGAGGCGTGCACATGAAAATAGGCAGTTTAAAAAATTGGTTTTGCAAGACGGGACGATATGGCTCCTTGGTTGCTTAGTCACAAACAAACAGAGTTCAGTGAGACTGCAACTGTAGATTTGCCTGTTTTCTTGTAACTAATCTCTAACAGTTGCAGCCCAGTAAAATGCTGCCCTTATTTCTTTTGTGACTCTGTATCCCCACGGTGCCAAGAAGGTAAGGAAGACTGATGAGTCAAGGTATGAAGTGACTAAAACTGCAGAAGAACAAAGTAATGGAAGAACGAGGCGATCAGCACCCATTGTAAAAACCACTACAGCAAAACGACACAAAAATAAACTTTTTAACTCACCATTGTTCATTTGAAAATAAAATCTATTCACTCTGTTTTTCTGGATCATTTTTAAAATAATTTATCAAGTTTTTAATGGTAATAGCTGGTTTTAAATCACCTGTGCTTTAGTGCTTTTTGCAACTTCTGTTGAGCAGATAACATTCTCACAGCGTTTCCTCTCCCCAGCTGCTAGCCAAACAACTCGCGAATCAAGGATTGAATGAGCTCCAAATGTTTGGGTGTTGAGAAGCCTTCTTTTAACACAGTCCATCATATTCACCTGTTTAGGTTGGCAGTGGACCAGAGCCAGCTTTAACTTCACCTATTATGTAAATTAGCCACTGGGCCTGATTGGTTGATTAAACCGTCTATCCAGACTTCCCCTGTGATCTGGGGATTCTGATATGATTACTGAATACCCCACGTACAAGCAATTCTGCTCAGAATATGCATACAAAAAAGTATCATTGGTATTAATATATTTATATTTTTTCCCATTTACTCCGGGTACTCCGGTTTCCTCCCACAGACCAAAAACATGCATGTTAGGTTAATTGGTCACTCTTAAATTGTCCCTAGGTGTGAGTGAGAGTGTGAATGGTTGTTTGTCTCGTTTATCTCTATGTGGCCCTGTGATGGACTTGCGACCTGTCCAGGGTGTCCCCTGCCTCTCGCACAGTGACTGCTGGAGATA
>JAOXNZ010000085.1:15420411-15433185 GCA_028566095.1 Kryptolebias brasiliensis
TGCTGGAGATAGGCACCGGCTGCCCGCGACCCGGAATGGAGAAGCGGTTAAAGAAAATGGATGGATGGATGGATATTTTTTCCCAACACAGAACCAGTCCACAGTGCAGCGTTTGGACAGAAAACATAGAAACAAGCTGATGATACTTCATTATAAAAAAGACAAGTCATGGAGTATTTTAATTGATTTTATAAAACTGACTGAAACAAAATTGTTTAACTTTGTTTACTTTTTTATGCTCTGGCTTACTTTGGGCCTCCACTGAATACCTTGAGAGCCCTAATGTTTCTCCTCTGGTGGAATGCCTGATTTTTGCGTTGAATTAGATTGCTTTACAGTTTATACCAACAGAAAAGTGTAATACTATTGAACATTTTCCTGTCTGTCCGAAGAGTCTTACTTTTTATGATATTTTGATATTATTACACAACAAAAGTCCATTGCCTACTTTTGTAATTTTGTTTTCTAATCCTTGCTTATTTTTTAAATATTATGATCTTGTGAACAGTTATGCAATAGTTTTGCTTCCTGTCTTGGTTTTCCTCCAATCTTGTTTTGATTCACTTTATTACTCCACATCTGTGTTCAATCAGTAAACACTTCCTCTTCTTGATTTTGTTGAACCTCTGCCAGATTGTTTTTGTGTTTCCAATCAAGACGTTTCATCTCTTGTAGTTTTGTGATGCCCCAAGTTTGTTTGTTTGTTTTTTTCTTCTTTTTTTCTGGGGAATGAACTGGGAAAGCAAGATAAGTGGAATGTGGAAAGATAACTTTAAATTTGGTTTGAGACTTTTTAAGCCACAAAAATGGTTAATCTATTAAGGGATGACTGTTACAGCAACTTGTACTGAAAACTTAACCTGCTAAGCCTAGATCAAAACACAAATATGTCAATGAACTGCCTCCAAACCAGTAAGTTTTATTGGAAGATCATCAGATTGTGAACAATGTGATTTCTATGTTTCTGTTTAGATCATCTGTTTTAGGAGTTTTACTGAATTTTATAGCTTTTATATTTTAGCAGCAGGAAAAGCTGATCTAAAAAGAAACTCAAGCTTGTTGCTGATTGAACTTACTGAACACGAATACAAATTTATTCAGAATCCCAGGTGGGACTCAGTAGTTTGAGTTTATAACAAACATCATGGGACCAATTTGTGTGATCTTCATTCTTAAAATAGTAGTTCAGACATTTTGAAGTGGAGGTCTGTAGAAAGATTATAAACAATTAAAATCTTACCAACTGTAGATTGCTCTTTGAACTACCTCAGTTTGGAGGAATAGATAATATTGATGAGCTAAAGGCTGGTCAGAATGAGGTAAAGACCATTGCTGCCATATTTAAACAACTCCAGTTTCCAAAATGTAAAACTTTATGCAAACACCATTTTGTAAACCTCTACACTGCTGTCAGTTTTGCATTGCATGGTTATTCCATCAGAAATATTCTAATAGTCCTGGCAGTAGTGCCCCAGGCTGTATGGGAAGTGCTACAGCCACCTGCTGTAGCTGCTATTTGCTCTTGAAAATAATCATAAAATGTAAATAATAAGTTAAAACAGTGTTCGCATGAACCAGTGTGGAATTTCTGAGATTGGAGTTTTTCTAAGACAACAGTGATCCACTCGTAGCTCATCACTGGTCTGAATTAAACTCTTCTTCCCCAAACTTAGGTTGTTTAAAGAGCTATCTGTAACAGGTCAAAAATTAATTGTTTACAACCTTTCCACAGAACCCCACTTTAAAAGATCTGAACGGTCACTTTGATGTTTTGGGAACCCGACAACCAAACGATACCCTGGGTATGTTGAACACCCTGGAATGTTTACTCTCTGGTCCATTTTTGAATGTTTTTTTTTTTTAGACAGATTTTTCAATATTAATATTGTGATATCAATATGCTTCATTTCATAAAGCATTTCTTGGACTGCAAATAAAGCTATTTTATTCCAAATGTCATGCATTCAAGCTCTGCATCCTAAACATATATTTAGCCAATGTGATGGACTCACTGCCTTGCTGCCCACACCTGATGTAGATTATAGTAATTATAAAGTGCTGTGAGCCCTGTGATGACAAAAGTAAAGGAGGGCAGAAAAATGTTTTGTTTTTTTTTCAAACTGATATTGTTATCACAATAATATTGTTTCTAAATATGTTTTCCTAATATGGTGCATTTCTTCTTTCCTGCTTTTGCTTATTTTCTACTTGTTGCCTTTTCAATTTCAATTCTGATGTACAATCAAACTTATTTCTTATTTCAACCTTTTTAATGTCTACATGTTAAAAAAAACAAAAAAAACTAAACAACAATTGGTTTGTAGCCATTGGTCGAAATAAATATTTTAAAGGCACTTTAGCTTCTGGGAAAATGTAATGAACACCAGACAACAGTGATGACTTACCCTGTTAGCCCTCTAGTGCACTATGTTACATCTCTGTCTTTTTCCACTGACACTGCGTGGGCCGCCAAGAACAACAGTCAATGAGCAATATCAATTTACGTAATGGACTGTTAAACAAAGTGCTTAACATTTAGAGTTGCTACAGTGGTGTTCAGCGGGAGTGTTTGCCAGATTCACACTGCCATGATAACCACTCCTTGAAATGTTCCACATTAGCCTATTTTGTTGCCTCCTAATTGCTCCTTCTTCTCTTAGTTAGTTGTCTGACCCAGTGCTTCTTGTCTCTTCTTTTGCCATAAGCTCTGCATCTGACTGCGTGTCAAAATAATAAAGTAACTGTTTTGTATACTGCATTCATGTCGAGCGTCCCGTGCCATCAAGCTCATTGTTAAATGTTACATCTTCAAATTAATGCAATATTTCTTCTATTATCTTCTCACGTTTGACAAATTGTTTTTACAGCATTCGTAATTCGGCGTAATTGATTTATTTCAGTCCCTCTTTGTGCCAAAGTCAATCTGAGAGCGTAAACATTGTGTTCGTACTAATTGACATTCAGACAAACAGGGACAAATATGTTGAATATGAACGCAATCCTAATTGGTGTGAATTGCCAGACTTGTAAGAGCCATTCAAAGTAAATCAGGTGCATTATTGTAGTAATGTGACTGATTAAGTCACAATCCCGTAGCATGGTCCATTCAGGGGATAATTGTATTTGATAGATGAGATGTCAAGTGCGTTATCTTCTAAGAGATCTAACTGCTGCAGAAAGAAAATAGCAATAAAGCTAAAATGACATGTTTTAAGAGAGCGAAGCCCTTTGATCCGAACACTCAAAAAACTAACTTGTTGAATGATCGTAAAAAAAAAGGGGGGAAAAGTCCACACAGTGTTATTGTTGCTCTTTGTTGTTTTTCAGTGGGTCAAATAAATTTTTCTTGGTTAATGTTTTTTTTGTTTTTTTTTAAGCTATTGCCAGAATAGTTTGAACTCACACTATATGAGACAGATTAAAGTGAAACAATTTTCATGTTCTATAAACAAGTACTTTCTGTTACTTGTGACAGCTTTATTGAATGAATGAGTACATGTCTGAGACAAAAAGACTTGTATAATTAAGCCTGGCAATGTATTACTGTGGTTCATTCAACAGGTAATTTAAAATGACAAAACCCTGTTAGGTTAAGGACCAACAATAGTAAATAAACCCAGTTATTCTTACAGGAATATGTTGTCCCCACCCATATGCTAGTTTGAAACATCAGAAATTCTTTATTCTGAAAGAAATGGAAACACAGATCTTTTGAAATGGGATCCTATGAGATGGTTATGAACAAGTAATATCTTACCTGTTGTAGATAGCTCTTTGAAAGGCCTCAGTTTCTGACCAGATTGATGAGCTAACAGCTAATTTGAGACAAGCCAAGATTAAGTGGATTGGTGCCATCTTTAAAAAAGCTCCAATCTCAAAAACTATATAGTGATTTATGTAAATGCTCATTTATAAACCTTTACACTGCCATCAAAACAGATTTTTTTTTTCCTGCAGAAATTTTATCATATTCTTGCCAGAAGTGTCCCATGGTGCGCTGAAAATATTGAAGCTAGTGTTGCTGACACTATTTGTGGTAATTATTTAATGATCTTGATAGCATTGTGGACTTTTCCCATTTGAAACAACTAACTTTATTGCACCAGCGTCTTGCTTGGCAGCAGTTCCACTTGTCTTGCTCAGGGGCACATCAGAACTGATTATGAGTGAGGGGGGGAAGAATGTGTGACTCATTCACTGTGCCCACCCACGTATTTTCCAGCTCGCCCAGAACTGATGATGTTGTAAAAGTAGTTGAAAGCCCATTTCTCCACCTTTAGGCTACATCCACTGATATAAAACCCTTTCTTCAGTGTGGATAATGGGATCTATCCTAACTTGGGAACATTTCTGAAATAGCCTAATATTAAAAACCTCTACTTGTCTCTTTTACTCATCTTGTGACCTAGTTTGTATATCTTACAGACACAACAGCTTATCTTAGAATTCGGCAATGGTAATATTTTACAATATTTTAATAATCATATGAAAAAGGAATCTATTTAGATTTGCATTTTAAAGTTTATCTGCACTTTGTTTTAAGATTCTCGTGGCTTAAGTTCACATCAGTTACACCCATACAGTTCTAAGCTCTGTGTTAAATTTCACAGTGCAGGAGTCTAATCTTTAAAGCCAGGTTTATGAGGATGAGTTTTCCAAACTACATGTGTTTACTTTGGTGACTCTGGTAGCTTAAGATCACATGCTTGTTATGGTGTGAGCAAAGTGTTGTGTGTTGGCAAACATTAGCACATAATATGCATTATTATTATCATCTTGCTTACAGTGAGTGGCTTTTAGTGTGACTCAAAGTGATCAGCTCGCTACAACTTAATAAAACTTGCAAATACACACTTCCATGATTGTGCAGCAAAAGCTAACAAATGCAGGAAGATGTTGCATGTTGCACAAAGGAGGTTTTTGAAAGTAACTACTAGTTTGTAGAATGGAGAAAAAAAAGCCATTTATTTTACTTATTTTTTCCAGTGTTTTACACCTTTGTTTTATTTATTTTTCCTCCCAGAGACACTCCAAGCTTGGTCTGCTTGCAGTATGTTTTTGTATTTTCACGTGTTATTGCCTGAGCTGAAGGCAAAAACATAAAAAATGTGTTTTGACCATGTCTGTGTGTTCATTTGTCTGTATTAGCAAAATATCTCATGAACTACTTGACAGATTTCAGTGAAACTCCTAGAAAGTAATCATTTGGTCTACATCTACTACTGATTTACTTTTAGAGTCTACACAAATCA
This sequence comes from Kryptolebias brasiliensis, assembly GCA_028566095.1. Classification (NCBI taxonomy): domain Eukaryota; kingdom Metazoa; phylum Chordata; class Actinopteri; order Cyprinodontiformes; family Rivulidae; genus Kryptolebias; species Kryptolebias brasiliensis. The sequence goes on from JAOXNZ010000085.1 coordinate 15,425,664, forward strand.
AGATAACACACAGTATAATCAATCATAGCAAACATGTAAAGGGCTATAACAGTCAATTTGACAGATATTGAGCTAAAATTCGGTGGGGTAGTAGCTAAGTTTCATTGTTAACATGTACTCGAAGTGCTAACACATCACTCAAGATCTCACATGAGATTAACATGTAATGTCATTTCCAAAGTTTGACCAAAACTATAACTGTAATTTCCCAACACAAGAGGATCTTAATTTAAAACTCTGGCATAAAAGGAGGCAGGTGATTTGCATTTCTCCTAGGACATTAAAGTTATTTATAACTGTAGTGTGCATGCTGTCATATATTTTTTTCTTTAATCATTTGGCTTTCATTCTATGTTCTTTCTACATCGTTTAAAGCTACACGGTGCTGTTTTTTTTTTTCTTTTTTGGCCTCGTTATACAAAGATTTTATTTTTTTTTCCCCACTCAGACGTTGTTAAAATGTCCTAATGAGATTTAGGGCTCTGCTGTTTTTCATTTCCATCATTTCGTTGAGCTGCATTTAACATCCCATTGAATCACCGTCTCTCACTTAACAAGACTCAGCGGAAGAATTCACATTCATTAAAGCTGAAAAACTCTCAGAACTAAAATTAATTTGCTCAAAAACGAAACAATTTTTTTAATTCTGTTTTTGCTGTCACACTTCGTGCATAGTCCTTGGGTGGAATTTTTTGTTGAAGTGCAGCAGTGTAGCTGACTTGAACTAAAGAGGCTTTCCCCAGGTCTCTGCTGGTAATATTGGAAGACCTGTAGCCCACATTTCCAAGAGCACAGCTCAGTGAGAGATCTCTAAAAACCCATTTCCTGCCTGGCTTAGAATAATGAGGTGTTAGAGCCTGCTGGCAGGGCTTAGCTGCACACCTCCCCGATGGAAAATTTATGGATGATATGGAGTTGCGTGCACACACATTTAAACACTTTCATGCTCAAAGACATAAACATACTGTATGCCCCCCATCCCCCCACCCCCGCCCCCAAACACACACACTGCCTGGAGGTGATTGGGATGGCTGCATATTGCAAAGCTAGCCAGCAGGCAGCACTGTCAACCAGCCAGTGCTGTGGGCATTGATAGGACGATCAGTTCACTTTGGAGTCACCACAGCCAATCATCAGACAGTTTCTTGGCTGGCAGCACCCAATCTTCTGAGGATTGCCAGATACTCCTGTCCTCAGTGAGCTGTTGCTGGCTGGCTGTTTGAGCCAAACGTATAGAAAGCTGTTGCCTTTCGTCTGCCAATCAAGAGCGTTGGCCAACGTTGGGCCTATCAACAGATAACTGCTGCACGGTTACGGCCAATCTGGGCTTTATCCCTCCCTACAGATGTCCGATTAGTGTTGTTTATGGAAATAAACTGCCACAACCTGCCCACTTTGCCAACATGGAACCAAGAATGAAGAGAAAAGTAGAGTGGGATGTGAAATACAAACAAAAATCGTACATAAATGTAACTTTTGGATTATTTGTTGTGTTGCTGAATGTCTAGCTTTACTGGTGGACAGAAAATAGATCTAGCTTTCTTTCTGTTTAATGCTCTCTCCTAATAATACCAAACATCTCACAGGTACAGCTTAACTGTTCTAAATTAATTTGTGTAATTAGTCCATTTCATTCTTATTGTACATGTCTCATGAACTCTGGCCAAGTGCTGTTCCTGCTCACATCCTCTTTGTTCACTTTAAAACACCAGCCTGCATTTGAGTTTGTCATAGGCATTACATCACATTGTAGAGCAGGAGTTTTAGATCTGCTACAGCTTCCTCTTTTCACTGCAGGCTCTTTTAAATAATGTAGAGAATGTGTGTTTCTCTATGTGCATCTGAACAAATAGTCATGAAGAATTTGCTTATTCTTTAGCATTGCAATCTCAGTTTTTTTTAACAATTTAAAATCTTTCCTAAAAGATAATACCTATTTAATAAACCTACATGTCATTTTTAGTTGAATACAGATTTAACGTCTAGCTATTGTACAAAAATTTATTTAAAATTTAGAGCAGTTTTTTATTTTTTATTTTTTTAATGAGTATAACAAAGGCAAGTTTTATCCTTTTTTAGTCTCTCATTTTGACTCCTGCTGATTTACAGAGCAGATTACATTATACTGTAGCTTCAGGCACTCTCTTGTGCTCTGTGCTTGTAGCTTTGCTGAAGGATGATATGGAAAGGCAGTAAAACTACAATTAAGAACAAATATGATCCCACAAAATGCAGGAGGGTTTCAGATTTCTTGCATATGCTTTTCTTTCTTAAGCAAGTTCCTTTCAGTTTGTTTGAAATAAGTCTTGACAAAGCCCCTACAGAAAAAAAACACACAGAAACTTCCCATGTGTAAAGTTACACGTAATCACATGTGAAATAAAATATAGGGCATGTGAAACACATGTGAAATATTTGGAGTAAATGGGAAACACACAGATTTGGAACATTTTTATGAGGGTAACAATTTTTTTTTTTTTTTGTGTTGTGTAAGCAGCAGTCACAGCAGCTTTGGGAGGATTCAGCACCATGGACAGAGAAAGTACAGTAGCAGCACTGTTTATATCAGTCCCATTGAACAGTTAACTCTAAATGTACAGTTTGGGGTAAAAATTGTTTATGCATAAACAATAATAACAAGGATTGGGCATTCAAGGCAAAAACATTATTTGAAAACTATGAACAGTTATTTATTTTTCAAATACCATGTCTGTTTCCCACCACCCCCACTCCAACATACACAAAAAGAGAAGTGACAGCTATTAACACTTTTCTTAATGCATGCTTATTTCACCCTTCACTCACAGTGTTCATTATTATAGCTCAAAACATGTCAACACAAAAACAATGTGTCACAAAAAAAATACAAAACTAAGCCATTATAACGTCATTCTGAACACAGAAAAATCTGAGGGAAGTTATTTTCTACACAAATATTAATTTATCATGTTCAACTTAATGAAGGCTAGCAACTGTCAGCAATTGTTTTGTGAATTAGGTCTGTTGCCTGTTTCATGTTTTGTTTAAAACATGAGCATGTCCACATGGTAAGGATGAAAACTTCCAGTGACAATAGTTCTGCTGCTGTAAACACCCCTTCTGAAAACAGAAAAGTCAGATTGGTACACGTAAGCCTTTGTTGATTTAGCTAGTCATGGACATTTTCATTTTTTTATTATTTTAGTGGGTCAACATGGGGACGTGTTCTGGCAGTAAAGGTGATGCTTCACCATGCCCATAATTTGCACTTTGTAATGTCCTTATACAAGGTAGGACATTGTGTAAAATATAAATAAAAACAGAATGCAATGATTGCAATAAACTTCATGTTGTCATATTTTATTCACAATGAATCACGGTAAACATCTCAAATGTTTAAACTAAGACACTGTTTCATTTTTTGACAAAATAAGGCAATTTTGAATTTGATGGGATATTCAAAGTCTTCCCAATTTTTCATTCTTCTTCTTTCAGCTGTTCCCTTTTCAGTCATCATCCTCCATCTCACTCTGCCCTCTGTCCTCACTCCAACTACCTCCATGTCCTCTTTAACTACATTTATATCTCTCCTCTTTGTCTTTTTCCTTGCAGCTGCATCTCTAACATCCTTCTACCAATATACCCACTGTCCCTCCTCTGCACATGTCCAAACCATTTTAGTCTGGCCTCGACTGATCCAGTATGGTGTCGCTTGGATGAATTTGCATGTTTGTTTTGGCAAAAGTATTTTACGCTGGATGCCCTTCCTGACACAACCCTCATCATTTACCCGGGCTTGGAACGAGAGACTTGTTTGTTCTCCCTAGTGGCTGGTTTCCTTCCCAGTTTTCATTGATAAACATTATTCTATATTTGTTCCATTGTTTTTAGAAGCAGTTTTTTACTTCTGAGAGATTCAGCCTCTCTAAAATGCTTTTTTACACCCAGTCGTCCTACTGACCTTTTTGCCGAATAAACTAATAATTGTGAAATGCTCCTCCAGCTGTTTCCTAATTGTACAGCCTTTTTTTTTTGCCCCACCCCAACTGTCTTGAGGTGTTGCTGCTATAAAATTACAATTTCTTACTTCAAACAGTTGAAGTGCTGTGTTCCATTGTAAATAGAATATGTGTTAATGAAATTTACGAATCCTTCTATTGTCGTTATTTATATTTTTCTCAATGTTCCAACTATTTTCAAAACTGGGGTTGTAAAACTGAGACAATGGTGAAAAAAGACTCAAATAACTGAGTGTTTTGGCAGGTGTTGTTCAAAAAAAAAAGCATCTCTGGCATGAAAAGCAGTGTCTGGCCTGGCAAACAACTTGGTGCATTATGTCTGCCCTATGGTAGTATTAGGTTCACAGTACTTCAACTTTGAGTTAGAAAAATATAGCTTTTCAAAATAGTATAAAGCATTAGAATTTGTATCCTTTACCAAGTTTGAATATTCATTGCTCATCTTTAATCACATCAATTTAATATCCATTATTTTATAGCTGGACTAACACATAAAGGCTTTCAACTTGTTTTCAGTTTCAGTTTGTTTTGAGACCTTGTGGGGACCCATGTCCATAGAAATTATGATCGAACAAAAGAACTGTTTCAACTCAATAACCCTGTGTATTCCATTCTGCTGTACCTCTCCTGAGTTTGATGGGCTTGGCAGTTTTTTTTTCTCTGCTTCACACTTCCCTTTGCGTTTGAAATTTTCCTGCCCAAAATATACACCATGTGACAGATGATCAGTGATGATAGGGTGAAGCCGGATCCATACAGAATCTCATTTACAATAACAGTGTAGGCTGAGGAGCGCATGGGAGTGCATTACAGTGTGTAATCAATACGCTCTGACAACTCCTGATGCAATAATATGCATGTGCTGCTGCCAAACCATTTCAAGTCCTCACACACATGAATGACCCCACGGATGAGTTGCTTCTCAATTATACAGCTGAAGAGTTAGATGCAGCGTAGGGCTACACTTTCAATAGTGAGAAACAGAGAAAATATTAGAATTGAGAGTGTCACTCCGTTGACAAGAAACCATGTTTACCCATCCTCTGTGGCAAAATCACACTGATAGGACATCGCGGTGCCTCACTGAAGTGGATTTGTATATCAGGCTAACATGACTGTGACTGTGCTGATGATCCAGTAAAACCTTTTTAGATTTGGGAGGATTTAACTGTATGACAACTATATTGCAATATCTTTATAATTCTTAACAGAGAAATTTGTTTAGTCATAACTAATGCCAGTGCTAATTAAATCTCCACTAAGAAACATTTTAAAACAGTCCTGCATAATGAAGATCACATCCATAACGATGGCGATTTCTTTCCTCCTTTCCATCATTTTGATTGTCTCTTTATGATGATTTATCATTTTTTCTTCCCCATTATTTACCTCAAAGGGATAAAGGTGAATCCTAAAGTAAATATTTTCTCAGCTTGCTGCAGACTTTGTATATTGTGATGACTTTTAAGTGCTAAAGTTAATAGTTTAGTTGTGTTTATTAGGCTTCTATAACAAATTTCTTATTTTTAAGCTATTTAGCAAAGATCCAAATGCATAACTTGTGCAAGAGGTGATGATGAGAATCAACGTTCTGTTTTAAAATCATAGTTCAGATCTTTTGAAGTGGGGTTTCTGTGGAAATTTTATGAACAATTATTGTTTTACTTGTTGTAGATTGTGCTTTGAAGGATCTTGGTTTAGAGAAACAGTTTAATTCTGATTGGATTGGGGAGCTAACTGCTGGTCTGAGCGGGATGAGGACCAAAGTGAATTCCTTTAAACTTTTGCACCACGTGTTGTTATTTGCAAACACAAATAGCAGCAACAGCAGTTAGCTAGAGCACCTCCAGCAGGAATATCCTAATGTTTCTGACAGAAAAAAACATGCAGGGTTAAACTGACGGCAAATTAAAGGTTTAGAAAATAAAGTTTACATTAACGTCTATTATTTTTTAACAAGTGTTTTAAGATGGCAGAAATCCATTTTGGTCTTGGCCCCAATCTGACTAGCCATTAGCTTGTTAATCTAGTCAGAATCAAAGTCAATTTCTCCAGATTGAGATTCCTCTAAAAGCTATCCACAACCCACATCACAAGATCTGAACTCTTGTTTACCGGCCAAACAGGAGAAAATTAATACTTGATCATTTCTCAACTCCAACTTCAAGGTTAAAAAAATAAAGCTAGTGTTGAACTTTGACTTGATTTCCATGCTATAAAACGGTTCTGAGTCATCCCAATGGGTTAAATGTCACATTTGGCTTCAAAAATACATAAAGGGATTTTTAAACATAAGCCTTCAAAACATTTGTCTGTAAATCAGTGTGTGATAATGTCTCATGTTGTGTCCCACAGGTCTCATATATTGCAAAGATTGTGAAAATAATACTAATAGTAGTTGTGGCACTACAGTTTTATGAAACTGACCTGTGTTCTCTGAGTGTTTTTATAACCAACAGAACAATTATGATACAGTTTTGGTAAAGAATTAAAACTTAGAATTAAACGGATGTTTCTCTAAATTGTTGACACGTGCATTTGACCTATGTTTTTCTGTTGGTTTTTTTTTCAAACTCTCTTCTGATTTACTTTACCTTAATTACAAGAAAGTGAGCCAGAATGGTAGCAGGATGTTGTTAGTGGTCCTCGGGGGTTCGGTCTAAGGTCATTAAACCTGCAGCAAAAACAAGCCCCAGCTGTTGAATGCTTTTTCTTTCTTTTTTCACATGCTTTGTTTGTCAAATTTATGGTCTCTGGTGTTGCCAAGAAGCCCCTCTGCCACACAGGCGTTCCAAAACTGTTGTGCTGAGGTTGCTTTTAGCCAAATCCAATTTATTCTCCAGTGGTGGCGGTGGATAAAGCTGTCTCCATCTCAACCTGCTGATGCCAAAGGAAAGCTGGACACTTGACAGGGAGCAGCTCAATCACAGCACAAAACCATAATGCACATGTGAACACACACATTCGTGTAAAGAGAAAAAGAAAGTTCCAAACTAAGAATTTAATATGCATCATAGTTTGTGCCCAAACAGTTGTGTTTTCTCCTCTTTTCTGCTGTGGAACAATGATGCTGCTCTTTTTGGAATGAGAAAAATGAGATGAAAAGTGAATGCACATCCTGTTTCTAGCTTCAGGGCTTCCACTCCGTTCTTTTTAACTTAAAACGATGAGGAAGCTCTGAGCGTAGAGAGTTTTTTGGGGGGTGTCTGTGCCTGCGGATGCTCAATTATCCAAAGATATATCATAATCTACAGGCTTAGGAAAACATTTGCTCATCGTTTGCACCATTTTCATCACAAATGCATGAAGACAATACAAAGAAACAATTTCCAAATACCACTTTGTTATTTTGACTACAAAGAATCACTCGTATTCTCATTTGAAAATAATCTGTATTCTTTTAAGGATTTAGGGATTTCCTACCTAATAAGCTACAGGCACATTTATAAAATAGTTTTTAACTTTGCTTTGTACCATTGTACTCTATAATTTTATATTATTTATTTAAAAAACATCTTATTGTT
>JAOXNZ010000085.1:15433998-15472478 GCA_028566095.1 Kryptolebias brasiliensis
ATAGATAGATAGATAGATAGATAGATAGATAGATAGATAGATAGATAGATAGATAGATAGATAGATAGATAGATAGTGTGTAGGCAGGACTTTTGTGGAGATTATACAGCCCCACATCCATAGTGTGCAGATTCTGGCTCCAACATTACAACAAGGCAGCTCCTAAAAAACATTTTGGATTGAATTTTGGACAATTTTGGCTCCGTCCATCTTTATTTATGTCAATGGTAACAACATCGTCCTGCCCACAACTATACCTACCTTATTCAGCTTAGTATGCTCTAGTGTGACCAATTCCAAAAAATCTTAAAAACGAAAATTGGCCCAGCTGATCAATTGGTCTTTTTCCAGTATTCAGTTACTGTGATTATGTCTTAATACTTGAATCAAACTTTATTATCATTTTACACATCCCATACAATTTGTATTCAAATGTCAGTTAGCAGCACATTGATTGGTTAGCAGCATGAGGGATGCTGATCCATAAAGGAGTTCTCCTTCCAATTGGATTTAAATTGAGATGGAAAATAGTTGTTATTCTCTACTTAAGACATTTGAAAAGTCAGAGAAGATCGAAAAGATAAAAGACATCTCCAGTAGGCTATAACGATCCTGATGTGTAAGACATCATCCTAGTCCACATAATGAACTTGTATGCGATGTTGTAAAGATGTTAAGGGATATAACTGTCTGCTCTTGGCCTTTCTGTGATGTGTTTAAAGCTTCGTCTATCACCCATATCCCCTCAATCTTTTATCTTCGACCTGTCAGCACGTTGACATCTCAGTCTGTGAAGGCCCAGCCTGAAATCCAACCGCATTAATGTCTTTTTTGTTCGTTCTGAGACATCGTTTCTGGTTATATTATGAGTAGTTACTGACAGTAGAGTATCAAGTGGCTTTTATGAAAACTAAACTGGAAATTAAATAGCAATGACAGTGATTTTAGCTGGCGCTTTGGGCTAGGGGAAATGACAGAGCAGGTCCTCGCTACTTAAGGAAATGTGTGACTATTTAAACACAAGTGTCATCATTATGTATGCTCAAGAGAGGGTTATTTGCTTTTGTGGCTTTAGGCTTAATGTTGTCAGCATAAAGAATAACCATGTTTCTATGTGCTTGGGAGTGTGCAGCTGCAGTAATGGTGATAGCAGTTGAAGATCATTAATTATGGGTGTTTTCCTGCTTTCCTTCAGGACTGATAGTATGCTGCAGAGATACTGGCTCATTGGTATAAATGGCATTAGTACTTTGTTCAGCTCTGGCCCTGGGGTCCTGTTTCTAAGCCTTTTTTTGTTTTGTTTTAAGTGGCAGCCTTGCATGAAGCCCCCTCACACTCAGCTTATTTCTCAAGGCTCCCAAATGAATTCCCCACCCGTGTATTCACCTCCAAATGGAGACGAGGAAACAATAAAGAGGAAGAGCAAGAAAAGCCAAACAGCGCTTTATGATTAGCATCTGTATTAGTGCTCATCAATCTGTGTAGCCTTTTAAACAAGCAGGACAAGCATGACAGAGCATTAAGCTAACAAGCTGAAGGAGACAAACAGCATGGCTTCTATCGGGGAGGGACAAGTGGTTAGCGCATGGCGAAGGATACACTCTGGCTGAGAGTCCCAGTGCAGCATTGGGGAGGAGTGTCGCTGAGCTCATTAGCATGGCAGCCTGGATGGAGGTAGAACTGGGTCTGCTGTCGGGGGCTGCCCACACAGGAAGCTGCAACATGAAAGCCAAGCTGCAGTCTCTAACTCCTTGCAGTTCCTGCTGGGTTTTATTTTTTCCCCTCCTTTTTAACCATTTTGTACTTCTCCTCCTAATCATATCCTGTATCCGCTCTCTAAGCCATTGCGTCCCCTAACCTCTTCACTAATCATGAAAGTTGGAGAGGAATAAATGCTGAACAGATGCTAGAATTGTCAGGGGTTGTTCATGTGCAACTGCGCTTCGCAGCTAAGTAGAAATGAACATTTTTTAGTGGCTTACCTAAAATAACACGGCCCTCTGCTCAGTTTAACTTGAGGGTTGGACTCCAAAGCAATTTATTCCATGGTTTCTTGTCATGTGATACAAACCTTTTTCTCAAAACCAATACAGACACTGAGGACTTTACCTTCTAAAGGTTAAAATTTAATAGAGTTCAGATTTTAAATTGAGAACTTGCTCCTTATCAATCGAAACGTCAATTACCAATTTGAAATGTAACATATAGTTCAAGCTCAAAAACTCCAATATTAGTTTTGACCAAACTGTAATACGGTTATACAGCATTGTGGAACACCAGCTTCATGTTGTCTTGTTTGTGTCCGGTGGCTTTTGTTTGCCCAACAGCAGTACACAAAGATATGAGTTGGAACTCAGAGCCAACCAATATAATTGCAAACAAATATAAAAGCCTAGCATTTCTTGAAGGAATACATTTTGCTCAACTCCTTTTTAACCAGAGTTTTAGATAACGATCTTCTTATGATGAGAGAGGGCGGAGTTATAGACGTTTCGGTTGAACCTTGTAATTTAAGTCATTCACAGTCTCATGCGATAACGCAAGATCCTGCAAGATTTGTTAGAGCTTTAATTATGTGTTGAGCATGATTCGTGTCTTCTACCAAGTCAAACCTTAGCTCAAAATGAATAAATATGACTAAGTTATAGTCGTTTTTGTGTTGGCTAAGTTGGCTAATTAGCTGTGGCAGCCATCTTGACTGAGATTTACTTTAAAAGTTAATTAGTTGTAAATATGCATCTATTGATTACTTTTGGAGAGTTTCTTTCAAACCTGTCCAGTCATTCATGAGATATTTTGCTAACACACACAGACACAGCCAAAACATTATCATCCTTTTGTCTCTGGCAGCAGGCAGTGATAACATGACAATGAAAATGACACTGAGTTATTAAAAAAAAAAAACAATGACTGCAGGGATTTTTATCTGCTTGGTTGCATTTTGGTTTCATAAAACACTGGCTTAATAAAAGAGAACACACTTTGTGGCTGAGGTCAGCCAGGACTGACTGAATCTTTCTTTTGAACTTCATAAAGATCAGGAAGTCCACTAAGGGACATGACAGCACTTTTACTGCTCACTTTTACAATTCCCTGAAGTTGGTTCCTGTTTGTAAGGGACAGTGACTTAAACCACAGAACAAAGAGAAAAAGGAAGCAGTGATTCAATAAGACAAGACAAAACATTCTCATAAAAGTTGGACTGCCTTTAAAAGCATAAAGCCTAGAATAAATACGCATGCAAAAACAAGCTTTTTTCCCCCCCTTAGAACCACAAACAAAGTATCTAAAGTCAGTTTCCAGTCACTGATAGTGACATTATTTTTTTAGAATTTTTCTCAACCTAAATAGCTGGATCATTAATAAACACTAGAAACAAGATTGCAGTAATTTTTTCTAACATCTCATCCACAATATTGTACCATAAACAATAATGATTAAATCAAAAACCATGGCTGTCACGGAACAATTAGTTTTCTCTGACAGAGGCTTTCAAGGAAACTCGCAAATAATCGGCTAAAGCAAAACTTTACAGAATGCACTTAAGTTCTTCATGGAGCAAAACCAATGAAAAGTGCTTGAAAAAAACAAAAGAAATACTTTGCTTACTGCTGTTCAGAATTTTCACATGGGGGTTCTTAACAACTTTCACATTTCTATGGAGTAAATAAATAACTGCTATTAACATTTCATTGGATGCAGTGACTCTGTGGCAATGTTGCCAGGTCTGTTTATTATCAGCAACTTTGAGCTAGAATACATGGAAAAAATGAAGCCAGTCATGGCTTACAGGGTTTTTATAAAGAGATTGTTGCCAACATGTATAAGCTTGCCTTTCTGTTTGACTTTGTGTTTCATCAAAAAGCACTTGGTAAGATTAAACAAAAATAAGTCATGTAGTTTAACTTCTGTAGCAGGGTATGTTCACTTTTCTTATTTTCTTTACCTAAATGCACAGGTGAAAAAAGTCCATTTTTCTAGATTAATTGATTTGCTAAATTTTTTATCCTTACTTTGCGAATAGTTTTAAAGATTTACGGGCTGGAATTTGAATAGAATATGTCAAAGAGTCAATTAAAGGACTTATTTCAGCAGTAAGTGGCTGACAGTGACACACAGATCCTCGATGAATTGTTCTCCAGATGTGTTAAATAATCGTACACTGGCTATAACTCCAGCAATTTTACAGATTTTGTCAACCCTTTATGTCTTTTAGCAAGATTTCTCATTAACCATAGGGCAGTTTCTAAACAAACGTTCAGAAAATAAGGATTTGATTTACATCTCCAGCTTTTTATCTTTTGGAGTCAGTACATTTCAAGATGGTCGTCACAAGTAGTCAACATTGGCCAACACAAAAATGTCTACAACTCTGTTGATTTTACAGATGTTGAGCTAAAATTTGATGTGTCAGTAGCTGAGTCATTCACAATGCATACTTTGATGATGAGAGTGCATATATTTTAAGGTTTGACACAAATATAAATTAATCATTTCTCAACATTAGATCTTAGATCTTAGTTTAAAACTCTGGTTTGAAAGTCAGCAGGCGATATACAATCCTTCAAGGAGTGCTGGGCCTTAAATTCTTATAAACTGTGCTTTTGGAAGGTCAGAACCTGCAAATCTCCACGCGTAGCTAAATTTTACACAAGCTTTTATTATAAAACATCCTGGCACCTATCACTGAGTTCTAGATTAGTGGTGTCAGACAGAAATAATGAGTGGGATACAGACAGAGAGAATAATAAAGATTACTTGTTTTGCAGCCTGTCAGCAAGCAGTTGGTCATCTCCCTGACTCTGCATTTGAAATTATTGTTCTCTACACTTCCCAGTTTGATTGGCTATTACTTTGATACCTAATTACTCATAGTATCTTTCTGTCTCCAGTGTTCTATAAAAAAAGGGTAGTGATGGATTTTATTCTTGTTCATTAAAAAAAGTCTGCAGATATTGCAGATGAGGGTCATTGGGTTAAACATTTATTCATCATGATACAAAGAAATTAGTAAAAAGAAACATTTTGATTTAAAATCACCTGTTAGGATGGGTTTTCTGAAGTTGCGTCAGGTAACTCAAGGGGCAGACAGGTTTCTTCTCGATAACAAAAGTTTTTGTTTCTGTTTGTTTTTTCGTCACCCACCGCTGATGGCAAAGTGGTGATTATGTTTCTGCACGGGTCTGTGTGAATGCGTGTGTTTGTCTGTAGCGTTAGCAAAATATCTCATGTTATCTCAATATCTCAGGAATTGTTTTTTATTAAACATTTAGAAAGTAATCAGTGGATGTGCATCTACAACTCATCAATTTTGGAAGTCAACCCCACCTAAGATGGCTGTCACATCTAAGCAAAAATGACCAACTCAACCAACTTTGCAGATATTAAGCTAAAATCTGATGCGGTTTTAGTTGGGAGTCATTCACAACATGTACTCTAAATGTAACATCTTGCTATATGGAAGATTTGACCAAATCAGCTAAAACGCCATCATGTCACAACATAAGATGATCTAAGTTTAAAACTCTAGCATGAAAGGGGGCAAGCGATAAGCATTCCTTCAGAGAACTCTGGGCCTTTATTTTATATTTCTGCCTATCACACTCTAAAGTGTGTGTGATAGGCAGAATGAGAGAGATGATGACTTGGTAAAAACCAAGTGAATAGAGGAGGTTGGTTGGTTGTGTTATCAGGGTGACTGCAGCCACTCTGTTTTCTGATATAATTTTTTTTTTTCAGTTAATATATGTTCCTTTTTTATTTTTAACATCGAAGAGTGTTTACTGCATATGTATTAGCAATCTAAGGAATGATCATGTAGATAGTAGTGATATTATTTTGTGTTATAAACAAGGAGAATCTCTCATTTTTAGTTTTCTTAAAGCCAGTGAATAAATAAAAGTTAAATCATCAGCTATTAAAACTTGCAGCAGCTAAAAAATCATTTTAGTTGATGTTATAAGACTTTTAAAGAAATCTTTCCCTAGAAGAATGCTATAAATGTAGAAAAAAAAAGGTGTCAAATTTTCCCCCATTTTGTGCACAAACATCTGGTTGTCTGTGTGCACCACTCGTGTTCGCACAACACTTTAGAGTCGCCTTGTTTGAAGCAAGACAAGCAAGCTTTTAATCAATATGCATTCTATGGCGCTAAACTACCCATTCCCTCAGAAATTACTGGAATGCTAACGCAGCTTTGTGCCTTCTCCTCCACAGCACCCCCGACCGTCCGCATTATACACTCCGGGCATGCCTGTAATGTTGAAGAGGAGAGGCACACAGAGCGAGTCTACACCATCAGAGAAGGAGAGACCCTGGAGCTCACCTGTCTGGTGACAGGCCATCCTCGGCCACAGGTAAGGAAGCCATCGAGCACTTCATGAATCTGACAGCGCGGACGGAAATAGCTTCACAAGGATATCATGGGACACGATGGTAATTTTGTCTCCATCTGTCTTCTTCCTCTTCTTTTTAATTCTGTAGAAGTGTCAGGCTGGAGCAGCACATAGCTCTGCTCTAAACCAGCTTAAAAAGTTTAATCCTTTAATTATTGATGGTTTAGGTTGCACTGTGCACCTGCAGGTTGATAATAAAAGCCTAATGAGAATACAAAAAGCAAAACAGCAGAAACATCTGCCAAAACATGGCGTAATGAGTAAGAAACAGGCCACGGTATAAAAGACTCAGGGTCATGTGAATCCACATGGGTGTGCAGCATCTGAAGAAAAAGATTTTCTCGCTCTGGTAGTTACAGTCGTGATCTGAACTAATTAAAAAAAAAACACTGATGAATTGAGGCTTTTGCCTTTGTTCTCGTTTTCTACTTTTTGCTTTCTTCACCAAATCTCTGGAAAATGTATTAATAATAAAAGGCCTAGCATTACTTGAAGGAATGCAGATTGCCTTCTGCCTTTCATGCCAGAGTTTTAAATTAAGATCTGGCAAAGATATTGCGCAATGAGTGTCACTTGGTGTATGTGCTGTGAACTGCTTTCATCTACAACCACACCACATCTAAGGTCAATATCTGTGAAATTGACTGAATTATAGACATTTTTGTGTTTTGTAAGGTCAGTTGACTATAATGGCCATCTTGAAATGGATTGACTCCAATTGTTGTTCAGCTGTAGATGTACATCCAAGATGTTATCACATGCCTTTCGGTGGTGGTAAAAATAAGAAACTAGCAGAAACAAAGTTCTTTTTCTTGTATAAAAAGTTCATTTAGATCTTTTGAAGAGAGGTCCTGTGGAAAGGCTATGATTAAATAATAACTTACCTGTTGTACAAAAATTATATAGACAAAAGTATTCAGACCAAAGTGGGTAACTGCTGTCTTTAAAAAAAAAAACAAGCTTCATGTGAATGCTATTGAGTACGTTTTTGGACCACAATCAATTTTGCATTGAACTGTGATTTACACAGCAAACATGTGTTTACTTGCAAGTGCTATTAGCAGTAATATCTAGCAGTAGCACTTCCAGTCCCTCTTGAAGCTTTTACAACTGGAATATTATATATACATATACATATATATATAAAACAAAACTAGAGAAAATGCATATTCTGCAAAAATACAGTGTGAGTGCTGATTGCTGAATAACTTTGCTGAAGAAGATGAAACTGAGTTATTAAAGCTAAAAAAACAGAACACTAGGTAAAAGTAGCAAAATGCTAGGATAAAGTGGCAAAAGGCTAGCTAAAAGCTAAATGTAGAAAACAGGTGAGCTAAAAATAGCAAAAGGCTTGTTAAAAGTAGCATAAGCAGACAAGAACAGTGCTAGTATATGCAGAAGCAGGTTTTAAAGAGAACAATGTTTTTGAAGAAATTGAAAAGATCCTAGTGTATTTTTTTTTGTGAAAATTTGCAAATAAAGTTAAGTATTTAAAATAAATCTAGAAGTTACAAAAAACAAAAGTCATACTTTCTATCTGCTAAATGAGCTGGACATGTTGATATATGAAAATATGAATATATGAATAAAAAAAGCATAAAGTACTACCTGATATCAAAACAAATATCAGTTACCCAGATATCAAACTTTGTTCTTTTATTAATCTTGACAGTAATTTGCACAGTGATATTTCCAACATTTGTGTTGTTTCTGATCGGTTTGATAACACATATTACACCAGATTCACCTTTTTTTCTAGGAAGAACTCAGCTCATTTACATTAAAAATTATGATTCAACTATTCAATCGATAGTCAGGACTGTTAGTGTATCTACACACTTGCCTTTTGGATGTCAAAGCAAAAGAGCATATTGATTTATATATTTCGATCGCAAAGGTGAAGCCTTTTAAATGAGCAAGTTTCAGGCGCATAGCCTACCAATTTTTATGGAAAGGAGGCGGACAACTCTGTACTCATCATCTCTATCTTTCCACTTAATTAGATTTTTTTTTTTCTTTTTTGTTTGAAAAGTGAGCAGAGTGAGAGTTAGAAAATGGTGGGCAGAGAGAGGAGAGAGGGAGATCAAAAGCTCTGCATGGCTGTGGTTGGAGAGGCAGGATCTCCTTTGAAACACAGTCATTATGATACTCACGCAGATCCCCTGGCACAGAGTGTCTCTGTGGCATCTCTTCAGACTTTGGGTTATGTCTGCTTTTTTTTTTTCCTCCCCTCCGGTCGTCTCAGGGGACCAGGGGGGTGGCTGAACACACTTACTCTGACTCGCTAAGAAAACTGCAGAGGTTATGTGGAGTGGCAGCCCCTTTTCAAAGGCTGAAAAAAAACAAACTTGCATGTGACCTTGGAAGCAAACTTTCAATGCAATACAGCATTAAACTTCATCTTTTAAACTAGAAGCACTTGGAGAGCGCAAACCTCTGCCAAGGCCGTAGCGTCATTAAAAAAATAGTCTGATTTGGATCCTGATCACCACCAAATTCAAAGTTTTTTTTTAGTTTTTAAGTAATCTTCCGAACAGACAAACAAACAAGCAAACAAACCAACAATACTAAAAACATAGCTTTGATGGAAGCAAATATATATATATATTATCCTTCACCACTATGAAAAGTAAGCAATCATGTAATTGCCATTGTCTGTTTGCGCAGGTGTGTGTTTATATGTTGTCTCTTTTCAAAATATCATATGAACCACTGCACAGCTTTAAATAAAACTCTTATCATTGGATGGACATCTACATCTGATTAACTTTTGGAGTCAACTTGATCTCATACAGTCAAGACAGCAAACACAAACATTGCTGTAACTCAGACAATTTGAACGTATTGAGCTAATATTTGGTGGGGTCGTAGCTGAGAAATATCCACAACACATATTCAAAGTGCTAACAGATCAAGCGAAATTTGTTTTTAAAACTTTGCCAAAAACTATTGGAGTCAACGCTGACTGTTAGCAAAATATCTCATGAATGTATGGATTTAAATTAAACAGAATCATCTGATATATATCTACAACTGAATAAATTTTGAAATCAACCCAAATCAAGATGGGCACCACACAGCCAACTGATCTTAGGATATACAAAAATGCTCATCTGGGAGGGGTTCAGAGTAGAGCTGCTGCTTCTCCATGTCGAGAGGAGCCAGTTGAGGTGGCTCGGGCATCTGGTTTATGATGCCTACTGGATGCCTCCCTGGTGAGGTGTTCTGGGCACGTCCCACCGAGAGGAGACCCAGAGGAAGACCCAGGACACGATGGAGAGACTAATGTTTCTCGGCTGGCCTGGGAACACCTTGGGATTCCAGCGGAGGAGCTGGCCCACATGGCTGGGGAGAGGGAAGTCTGGGCCTCTCTGCTTAGGCTGCTGCCCCCGCAACCCGACCCCGTATAAGTGGAAGATAATGAATGGATGGATGGATGGATGGATGGATGGATGGATGGATGGATGGATGGATGGTTTAAACTCAACAATTTTTTACACATATTGAGCTACAAATTTGTGTGATAGTAGCTGAGACTCATTCCCAACACATACTCCGAGTGCAACACATTATATTAGCATTACCTGTCTACCCTGTTTGACTTTTAACAAAATATCCCACAAACCACTAGACTAATTTTAATGAAACTCTTTTAAGATGTACATCCAGTAATAAACAGATGTAAAAACAAAACTGAAAAACTTTAGGCGTTCCTACAAATCAACATGGCCACCACAGCTAACTGACATTAGCCAACACAAAAATGGTTACAACTTAATTTATTTTACAGATATGGAGCTAGATTTTGTGTGGTTGTAGCTGATAGTCAGCTGAATCAGCGCTAACACGTCACACAAGATCTCAAGTTATCGTATGAGATTGCACATAAGGTAATTTACATGATTTAACCAAAACGACTGTAAGTTATTCTCTTGTCATTATAAAAGGATCTTAGTTTAACACTTTGGCACAAAAGGCAGTGGGTGATATGCATTCATTCCAGGAATGCAAGGCCTTTCTTTAAAAATAGATATAATCCTCAAACTCTTTTCTTTCTTTGCCTGAAAGTTTTACGTTATATAACTGAATTACATTTTTAATTTCTTTTTCTCTCCAAGGTTATTGAGCATTCACAGTATGTGGATAAAACATTTTATTTCTGTGAATACATTTATTGCACAGGTTATGCTAGCCTTGATTTTGCTAAATGTTTTCTGTAAATAATTTCTTTTGCAACTCCACAAAGCTGGACTTTTATGAAACAGTAGTTTCAGGATTATTACTCATTTTTATAAACTAAAAGTAGTGAAATATCATCTTAGACTTTCAAACAAATCTATGCTAGAACAACAATTAAAAACAATTTAAAATCACCAATCCAACCTAAACTGCATGTTTTTGGACCAAGGAAAATGGTGAAATAATCATAGACACCACATGCATCGCACACATGAGGAAAAAAAGTTCTGTGTATAATGAGCTATTTAGTTCAGTCAACAAGGCGATGATTCTCTGTTCAACTATAAAGTATTTCATTTACTAACCTTGGTTTTTCTGAAAAAGAATTTTTGCTTTTGGCTTTTTGACCATTTGTATTTAAATTTGACCATGTTAAAAATTCACTTAAGAGCAGTAGACACAAATAAGGTTATTGAGAGTTCAACTGATTAATTGAACAGAAAAGATTTTATTTTGTTTTTCCTTTAAGCACAATAAAAAGATATTTAGCAGCTCTTAGTGTGACCTTATGTGTAAATAAAGTCATTTAAAGACATCAAATCTATGCAAAGACAAGCCTATTTAAGCAAAGTGATTGCACGTAAAACAGTGAATGTGTGCCAAAGTAAAATTGCAACATGGAAATCAAATTCTGTAAGAAATAATATATGTGAATGAAAAAAAGTGAATATAACAATGTACAAAATGAGTGGCTATATCATTCAAGGCAGGGTTTATTCCACCTTCAGGACTCAGTTGAGGAAGGGAGGGGGAGATATACTTTTAACTGCCTGGAAAGATGCTGTTTTGAGGTCTGTTAGTTTTTTTTTTTATTAGTTTGTATTTTATCCCAGATTAAACCAGATTTATCCCCAGAAATATTGTTTAAATCTATGATGTTTGACATCTGGAACTAAAAATAACAACTTTGATGCTGTTCAGTCACACCTATCACAGCCTCTTTAACTCAAGAACCCCTTTATATGTCATATGAGTAAAGGTCGCTTTCAAAAGTAAAACTTCACAGTCCTGGAATTTTTGCACAGACCTTGCTACTAAATGTAATTAAAATGAAAACCCTTAAGTAAATGAAAAATAAAAACCTTGATTGGGATTATTTAAGTGGATGGTTTAGATTTTCTGAAATTAAGTTCTATGGAAATGTCTTTAAAATAATTCAACTATTACATAGTTACTCTGTATGTATCTAATGTTATGATATTTCTGCTGGAAGTGACACAGCTAGCTGCTGCCACAATTTAGGCTTGCAAAGAACAGTATTATTTTATGTAAATTAGTATGTAATGTGAAACTGATGGACACCTGCCTGCCAAGATTACAATATCAGTGAAATGTTTTTCAGTGTGTGTGTGTGTGTTTTTTTTTCATTTATTCCCTTCATACAGTATTTCAAACTATACTGATCAACATACCATAGAGGACTAAAACAGGCCTCTATTAGTTTGGTGTTTGCAGAATTTTAAAACAGTTTTATGCATTACTACAGTCCAGATTTGAGTCTCTTCTTAGAACCACTAGTTTCTGAGAACATGCATAGATTGGATGATGGTTCCAAATGTACCACTGTGCAATTCTTCATGTCTATCAATATGCACACGCCCTAAATTACTCAGACACCCCCATAGGCCATCCCACTGATGGGAGTTTCTGGACTCTTTCCAATCAGGCAGCAATTTCCTAGCAGAGTGCTTCTTAGTCAGCTTCTCCCACCTACTCAAACTGGATGAAAAACAGAGGGCTTTTAATAAACAGTCTTTATTCATACAATCTCCTACACACTAAAACACATGCATACACTCATGGTTGCAACACTTGTCTAGCTTTCAATTTAATTGTTTGCTGAGAAAATATTGTTTTTCTTTTTTGAAAAAAATCTGACCCTTTGTGGGTTTGACATTTCAAGATGTTAGTAAGGGCTGTGTCAGAAATACTGGGATGGTTGACACCAAATAAGAGAAAGGGCCAATTATTTCAAACTCTTATAGGTGTGTTGTGTAAATGTCACTAGAAGAATTTGTGGAACTTTGAGGAATAATAGAGTGCATGTTCCCATTCAACAATAACTTTTCTATTTACCTGATCCGTCACGTCCCCTGTGTATGTTCAACAAGAGAGAGTGTTGATAGTCAGTTGTCAATAGCATTCCAACCCTAAACAAAAATACATTACTGTTATTACAGACCAGTTACCAGGTCAACAAAAAGTGGTTCAAAGTGTAAAAGCATCAATACGAGAGTTTTGAAAAAGTAAAATACAACTCTGTAGTGATGTTGCATCAGGGACAGCAGCCAAGCTTGCTGATTGAAAAATAAAGAAATATGATTTTTTTAAAAATCAGCTACAAAAATCATTTTGAATCTAAATTGAAACATGTAATTGCACATGCCTGTAACAGGTGACAGCCTTATAATTAAGTGGCTGATAGGCAGAATAAGGATATTATTTGGAAAAAGAATTTCCTTCCATTATGACTTTAAAAGTCAGCGGGAGTGCTCTAAATTTGCACTAGATCCACCCTAGACAAACACATTTCTGCAGTATAAATGCCATTCACATAGCTTTTTTTCAAGACTCCACATGCATCGATGTCTCTATAGGCTTGTGCTGAACAAAAAAATGCTGCTGTCTGTGTTTGAAAGTGTCAAGAAAATGTGCCACAACATTGGTTGATGTACACCATAGGAGACAACACTTGGCACTTCATCGCCTTGAACTGTTTAACAACAAGATGAAAAGTTTTTTTCAGACAATCAAATAGGCCCACATTTTGTTTTTGTTGCTGCTGTAGATATCAACTAATCTATGAACCTTCAAGTAAACTTCTATTTTTTTATTAAAGTTAAACATCCATCCATCTTCTACCACTTATCCATGGTCAGGTCGTGGGGGCAACAAGTCCAGGAGGGAAACCCAGACATCCCTCATCCCTCTACCCAGTGACACTCCCCAGCTCCTCCTGGGGGATCCCAAGGCATTCCCAGTCCAGAAAGGATATCTAATCCACCTAGTGAGTTCTGGGTTTGCCCCAGGGTCTTCTCCCAGTAGGATGTGGCTGGAAAACCTCCGAAGCAAGGGTCCAGGATCCATCTTAATCAAATGCCTAAATTACCTCTGCTGACTCCTTTCTATTCTGAGGATTGAGACACCACTAATCCATCACTACTAGTGTCCACCAGCACGTCCTTTGGTTGCCATTGCAACAGGCACCAATGATCTTCAGGCCACAGCTACTGGAAGTCACATCTGCAAAGAGGCCCTGAACATTTGGATTACATGTCTCTGACCTCCCCAGGAACATGTGAAAAACTATTTTGAATAACTTGAAGATCTTTTGGACAGGGTATTCTGCCAGGCATTCCTAGTTCACCCTCACTACTTGTTTGGGTTTACCAAGTCTGTCTGGCAACATCCTCTGCTGCTGGATTTAACCCACCACCAGGTGGTGATCAGTTGACAGTTTTGCCCCTCTCTTTACTGTATTCAAGATATAGGGTTGTAGGGCTAGTGATATGATGACAAATTCAGTCATCAACCTTTGGCCTAAGGTGACTTGGTACTATGTACACTTATGGACATTGAAGTCACCTAGGAAAAGGCATCCCTACCAGGACAACATCCAGAGGTTTTAGAAAGGCCATGTAATCTGAACTGATGTTGGGTGCATAAGCACAAACAACAGTCCAAACTTTAGTCCAACTATAAATCCATTGTGCGTTATCTTTTCAAATAATTTCCTGTTATGATATGGTCCCTGCTGGACTGCTGAAAAACTACTGCCTCTGCTTCAGATTCTCCATAACCATTTTGCATAAAATGAGCGTAAGCCCAGCGCCATGGATACACTGCCACCGCTGACACCATGGTACACATGGGAATCCAATATAATGCCAACACGATCATGCTATGGCAGTTTTGTGCATGCGCAAAACAATTCTGCCTCTATCACATGCTATGATACCTAATGGAGAGCCTGCTGGGTTCCTAATGAAAACCTCACCAACACCCTGCCAAGACAATGTACCATGTGGCTGATTTTTTACATTATAGTGGGGTCTTCATCCAGTGTGACGGGTCCACAGAATTGGGGTCATGTCTGGGCTATAAACCCATCACACCATCAGCATTGTGTAGCTTCACCCAGACACAGTCTAAAAGAGTCATGCCAGGGTGGAGCCCTTGGCATGGTGAGATCATGGAATTGTGTAGCAGGAGCTTAATGCAATGTACTGCTGATATATAGCGGGGGTGAGCGTATAGAAGAGATTCTCTGAAATGTGGAAAATAGCAGAACATTTTTTTGGAGTGCAGCATCATCACGACTGCCATTACACTGTAGGAGGGCCATGAGCCAGGCACATTTTCATTGGACGTGTAGAACATAGAGAACTTAGCAAAGTCTTAATCCAGTGTGATATGGTTGACTAAGCAAAGACAGTTTCAACCAGAATTCAGATGTGAAGCAAACAGAAAACAAGTGAGAAACAAAACATAGGGGAAAACTTAAAAGTACAATATTTCAAACAATAAAAAGAAAGTAAGTTAACAAAAAATATTGAAAACATGAAAAGAAGTGAGTGATGAAAAATATAAATCAGGAAAAAAAGAAACAAAAAACAGAGAGATAAATGTTTAGTCTAAAAGAATGAAAGTTTAAAACCAAAACCATAAACCTCAACATCATCTGTATTTCTTATTCACCACCTCTGAGTCTGCATTAGAAAACCAAATATATACAGCTTTGTGTGCTCATGCTTTCATGGTCACTCTTCCCCCGATTTATTCATTGTCTTTGATGCAATGAACAGACATCAAAGCGTCCCCGATGATGAAGCCATCTGCCCCCGTCTCTTCTGTCCTGGCGTCTGTCCATTATGTCCACACTACTTTGCTTGAGTATCAGGCTCCAGTCGCCATGCAACACCACATTGCAAACACTTTTTTTTGTTTGTTTGTTTTGTTTCAATTACTGGCCCACGAGATTTAATTCAAACCTCCATGGGTCAGCAAGTACAAATAAGATGACCTCAAACTCTTGAACATTTCACTTTAAAAGACCAGTTGAAGTATCTGATCTGTTTTGGATGCTCCCATGACAGTTCACCTACAGTGTCGATGTCTCCAGCAGATGGTACTTTCATCAATAAAATGTACTCTTCTATTTTTGCCCTTGCCTGCCATACACACTCTAAAAAAAGGGAACATCTCTGAGTTTTTGTTGAAACAATCTGCCTCCATCTTGATTCTGATTCAGTCATCAAAGCCTTTTACTGTTTGCCAGTTTGATTTGATCATCCCATTTTTATTTAGAGCCAGTATTTTCTATTACAGAGCTAGAGAGAATGTGCGCTCACAGTTTGGGATCTGAACCTCTTGTTGCTTCTTTTGATCACTCGATTGTTATGCTCTGCCACACTCGCCTGCACCACAGTGAAGCCCGGACCACCATTAGCGCCTAAAATGAAAAGATGGCAAGCAATTAGAAACCAGTCCGTAGTTGGAAAGAGGGAAACGTCACAGCAGGAATTGTGGGAGATTCACCAAAGAGGCGTGCTCCAGCATATGATTCCCCACATAACAACAGACACTGCACGCATTTTAATTAGCGCTTCCCGTGACATTGCAGCGTGTGTGGTCTCACACGCTGCTGGGAATTTCAGTCGGATGCTAATCTACACAAAATTTCTGTTTTCTGTGTAAGCAAATGTTGATCTTTCAATTTGGATGTCTGATTTAACAACCATAGTGTGCTATGTCCTTAGATATTCTTCTAAAAGACTAAAATGAAAAATATCTTTGTCAATGAAGAAAACCCATTTGAGTTTTGCAGGCACAAACAGGATTATTTCTACCATTTCTATCGTGGTATGTCATGGGCCGTTTTTTCTAAGTACAGTATGTAATTTATCACAAGTTTTGGGCTGCACTATGTGAACTGAGCAGATGACAGAACCTAAAAAAAAACCGCCAAGGAGCAGCAATTATCATATTGCTCAAACCTCCTCTCAGATCAAGAGTATTTGCATTGCACTAAGAAGATTGAAGAGGGTCAAACTGTTCTCACCAGGCACACTTCAGGACTCCCCCCTTGGGTAGAGGCTCTTGGATGTTTAAAAAAGAAAGGAGGCATGGAGGCATGAAAATAGCCTCAGGGTACAGAAAGTTCTGAGCGCTCACGAATAATATGTCCTGCTGCCCCTGTGAACAAACAGGGACACCCTCTTTTTGGAGAATATAAAAACTTCTTTGAAGCCCCACTTCTTAGCGTCACTCTAACAATGCACTTATTGATACAGCTTTTTCCTAAAACTCAAAGGTCCTTACACAAAAAGGCAAAGAAAATGACTGAGGTTATGTATAAGCCGGGAGAAAACTAAATTCTGCTGAGATCGCCATAAAGAAAGAAAGGAAAAAAGATGGCTTTGTGTTTTCAATCCAGCGAACTGTAGGAGAGTGACACAGAATTCAAAAAATATCTCCATCTAATTTATGCTCATAACTTATTTAACTTTACTGCTTGTTTTGCTGAACTCATGATGTCCCTAACTGCTTTAATAGGGCTCCAGATTTTCCACCAGTGGGGGTTTTAGCATCGATCGGTTTGCTGAGTTTGGGCTTATTTTTTATGAAGCACTTTCTCTCAGTCATTTTAAACAGGCCTACTGAAGCCCTGTCTGTGCAGTGGGTTCATCGAGAAGCATCTATTTTTAATGGTAATATATCCACTTAAAGAGCGCATAAAGTGATTGAACAGCATCTGAGTACAGACTTTGCTTTTTTTAGTGAAAGAGGTTGATAAAAGGAAGAAGTAATGCCTTTGAATTACAGGGTGCCCAATTTATTTTAACAGAACAAAAACACCATGAGCAAAATTAAGAATCTGAGACTCCTCTGATAAACTGTTGCTAAATGTACATTCCTCTCCTCATCATCCTTTACCCTAAAGCTTAAATTTAGAAGAAAAAATAGCTACTATCAAGTTTTTTTGGCCACCCACTCTTTATTTTCCTCCCTCCCTATCTGATTGGAAAATAAGCAAAGTTTAAACTGTCATAACCTCGGGCTGGAGCTATCATGGGTAAAACCCCCCAGCTAGAGTAACGAAGCAGCAATTTCTGTGATAGCACCCAATCCCCATCCTTGCATGTGATGATATCCCTGTCCCAGCTGATGCTATCTTTGTAAAATGGGATGTTATCAGCATCCAAGATGATGCTATCACCATGCAGAGCGGAGATATTGGATTTTAATTCATAGCCTCCTCTGCCTAGATGGAGAAATGTGAGGCTCTGCAGCTAAAGCCAGTCCATCTGTGTCTTATTCAGAACTGAACTGAGCTTTATGCTTGATGGTCCTAGCAGTGTACCCCTCCCCCCATGCTCCCCCAGGCCAGAGTCGTCACAGTACCTGCTCATGCTGTATGCTTTAATGAGGACAGGAGAGGGAGATGATTGAGAATCAATTACAGCCTCGTGTTAGAGAGTAACACTATTTCACCTTTCATTACACCTCAACGCCACGGGCTAACTGGGTCTCATCAGTTAGCGAAAGATACTCATGTTGAGGAGGTCAGTCTCGTGTGAAACAGAAGACAGAGGAGAGAAGTTACAGGAGGATTTTTAGCTGTCAAATCAGTGCTTGCCATGGTGTTATTTCACAAAAAAGAACTGCAACAGTTTTATTTTACACTGCGTGGCAACATACCAAGATGCTATAAAACAGCTTGAATTGAATCTGCTGTAAAATATCAAACTGTCTCAAAACTACATTATTTAAAATGTCTTTTTTTCATTGGACTGATTTAGAGATATGTTTTGTTTGAATGTGCTTGTGCTTTTATTTAAACAACCACTTTACAATATAATTGCCCTCATAAAGCCTAATTAAACAGTTAATAATTGGTTATTAATTAAGATGTAAACATGTTTTAATCCTTTATTAAGAAGTTATACTGCATTAATTAGAAAGGGCAATTGTGAGCCCATTTGTACTCTCTAGTCTTACTGTTTTCCTAGATTACTTCATTAGATTAATTATAACACTAGACATTTGTCAAAACATCTTTAAAACAAGTCAAGCAACAGACAATTGAATTGAAGCACACTTAGCTCCTAGCGTAGAAAGTGAAGGGGCTGTGAGACCTCCCACCCCCTTTTTCTCAAGAGGCAGCAAAGAACATCATAAGCTGTGATGCTAACAAAGACAGTGTTAGCTTTAGGACTGCTATGGAGGAATACATAGATAAAAACACAGCAGAAACCAGACAGCTTGTTGCTCTTGTTTACCTACAAGTTAGCTGTCTTCTTGTCTTCTTGTTGTTTTCTTGTTGCACTGCTCACCCTTTGAAACATAAGATGTGTTGGAAATAAAGTAGGAATATGTTGTCATTGCTGCTTGTTTTATTTATTTCTTTTTTGTCCCCTCAGATCCGATGGACAAAGACAGCTGGCAGCGTTTCAGATCGCTTCCAGGACTCCAGTGTGTTCAACGAGACGTTGACCATCGCAAAGATCCAGAGGAACCAGGGCGGGCGCTACTACTGCAAGGCTGAAAATGGCCTCGGTTCTCCAGCTATCAAGTCCATCAGGGTCGACGTCTACTGTAGGTTTGATACACTGTAGGAGTGAATAAATTGCAAAGCTGGTAGTTAAACATTCAACAGAACCTCAGCCAAACACAGCTGCTCTCTGCTGTTTTAAAGTGATCTCAATGATCAACTCTCGACCAGTGTTTTGTTTTGTTTCTTCCTGTGATTCATGGAGTTTGCTTAAACTCAGAATTACTGTGGTAAACTGCTTTGAGACATGACTATCAGAATGTGTATCTATGGTATTTTGTTAACTACTACACAAATCCTACAATCCTTACGCACATGTGCCAACAAGATGGGGTCAGAGGTCAATCAGAGATCTGTTCATCTCAGCAGGCATTGAGCATGATGATGCTTTGAGTAAAACACTAAATATTATATAGAATAAAATATTGTCTTTTACTTATTATTTTAAGCCTGGTTTTGACCACAACTGGTAGCAAAGATATTACAGTCATCGGATGGTCTGGTTTTTGTGTTGGTGGGTTATGTTTGTGAGTATGATGCAAATACGAATAGACGTTAGGCGGTAAATGTGCTGAAGTCACTCAAAAATATTAATAAACATGGCGGCATTTCTTTGTTCAACAGCAAAGTGCATTCATAGAATTTAAAACAGACATTCTAAAAAAAGACAAGCATTTTGTCCAAAAGACCTTCTGTATGTGTGTAGCTTGCCACATACATACTGTCTTAAAAAAAACTCTGTTTAGAAAAAAAATGTGAAGTTTTGTATTATATGGTAATTACAGTTACCATATACAGCCAACTGTTGCATTTTGTTTTTGTAAAAAACGTAGGATTCTACCTTAATATTTGTGTAATACAAAACTGACAATGGTGTAAAGATGCATAAAAACAGTTGGCACAAAAAGCTAGAACATTTTTGAGACTGTAATTGTTTTAATGTGGCAGCAATCCACTTTGCTCTCGCATTTGGACACACCATTAACTTCTCACTCTGGTCAGACTAAAAAAAAGCTAAAAGCTAGCTAAATTTGATCTGAAATTGATAGTTTTGTGAAGATCTTAACCAAGTCATCAAAACGGCATCAATGACTAGAAATAGCATAAATAAACAAATAAACGCAGCCAATGGGGGTCTCAAACTCAACGATACCTGGTTTTCAAGTATTTTACTGAGCTAATTAGCCACACAGACAATGTGACAATGTGCACAAAAACATAGTTTACTGTTTGTCTGTGTCACAAATATGATCTATGGTTCATTTTTCTTGTCGAGGTCCCTGCCCTGGTTTTGTTTGCTTAAACCTAAAATGACTTGTGTTTAATAGCATTGTACAATATTGTACGTATGATTATTTAGTTTTGTGCTCTTGTCTCATTTCTGCATCCTTCGTTCTTGCATTTGGGTCCTTTTCAAACACCTTTTCATGATGGGTAAGATTCAAATTGCAGTCTGTAGTTCATGTGATTGCCAGTTATTAATTTATCACAAATACAAGTTCAGTTTCATTCTTTACAATAAGTTCAGAAGCATCTTGTTGCCGGCACATAGCCTGTACAGTTTTGTGATTTTATCAGTCGTTTACTTACTGGCCATCTTGTGCACAGCTGGTTAGAGACACACGTGGAAAGAAAGTGAAAACATCACCACCATGAGCACAATGAACAAAGAAAATTACTCTAATCAATGCGCTGATGTTTTAAATTAGAATTTCCTATCAAACACAAAGTAATACAAACGATCTACATCACAAATCATACTCTACAACAAACGCACCAAATGAATGTAGCTTTAAGTAGAAAGAATTTCAAGGGCATCATATTTAGTGCAATAATGTTTTGCTCCACTACTTCTTTTTTTCCTCTGTGACTAACAAAGAAATTTGGCAACAATTTAGGCACTGAGGGGTCATCAAAAAAACATGATTTTTTTTTCTAAAACGCTTGGCAAAAAAAAAAAGAAATATCTCTGCTGGGAAGAAAAGCAGTAGTGAAGAAGTTAGGGAGGATGCTCAGAGACGTTTCAAAGGCACTAAGCATGTTATTTTAAATTGATCCCAGTAGACTTTCTCAAAGCTAAAACAGTCTGACCCGAGGTCTTCCTTTAATGCAGATAATTAAAGCACACCTACATATTTCTTGTTGGATGTAAACTCTCAATTTGTCTGCGTTTGCACAAACAGCAATAAAAGGTTAGTATGGAATGAGGCAGCCGCCTTCATGACTCCATTCTTGAGGTGAAATAGGTGAAGGAATGCCAAATCAATGAAGCAATATCAATAAATCACTGTTTTCTTTGACAAATGCTAATGGAACTTCCCTGTTTTCTGTACAGATATAAAATAGAGAGGTTGAACTTCCTGACAGTGTCAGTATGATAAGTGTTTTAATTAACATTCGAAGGAGAACAGGGCAGTAGGGTTCCTTTGGATTCACTCCCCTCAAATACCAGTTTTCAATCGCAGGAGAAATATGAAGCAGTGCTATGGATTGTTAATTTATATCTCTCTGATGTTTTTGTCTTAACTTGACAAAAAAGAAGGAAAAAAAGGTAATTATTATGCCAGCACCTCTTTGTTTTTGTTCTTCAATTTTCTGATAAGAGCATTAAACTAATTGGAAACAAAACCATTTTAAGGTAAACATTGTTGTATGGTGGTTGTATTGAGCTCTACCAGACAGTTAGTAGACTGAATTTATAGATTTTGTTTCACAAAATAAACAAACAAATCTGGCCCAGCCAGGTCCACTCTACATAAATCCCAGATGAAAGACTAGCTTGGCTCCATTGTTCATGTGAAAAACAGTAGCTGTTAGCTTTTTTTGTTTATTTCTTAGTTATTATTTCGTGCAATTTTTTGACAATTGGTAGCAATTAGCAATGTTATTTAAAAGACATCGGCACATAGATACGTGGTGACTATTATTTTTTGAAATATATGGACAATGTTGTAAACTCTGATACTGAAGGCTCTGAGTGGTCCTTTGTTTCTATGCAGGTTTCTTCTCGTCTTTCTTTGCCAGTTCAGCTGTGTCCAATCCTGGTCCTTGAGGGCCACTGTCCTTCATGTTTTACTTGTTTCCATGCTCCAACACACCTGATTCAACGGTAGAACTACCTCTTCATGTTCTGCAGAAGCCTGTTAATCACACATTGATTCAAATCACATGTTGGAGCAGGGAAACAAATAAGACATGCAAGATAGGGGGCCTCAAGGAACAGGACTGGACACTGCTGGCCTAAATGGTCTTTGTATTGTTGGAGAAAAATTATTTTATTGGTGGATTTGTGGTGTCCCTGAATCAGTGTTTGATTGGTTTTGGTGCTCTTCTAAAGTTTTCTCCAAGACTGCAGTGACTCAGAGTTCAACTGCCAGGACTGTTGAACTTCTATACATCTAAAACATGCAGGATAGTGACCCTCCAGGACTAGGATTGGACACCACTGTTTTAAGACAAAAGCAATCCACTTTGGTCTTGCCCCCCCCCCCCATTGATAGCTCATCAATGTCTCATTAACTTTATTTATCCAATATGATGTCATTTAAAGAGCTACAAGCAACAGGTAAAAATATAATATTATATTTCTTGCTTCTTCAGAAACCCAATTCAAATTGTCCTAACTATCCTTTTAATATATACACAATAAAAACATTTTCAGAACAAACATGTACTGAATAGTGGCAATAGGAATGGCCTATATCTAAAAATGTAGGATTCACTTCAATAAATAACAATAGTATTACATAAAGATATCAAAAACAGTGCAGCATTGTTTTCCGCCTGCAAATGCATTTGAAAGGAAGAATATTGCATCCATATTTTCCACATGGTAGCATTTGAAATGACTCTCCTTATCATGTCCTTGCATCTAGCCTTGCAACACAGTGTGTGTACTTCACAAGCATTGTGTGATGTCGGCCATCCAGCAAAAAGCACATTATTCCCACAGAGCAATGTTACAGCTGTCCCCCGGGGGTGAGTTTAATTGATGGACCTCTCCAGCACACGTGCTATTTTTAGTGGTTCGCAGCTCCAAATTTTTAATTAGTTTCTGAATTGGTGTTGTGGTGCCATGCCTCCTATCAACAACACCTTGAATTATGTTTTCTGTCCCTTTCAGTTCTGTCTTCCATGTCTGTGTTGGTACTGCTGTTTACCCACCAAATAGACTGCATCATTTCCACTGCAGCGGGGACAAACTCTGCAAACTCTATAGACAGAATCCCAGCATGTTTTACATTAAGATGGTAAAAAAAAACAAAAGGATGCATTTGACAGCTGCTTCCTTTTATAGTGTCCTACTAAGAGGATTTATTTGCTCCGCCTTCCTGGAATTAAGATTTTTGTTTCTCAAATACCAGGATTCTTACTCATCTATGCTTCACAGTGAAGTGTGCTTGAACTGCATTCCATCCTTATAAAAGTAGACATTTAAATTAGAGATTGAAAAGTAAAAATCATAGTTGCATGCATTTATGTAACTACTCGAGTGGGGGGAAAGCAAGCAGAGAGTAAAAGTTTACGTTAGTTTTCTGTCAGCAGTCTTCAGTAAGCTATAATTAATGACAATAACTTATCCTGGTGGCCCGGAGGAGCTGATATTAGCTATATGGCAAGCTCAAAGGTAACGTATTTACAAAGCTCAGAAGTCCATCTAAGCACATTTTATACCTGCTGACACCTCAGTTGTGTTTGTCCACAGTTAGGTCTGCGGGGAAGGCCCTGTGCAAAGTTAATAAAGAAACTTGCCTGACTCCTACACTGATCGATTTGAAGCTTAAGATGCTCTCTTCCTTTTCCTACAGGGGAGACTTTTCAGTGTTCTCATTTAATTTCAGCTGCATTAATTTTTTGCTGCAGCATCTAATGTTTCATTGAGTGACCGATCGAGGAGGGCTTAAGAGTTCTGCAGGGGCTGCTTATTGCAGGCTCAGAGAGTTCATTGACCATTGCCAGCACAATATATTTTAAAGCGATGTGGCCAGAGAAGAAAGTGTCCAGGAAAGTGACTGGCCAGATAACAAACAGATGTTTTACGACCTTTAATTATCCCCTTTTCACTGTACAAGTTTTGCAAATTTAAGCTTTTATTGTCAGTCAGTAATGACAATAATTGCAAGTTTTCAAAACATGCAATAACACTGCTAATGATATTGCTTCATAAATAAATTTATAAAAAAAAAGATCAGCAGCCCTTTTAGTAATCAAGTAATGAGCAAATTTGAAGAGCTTCATCTTGATTTGTGCTTCGCTACTGATCAGCTTTTCACAGATAAAACAAATATGTTTTTTGCGAGCATTCATTTCACTCAAATCATTCATTTCTTAACTTCCCGTCCTTGCTAATCAATACCAAATATAATTATTAGCTGCTCTCCGTTTGTTACTGATAAGAAAACAAACAAACAAACCAATACAAGTGTAGTGATTTACTAGTGTCTGAGATTGTCACATTAAATCAGAATGTGAAAAAAAGGAAAAAGAATGTTTTTAGTCGGTGGTCAAATGGAAAACAAATTACTGTGCCTTAAACCTGCCCAAACCAGGTCAACATTTACTGTGCAGGCTTTGATAAAGCACCACTTTAAACCTGCCTTTAAAATGTTTTGAACAAGCTCTGCAGCTCAGAATAAATTGAAAACATATAGATGTAGTGTAGAGAAGAGCAGAAAGACTTGTTAAAACAAAATAAAAAAAATAAAGAAGAAACTCCCTGTACTGTCATATTATTTGCCAGTTTTAGCTAGATTATATTGTCCCTGCTAAACAGTAAGAAATAGATGTGGTGTTTATTGCAGAAATAAATCTTTGGGGCTGGGGATATATTTTCACTGATGCTTCCACACACATCGTCACTCGTTCCTGATATTTCTCTCTACACTCCTTCAAAAGGATTAAAATAAGACAATAGCCTGATTCCTCTGTGTTATCAGTGGAGGCGACTTGCACAGCCCTTACTTCACACTGCTGCTGCACAAGCCAGAGAATTTTAATGAGGACATTGTGTGTGTGTGTGTGTGTGTGCGTTTGTCAGCACATGAACTCCTGTCTGAGTTTGATTTTATTTTTATTTTTTTGGCAGCAGCAGCAACGTCCATCTATATTCCAGACTTGTGAGTGTGTGCGTCCGTTTCTTTGTCTGCTCATGCGTGCGAGTGGAAACAAAAATAGCAGCCGCCTATTGGGTTCAAGCCCATGCTTATGCATGAACACACACTCCACCAGCGAGGTCCTGACTCTCACAAACATGTCAAAGGCTTAACTTGTCTTGGCATATGCTTCCTTAGCTGTGCAACACTGTGCAGCAGTGTGCGAGGCCACTCGGGGAAGTGTTTCTGCACCGTGTGTGTGTGTGTGCGCGCGCGCCTGCCCTCGACGGAGTTCATGAAGGGGCTCGGAGAGCGAGCTGCGGCTGATGGTGTTTGTTTTGCGGACGTGCCGGTCTTGCCTCATTCAGTCTGTGGGTAAAACTGGTCCTTCCTTTCTCGTCAGGTGTCCATTTTGCGCTCTGAGGTGTCTTGTGCAAATGTGTGTGTGTAGAGCAAAAAAAGAAAGGGAAAGGTTAATTGGAGAAAAAGTTGAGTCAAAGAAACACAGAATACATTGATAAAATTAGATTTGACTGAGGCTTGTGCTATTAACTCCTTTATTTCTTCTCATTACTGATGTTTGCACTCTGTGCTTGCATTTAAGCACCCTGGGGAGATTCCTCTAAAGTGACTTGGTAATATATTTGGGTGTATGCAGAGGGAAATGAGTGGGATGGAGATCTCAGGAGAGCCTATTGATTATTGAGTTCACTTGACGGTAGCTGGAACTGCAGGCAGGTTCAATAGGTTGAGTTATGACTCAGACTGAAGGAAGATACAACTTGTGGGCTTCTAATCATTTAAGGCACTAATTCTGAGCCTTACATGAATGAAGAGTTCATCTATTTTTTTGTTGTTATCCTGGCTGACCTTTAAATGGATAGCTTAGATCTTTCTGAAATGGAGTTCTGGGGAAAAATTGTGAATAATTATTATCTTAACTGTTGAAGATAGCTCTTTGAATGACCTCAGTTTGGAAAACTGGGGTAAAAAAAAACCTTAATTTTAACCAGATTAAAGACCTAACAACTAGTCCAAGTAGTTTGCTGCCATCTTACAACAAAACATTTTTGTATTTTAATATTGAGCTTAGTATGACCATAGAGCTTTTTATAAGATCTGTTTGCTAATTTCTTACTTACATTTTCAATTCTACAAATGAAGACATTTCTTAATGAGTGCTTACCTTAAAGTTCCTAAAATTGTCAGAAGAAGTTGTAAAACTTTAACGTACGTTCATTTTATCAAACTGCTTCAACAAACAAGAATTGCCTCCCTGACAAACAGAAAGAAGCTGAAGATAGAGATTTTTAACACTAACTTAATCTTTTCTTACACTCATCCTAACAATGACTAAAAAGGAAAGAAATGTTAAAAAAACAGGTCTAGAAATAACATGAAAAAGCACCATATGGGACACAAAATTGACCCCACCAACAAAAAAAAAAAATCCTCCTCCCGTAATTATTTCAGATTTCTGAGCTTTTATTGTGAAATTAGTTTGTTTTGTGCTACATACTATCATTTGATTTGCTCTTGGACTTTGAATTAGCAGTTACTGCAGGCAGTGTGAGTAAATTATTATCACTGCTGTTACAGTCAATTATACAGCACTTTTAAAACATGAATGGCACATGGTAAACTTTTTTTGGACATTTCTGTGGCAGTGTTGGTTTATAATCATTGTGCTGAGAGCACAGTTTCTTTGACATTTGTTGACTGAGTCAGATTTTGGATGAAAAGTCAACAAACTACTACCATTTTCTATCATAAAAAAAAAGTATACTTTGGTACATTTTAGAAGTTCAAAAAAATTCACTTGTACAAAACCTAAAATAAAAATTCAAGTGTGTGAATGTTCTTATCCTAGACTGTTTGTAAGCACAATTTAAAATTAACCAATACGATGGAGACATTTGGAAAAATAGTCCTACTTTCCTTTTTTTGGTCCACATAAATATCTTGCCAACAAGAATAAAAACATTAAAAGCTTTTTGCTCTGTCAGTCATTATTCTTGATTGCAGCCCAAATTGTTGCTTCAAGTTATTATTTCAAGTGTTTTTTCTTCTTTATTGTTAATCTCTGTGTCTTGATTAGAGGGTTTGTTTGCTCCTTTCTTTCCTTCTGTCAGTGTTTTTTTCTTCGCAAACCGACCAAAACAAGGATTGTAAATTAGGGACGGCACGTCCTAGAAACATACAAACATTGCACCGCTTACATCTGCGCCTACTTTTAACTGTTGTGAAAAAAAAAGAAAAAAAACTTGGATAAAACGAAGATGGTAAGAGGTTTAATAATAAGGCTCCTACTGATT
Organism: Kryptolebias brasiliensis; assembly: GCA_028566095.1. NCBI lineage: Eukaryota > Metazoa > Chordata > Actinopteri > Cyprinodontiformes > Rivulidae > Kryptolebias > Kryptolebias brasiliensis. Next base: position 15,461,594 of record JAOXNZ010000085.1, read on the forward strand.
CTGAATGCAGACCAGACGCTGAAATTTTACTAGAAATTAAAGTTTTGATTCTTTTTTTTTACACCTGTTTGCAGAAGTCTTTTTTCGTTTTTATTTATTTTTTTATTAAATTTTTTATTTACTTTTACTGTCATTTAGCACCAAAGAAGTGTTATCAAATGAGTACCAAAGTGTTACTTTATGTACATAAATACAGCAGTACTTTATTATTTTTGCCATTTTTGGCAAAAGGTCAATGATGTTTTACCTTGTGTGTGGGGGGGGAAGGGGGTGTAGGGGTGTGTGTGAAGGAGACTGTGCACATGTGTTTGTCTGTCATGTCAGCAAAGTATCTGATGGACATGGGGACAAGTTTCAATTAAACGCTCAGAAAATACTCATCATCTATAACATAATGTTTGGAATCAACCCCATTCACAATAGCCGCCACAGCTAAGCAACTTTAGCAAAGACAAAAATGTTTATAACTCAGTCATTTTTACAGCTATTGAGCTAAAATTTAGTGTGTTAGTAGCTGAGAGTCGTACCCAATTTATACCCTGAGCACAACCTGTTAATGCAAGATCAATATTTAGAACTTTGCTGTCAACTCATGAAGTCAGTTCATGAGTTTCAGGCCATGAAAGGTGGCGGCTGATATGCATTTCTTCAAGCAATACAAGGCATTCAATTGCTTATAACTTTTTAAGTTCTACTAAATAAGCTCAATGACTCACAAAATGTGTTCCCAAACTATTAAAAAAACAAGAAAAAACATATTGGAACTGGTAATCATTACCAAACTTTTTTCCTTCTGCTGTCAGTTACACAAATGCTCATTAGGGACATGATTTAAATGTTGGAAAAACTGATGGATGCATCTATCAAAAAGATTCAATCTGCAAAGCAAACAACGTTTATATTAGCAAGTGGCAATATACAATTAGCATATTGTGCCAATTATAGGAGGGATGGCTGCACTGTGGGACCTTTTCTTCCTCAGCAAAACAAACATGATCCAACTTCTTTAATATTACAGCTTCAAATGACCTAAAGTACCAGTCATCAGTAGTCTTTTGTGGCATGTCATTACCCATATGCTAGTTTTAGTTTTGCCAGGCCGTATTTAGTTGTTTTAGGGTGATTTAGATTCCTTTTGTGGATGCCCAGATTTTAAAGAAGCATTTAAAATCCATCCTCTCAAGTCAAACACATTCTCATATGTCAGTCTTCCCGGTGAAACAGATCTCTTGCAGTTTTGAATTAGTTGTAAAAACACTGGATAACGATCAACTAGAAGATGTAAGGCTCCTATAGTCACAACTTCTAAAGATCCTATTAAAAAGGACAGAGATGTTAGTTCCGAAGGTGAGGGATCGATTAAAACCCAACAGACAGGAACTTCAAGGTGCTGATATGTTGGGCCTGCTTCACTCTGCGGTGCTCACTGATTATACTTGGCATCCAAGTCTCCGAGTCTTCTCCCTGAGCAAGGGTGATGCAAATTTGAACTGACGTCCTTGTTTCCCATCCACTCTTCAGCCAAAAATATTCCCATGAAACCAACAGGAAATTCATCCATTAACTTCCACTGGATTAAACGCTAAATCCAAAAACACACAAGCTGCAGTTTTGTAAATTTCTCACATGGCATTTTTATTACAAGTTTACAAACTTATAAAACCAAAGGCATTTGGAAGAAATGTTGACAAATTCCATCTCGGTAACTCTGTGATCCTGTAATGTGATGTAGAGCCTTCTGAAAAGATCCCGTAATGCATGTTGGCAAAGATATATGCGCAGCGCCTGTTAAGTGCTTTTGGATGTAAATGACCTGGTGTGATGAATGGTTGTGATACAGCCGCGGTCAGTTATCTGAGCCTTGTTTGAATCAGGACAGAATGAATCAGCACATTATGTGTACATTATGTAAATGTTTGCTGGTGTGGTTAATGGAAGAAAAGCCAGTTCACGACTGCCCATTACTCTTTCAAGGACTTTCTCTGGGGAGCAGCCCCTTAATCAGAACAGTGGAGTCAACCTTCTCTGTTGCCTTTGTTTTTCCTCACCATTAGTAGCTTAAAACATGCTGCAGATTTGTTTTGCTTGTGCTGTGTATGCTAATGTGATTATTTGTTGCAGACATTCGCTCAGATCTGATCAAAAGGTGAAAGACAGCCGATGACAGCTTGCTATTTTTCGTCTTGTTACTAGTATTTTTAGATACAGACCAAAAATCTTGATCAAAATCCATAAAGCATTATGATTTAGCTTTGGAGTCCTGCTCACTTCATAATTGAGAATTGTGGAGCAAAGCTGCACTCCCTGGGAATGACATCATGTTGCCTGAAGCGTTCTCACTTGGAGAGCAGTTCAAAAGGAAAACTCTGTCAAATGCTGTTTGAGTAAAAATTGTGCAGAGCTGTGATTTGTTTGTCTTCACCAAAAAAAAATCAAGGTAACAGAACATTGAGCTTGTAAACATATTACTAGGAAAGTGATATTAAACAATAAAGGTTTTAGGCCAATCAACAAATCTGCACAAAGTGTTATAAAACCTTTGAACCATGAAATACAACTGATTTACTCTAATGGGGATGAAAGGATGTTGAAGTAAGATGATGCTGTGAAACAGAAAAAAAAAAATTAAAAAAACATTGACTTTTTTTTTGTTGTGCTCTGATGCCAACGAATGCCCTTTTTGTCAAACTAAATACTACAGTTTTAAGACTTTGTAGATTTTTAATAAACCTAAATTATGTACAAAGCAAAAGAACTGCTGTGTTTCTGTTGTTTTATACTTTTTTATAGGTATTTATTTGATAACTTTTTTTATTTTATTTCATTTTTCTATACAGTGATAAGTAAAAACAGTAAATGGTGAGATGAGTTGGCAATTATATACTTATACTTCAGCCTTTATCGACTTTTGAACCGTGTCTAAGAGTTTAAGAGTCTATTTTTGTATGGTTGTTCTTTTTATTGATCATTATTGGTATATGTTTTCTTCTTTCATTTTTCTTACGTGTATTTTTCTTTAAGTAGTCTGAAACAAATAAATAAAATTGACCTCTGGCCAGCATATAGCAAGATCACAGTAGCTGAAAGCCTTTTCAGCAGACTTGGAGATAAATATAAAAACAACTTAAAAGGCCTGCACCTGATGACTCTTTATGTTGTTTTTTGTTTTTATTGCATGAGCTTTTGAGATCATTTTAAAGGCGATTCAAAATTAGACAGACCTGAAATATCTTTAGATGTGTGGGTATATTCTGTATGGGTTTGTGTTGTCCTATTTACTGGATAATCCTGAAAAAAGAGCATTTAAGGAGTCTAATTTGCCCAAATGTGAGTGCTTTGACCAGTTTTTTAAAAGTTATTTGGGGACATCAACTTTAAACCTTTGGATTTATTTTGAGTTGTTAAATGTCCTCTTGCTTATGCTGATCATGTGATTATCAAATCTGAGACACATGCACAATGTTTCCAAGGTTTCTGACTTGTTTTCTTTGTTGAACCAGAGATTATAAGTATGAAGAGATTGCTTTCACCAACAAGTGTTTCAGTTGAGTTATGTTTGACAGATTGGAGAATACCTAACTATTATCATTATGAAAACAGTTAATCAGATAATCAAAAGACAGATAAATGTACACCTGTGTATCATCTGCATATAGTCAGATATATTAATATTGTTTCAAGAATAAAGAAAATCAATTTTTGTAAAACTAACAGGAGCATGTTACTTTGTTTTAATTTAAATTCACCTATACAAACATGCAAATCTCAGTCTTTAAAGACAATAAAGACAAATGAAGAGCATGGCTTGTTAAATAAAGTGAAACCTTTAAACTTCATTGTTATGATCAACAAACCCAAAAGCAACACTAAGATCGATTGGAGCTAAAATTGAAGTTCTCCTTGAGCCACTGCTGATCTTTAGGTTATTGATGACTCTGAGTAGAGCTGGTTCTGTGTTAACATTGTATCAGAAACCTGATTTAAGAGAGACTCATGCAGTTATTCAAAGAAAATAAAGGTGGATAAAGGTTGGTTATTGGTTTATAATAGTTCTTTTTTATGTAGATCAGTAGATTCTTCAGCTAAAACAAAAGTAAAACAAATATTTTTAATTAGCTCCAATAATAAGTATTTTCGATATTCACAGCTATTCTATTTATATGCACATGTCTTTAATACAGCCAGTACATCCTTTAAATTTCTAGACATTTTTGTAATTTATCCATATTACATGAACCAGTTGTTGCTTTTTTTATTGAACGTTCTTCTCGACTGTTGATGTCAGTTTGAAAAATAGGCTGGTGATTCAAGAAATGTTTTATTTTTTTATGTACAGAATGCTATCAACTCGTGGTTCAGGAATGATTCAGCAACCTTGGGTGCTCTTTGTCCAGACCAAACAAAGCAGAAGGTCATTAGGCTGAAACCAGAAAAGAACTCCATCATGTCGCTGGCGCTTTTCCTCCACCACTAATGGTGAGGTTTTTTAGGTGCAGCTCCTAGATCAGCAGTCTGCGGCCGGCTTGTTTTCTGGGGAGATGAATTAGAGAAAAGATGGGCAGAGGCAAACGCCACTGTCTGAGGGAGAGGATGAAGAGGAGATTCATTACTCCTCACCCTCCTAACACACATAAAGACGCAAACACAAACACGAGAACACACAGAGCCGAACTCAGCCTCATTATTTCCCCATTTCCATCACCAGGAGGAAGTGAGGGGTTGCAGACTTTTCAGTGAGGCTGCTGACGTCTGCCCTTCCATTTATCACACATAATGTCCATGTGTACACACCCAGCCATCCACCCACACACACCAAAACATCCACCCACCACCATTACACACACCTGCAGACATGCTTTGTATCTCCAAAAACAGCATAATTAAAAAAACCTCAAGATGAAGGTGAAGCCATAAAAAAGAAACTCAACGCGGCTCCAGCTCGGTTAACACACAAGATAACTTTATCCTGATAGATGGAGCATTGTCCACTCTTTCAGACATATTAAAGACAGGGCCTATGTCTCCTACACTAAATACATTTAGGCTGTTCCACCTAAAACTGCATAGCATGCTTTGCTGTTTACCAACACCTCATTGATTCATTTTGCATGGCTAGATTAATTAGCAGTAGCTACATTTAGCCAGGCCTGATGATATTACCTATTACCTCACACTTAATACACTCAAGATAGTTTAAAGAAAGGAGAATGAGCCTGTGGAAGGCAGAAGGATAGTCAAATGAGATCTTTTGTTGAAAGAGAGCACATGCTAGCTTTCTCTCCTTCCCTTAGTAGTAGTTTAACTGCAGCTAAATGCGGGAATGTGAAAATACTTAATGAATAATTCAGAACTTGTTACTCAGTAGCAAAGAGGCATGCCAAACACCAGGCATGGCAGTGGGGGTGTGATGCCCTCTACAAGCCTTTCCCCAACTTGCCGAGTTGGGTTATTGCTCTTGGCAGAAAAGCAGAGAACGAAGACCAGCCTTCAGAAGTCCTCAGTCATAAAGCTCTAACTCTTTATGGTTTATTAAAAGAGCAGTTTTGACCCACAGTAACTGAACCACTCATTAGGATGATGATTAGAATTCTGTTCAAAACTCCAGATTTTAAAGTGGTCATGGCTAATACATTCCCAACGTTAAGCTGCCTAATCTAATGAGCCTGGGGTGTTTTATTAGAAAACAGAATTTGATGTAAATATTTTTACAGCTACAACATTACTTGGATGTTTTATACATATATAAAAATGGTAAATGCTTATGACATTCAGAGGTTTTGCACAAGTAGCTAATTAGGTGTGTTTTCAAAAGCTTCTTTGAACATTTTTATGCACTTTTTATCGTTCTTGCTTGCATCACTTTGTTTAGAATAAAACGTAACAGCATAAAGAGAGCTTCAAAAGTGTGTCACCATATATACCCGAGTTTAGGTTCATAACTATAAAATAATTAAGCTATGGGTATATTTACAGAAATGTGAAAATTGATGATTTTACACTCTTTTTAATAATTTATCATTTTACATCAATGACTCACATAATGAAATAAACTTAGTTGTTACCTATGAAAATATCATATAAATTATTATAACAATAATATTAATATAAACCATGATTTTTTTTATTTAATTATTTATTTTAACAGAGCACATAAAATATTTATCTAGATTAATCTTTGGAATTGGGAAATTTGGTACTGACAGGCTCTGAGCCCCTTATTGTTTGCAATGATGATGGACATGTGACAGATGAGGTCAGGTAGGAGTCCCCATGGACTATGATATTCACAGTGTTCTGATCTGTAGTGACAGTAGGGAGCAGGTGGAAAAGAGTCTGAAGAGGTGGAGGTGTGCGCCGGAAAGAGGAATGAAAGTCAATAGAAGCAATACAGAATACATGTGCGTGAATGAGAGGAAGACAGGTGTAACAATGAAGCTGCAAAGAGTAGAGGGATTGAAGATAGATGAGTTTAACCCTCCCGTGGCCTTTGGGGGAAATTGACCCAAAGTTACAAGGGCTCCTCTACCTCTCTTTATCTCTCTCTCTTTTGAGGGCTTCAGGAGGGTTAAGTACTTGGGATCAAACATCCAAAGCAATGGGCAGTGCATTAGAGAGGTGAAGCAGAGAGTTCAGGTAGGGTGGAGTGGATGGAGACAAGTGTTAGGGATGATTTGTGACAGAAGGAAAGCTGCAAAATAAAAGGGTTTGCAAGATGCTGAGAACTGTTATGATGTTTGGTCTGGAGATGATGGCATTAACAAAAAGGCAGCAGGTGGAGCTGGAGGTGACAGAGATAAAGATATTAAGATTTTCATTAGGAGTGACAAAAATGGTCTGTCTCTAAATCACTCAACCTATACAGCCCCTCAGTATGTACTCATTTTTAATCCTAAGTTAGAGATGCAAGACTGATATGGTTTGGACATGTGCAGATTGGGGATAGTGGATATATTGGGAAAAGGATGTTGAATATGGAGTTAGGAGGGAGGAGGAGAAGAGGAAGACCATAAGGAGGTTCATGGATGTAGTAAAGGAAGACATGCAGAAGATTGGTGTGACAGAGGAGGTTGCTGGAGGGAGATGATTCACTGTGGTGACTCCTGAAGGAAGCTAAAAAAGACAAGAATTGGAATAATGCTGATATCTTTGTGAGATAAAAAAATAATTTATAAACTGCTGAGCTATAACACTGTAGCCACATTTTTCAAGTATTTTGAAATTCCTTCATGTGCTGTTAGTGTCCTCATTTTGGCAAATGTATTTATGCTTCTAGATGAAACACTTAAACACTCCAATGCAGCGATGGGAAACATTTTATATTCAAAAGACCATTTTCCTTATTTACAGCAAATACAAAGCCACATATTTATTTAAAACATAAGCAAATTGTACTTTCTGACTTTATATTTAGCATCATATAAAAAAATCAGAAAATGCTTGCTAATTCAGTTTATTGACAGCAGATTGCTAATCTATGATGCTTATTTGTAGATAGTTGAAGGCTCTGTAAAAAGAAAAAAAAACATCTTCTCTCAGGAAGTTTTTTTGGAAGATATTTTCCAAGGCCTTTTTTATTTTTCCAGTGATACATTTTTACTATTGTTAGCATGCTTGTTTGAAAAAACTGTATTTAATTTAATTTATATTTTATTGTTTGCTCTTTGAACACAGCAAAACTCTGCTCACTTAATAAACATACTGACAATGAACTGACATGTGACAAAATGGTGATTTGGTTAAAGAAAAATAAATGTTTAAAAGGATTTTTTATGCGTATTCCTAGCTTTTGTTTTCAGTCAGTAATTTTAGGCTGTTTTGTTTTTATTTGATGATGTTAAGGGCCGAACAGAGGTGGTCTAGAAGCTGCTTCTGGCCCTCAATCCATATTTTGCTCTCATTTGCTTCAACATTTATTCAAAAAAACATGGCGCTAACATTACAGCTTGCATTACATTAGGGTGACTTAAAACAGAAACAGGCAATCAGCTTTGTCAAGAAATATGAATTTAGTCATCGTTTTGTTTGCTTACTTTCCTTTTGAAGTTTTAAGTTTGTCATTTGGTTATTACCATGGTTTCTTATTGAGGACAGGGTGAATTTGAATGACATGTTGATAACAGAGAAGCACTAAGTTATCATTTAGCACTCGCAGTTAACAATATAGGGTTTGATGTTGAGCATGTAGCCCCACAAACTGTGGTTTTATTTGGCTCCAAACTTCTGTTACTGTTGAAATAGAGCAAGTTTAATTGTCCATTTTATTCATTCCCTAGCTTTCAGTGCTGACTGTCACTGTTTTTGGTTGCTATTAGAACCTATTTTTAATGAATATGAAGAAAACCTTCAAAAGTCAAAAGTAAAATCTTGTTTGACAAACAAAGTGTAAAAGGTTTAATAACTTCAACGAAATGACAGTTAACTAAAACTTGAATACACACAGGAAGGGGTTCTCAACTAAAGGAACACCAGTGAGTAGCAATCATCTAACATGACTCAGGTGCTGAAAGAAATAAACACTAAACAAAAAACGAAAGTTGCACAATTGTTGAAAATTTCCCATTATAACAGGAAATGACAGATAAAAACCTAAACCCAGGTCAACTTTGAGTTGGGAGCAATCAAGGAAAACACTCCGTGCTCTGGAAAGTCATTCATTTTATTTATAAGACAGTACATTGTTGAGTTTCCATCATTTAACTCTTTGAATGAAATTCATCTATAGTCTTCCCCAAAATATCAAAGGTTCTGTCACAGTATAAAATAGGCATTAAAGTAATAGTTAAACATTTTGAAGAGGGTGCCATTTTAAATTAATTTTCACACCTGTTGCTGAGGCCACCATGTCACTTGAAATCCAGCAAGCCCAGTTTTAAATCCAGCTTTGAGTATACTTTTATTTTCTTGGTGGTTTTGTTTTTCTGCAGTCCTCAAGTTTTGCAGTTGGAGCTGGAGTACACTGCAGAAATCTTAACTGTTGAAATAACTGTTCCATGTTTGTGTCTCGTGAAGTTGGCACATTTGTGCCTCAAGTGAAAGCAAAACAAGCCCTGTCTTTTAACAATACACTACTTTTGGTGTTTTTTAGATCTTAGAATTGTCTAATTCAAAAGATTGTGTAAGTTAGTTTGATTAAATTTAGATAATTGTGTTGTTTAGCATTTATCAGAATCTTTTACTTTTATATTTGTTATGACCCCAAGGTGTTGGTGTTTGTCTTGTAGTTTGAGTTCATTTGTTATTAGGTTTAAATATTTAGCTTCTTGTTGTAACTTGTGTGTTCCCTAGTCAATCATGTACAATTAAAGTCTTTTTTTTTGTTTTTCTCTTACTCCTCTGTGTCATTGTCCGCAATGCAGCTTTTCTAAACTTTGCAGCATGACAATATTTGCAATATGTTTACAGTTATTCATAGGTTAAGTCACAAGCAATCATTCTCAATAATAAAAAAAAAAGAGTAGAGCACTGTCCTACACTTTTAAAAAAATAAACGGCTTGGCAGCAGCAGAAATGGATCTAAATAAATTAGACCAGTAACAACTCCCAGAACTAATCAAAGCCTAGCCCTTACATTGTCTGACCAGAAAATTATTTTAGCAATTTAATGTATGACCCCTGGTTATGGGGGTTTATTGTGTAAAAATCTTGATGATTATACCTTTATGTACAAACTACATGCAGCCACATAAATTGGGTTTATTGTAATTTATTTTGTGGGGAATTACAATTTTATAACCAGGAAATGACATGAAGTGCTATAATGATATAAAATACACTCTTACATTTGAATGACTGTGATGAAAATTCCTGGTTGCTGTCCGCCCTTTTCTTTTTACACAAGAGAGTGGCAGTGTACATAAAGACCCTTCTGCTCATATCTCGTGAGTCCAGGAAAGATATTCAGTTTACTGAGATATCTCTGCTACACAGGCTCCAGCGTCAGAGTGGACTTATTGCAGAAATCCATCCACCGCCACAGTCAACACTGTAGTATGAAGCAACAGCTGACACTAAATAGATCCAGCCAGCAGAAGGTAGTTATTGTGGAGTGTAGCCATGAGATAGAGGTCACTGTTGCCAAAGGCTTGAGAGATGGAGGGAAATCAAAGGTTGTGGCAGTGAATCACATGTTGGATTCAGACATTTCATCAAAAAAACACTGTCCTAAATGGATTTTATATATCGCTAATGTAGCTTATTAACCTTTAAACCTGGATAAATAAAGTGCAATAAGTGTATTGTTTGGTAGAACACCATCCCAAAAATATAATTTTGTGGTTTTGTGCTGCTTTTCAGCAGGTGTGTCAGCACAGAAAATAATGATGAGTAATGTTTTTTCTGGCTTCTTTTTCTGCAATAAGATCATTAGAGAGTATCTATGAGACTTTGAATCTCATGTTGAATTATTGTGCCAGAGCTTTAATTTAAAGACAAAGAAAAAAACCACATAGGACAATTAGTGACATCAAGGCACATTGTAATCAATCAGACAGAATATACTGATACCATCAAAAGTGAAAAGAGTACTAAATTACATGAAATTGAAATGAAATCATTTTTTTCAAATTTGAAATAACAAAAATCACTCAAAATAAAACTTCACTCATTTAAAATGCACCCAGGTACTTTTTTATCTAGATGTTTTAAACTAAATGAGAACTTTTGAATATCTGTGGAAAAAAAAAATCTGTCCTCCTTAAAGACATTTTAGTCTTTGCTGTGTTGTTCTCCCTGATGTGTTCATCTGTGAATTTGTATTAATGCACAAATGTATTTTTGACTAATTTTTACAAAGTCTCTTACTAAGCTATGGAACTTTTGTAAGGTGCACCACAATAGCACACACACACACATTTATATATGTATATATATACACACATGCACACAC
>JAOXNZ010000085.1:15472839-15484889 GCA_028566095.1 Kryptolebias brasiliensis
ATATATTATAACATGCATATGTATATGCATTGGTTTAATGTTGTTTTTTATTTTATGATGAGTTTTGTCTCTCTGGACAAACACAGCTAACACTGCACAATGTAGCAGTTGCCCTGTTTGTACTTTAGGAGCCATAGGGGGTTCCTTTATATAGCCATAAGTTTATTTCATTTTTTAAATTCGACTTGATCACAATTTAATAAACTATCAGCTGAACTTGTACCAGCTGATGCACCTGCATCTTTTTTGGATTTCAGCTCATCATTTCTTCTGTCCATCAGTCACTGCTGTAGTTTCTGGCTTGTATTTATTTTTTTTCTGCCCTTTTTAGTTGTTTTAACTTAGCAACTCACGTAATTTAAAATGTCCCTATGTAAAACAGTACTTAAAAAATACAAGGAAAAAAAAAGTAATCTTCAACTAGAAGCACTCTGAGAGCGCAAACCTCCGCCAAGGCCAAAGGATCATTAAATTGTAGGATCAACACCAGAATTTAATTACTTATTATTTGTGACAACCTCAACATTTCCTGAAATTTCATTAATCTGTTCCTTGGTTTTTAAGTCTTGCTAACTGGCAAACAAACCAACCAACACAACTGAAAACATAACCTCCTTGATGGAGGTAATTACAGTAACTTGAGTAATTTTTTTATTTTACTTTCCATTTCTGTTTAATATTAAAGATACTCCCATACTTTACCTAAATAAAAGAGGCTTCTGCTCCCCATTTTAGAAAAACATACGACTCACCTTTTTTTCAACAGAATAAAGTGCTTTAAGAATCTTTGCCTCATTAACCATGTATTTGGATAGCAGCAATTTAAACATTCTAACATTCTCTCAACTCTTCTTTTTTATGTTTTTGATTTTTCATTATGACCTCCTTTTGTCTCGTTCTGCCCTTGGCACAAAATAAAAGCAAATTGCTTGTCAGAGACATAATGGGACTGTTTCTGCCTATGAAAGACATGGATGTCATTCAGGTCAGCAGCTCCCCCTGGGACAGTGATTAGGTGAAATTACAGACATACCTCTGTCGCTCATGGCTGACAGCCTGATAGGTATCTTCTTCTGTGGTGACTTCATCAAATTGGGTGAAAAACATCAAAGCCAAAAAAATATATAGTCAAATTTGAGTTGGTTTAACAGCTGAGGGACAGCCTCAGAGGTCTTTCATATGTCTGTGGTGTAGATGGAGTGGAGTAATGCACATGTTTTCACACAGGTGCTGACTTTTTTTTATTTTGTGGGGGAGCGATGGGGGGGGGGCTACATGAAAGGATTGAGTTTGAGTTTGATGTGTTAATGAAGTGTCTTCTTTAGTCTTCATCTCTTTTGTCTAAATCGTTCTACCTGCATCTATTTGTCCAACAAATGTATTGGTAGGCTGCTAAAGTAGAGTACTGCTTACTGGTGTTCACATGGGGATATCATCATCTTCAGGTTTTCTCACTTTAGACAATGAAACAATTGGTGATAAATCAGGTGTTGTAGCTTTTTGTAGGCTTGTCTTGGGAGACCTCCTCTGACTCACATGAGCTATGCGTCTAGCATTCACATGTCTGTGTATCATGCGGCACCCCCCTCCCTTGTGTTTTCGTATCAGAGAAACCCAGAGATTTGAGACTTGTCATGGTTGGTAGAGGTGAGCGAGAGTGATGCCACGGTTAGCGCACTGGAGCGTTTAGCTGTACACGGGAAGATTTACTGGCCTGTGAAGCCATAAACCTGCAATTACAAACCCTAACAACTCTGGCACAGGCAGCCTGTACAACGCAGTTTTCCTCTGGGCTCGGGGATTTAAGCCTCACAATCAGTCAAGCGTGACTTAAGAAGCTAATTGCACAAGAGTGACACACATATATAGGCACAACATCTTTACAGGAGTAAGACTATTGTTGGAGGTGGAATTTTGTTTGGAATTCTTAAAAGTTTAATCCAGTGCGTACATTTCCATATTTCCATATTTATCACTCGCTACTCTCCTAGCATCCACTTCTTTTCTGCATATCATTTTGGCCCTATTATTAGCACAAACTGCACCTTACCCAATGCTCACAGAGGAACACACTCCCATTGTTGTCACCACAACCTCCTATCAGGTCCAGCGTTCACAGACACATGTATCCCAAGGTAGATAGGGCTGTCAATGAATCCCTCTATTTCTGCCACAGTTGGTAAATTGACTGTTTGAAGCAGGAAACTGATGAGGCAGAAGGCAGGCAGAGTCAGAGATAAGATGTAGGATTCATACTCTCCCCTGCCTCGCTATAATGAATCAGTGGATTTACTTAGAGCGATCTGCTCATCTAAAACGGCCCTGCAATTACTCTGTCTTCTCCACAGTGCCCCCCCCCTCTCTCCTCACCTGTTTTCCCTCCTCCCCTCAAGGTAATTGCTCTTACCTGAGACACTGTAATGGTTCCTGGATGAAGTATTGACCGCTGCTAGATTTTGATTAAGGGGCTGTAGGGCAGAACACGTCTTTAATGAAACTGAGGAATCAGCATTCTCTTGGCTGGTGCATCAAGGCTGGATGCTGTGCACTGTGCCCCCCCCAGCCACCTTGATTAGGACCTGATACCCTGCAAATCCAGGGATGGGCCAAAGCTACTGAATTAAAAGCGATGAATTCATCCATTAATAATACCTAAAGTGTGTGTAGTTTTTCTCTGGAGACCTATAATCATTAAAGATGTGGGTATTCACTTACTGTAAGCTATTAGCCCTATCCTCCCCCACCCCCACCCCCCTCACACACACACACACACACAAACACACACACACATAGTCACCCACATGCTCAATCATCTACCTTGTTGCTCACTAGCTGAAACACTAACACATTGATTAATAAACTCAATCCTTTTCCCTTTCATATGCAAAAGGTCAGCCTTTATCAGTCACAATTTTAGCATGAGGAATAACTTGCATTAGCTTCTCTCATCTTCTTCCTTTATTGCCTTTTTGCTCGTGTTAAAAACTGATTGCATCTCGGAATGGAGATGAAAGGGAAACAGCTAGCCCCGCGTGTTCTTTGAGCATGCAAATGGACATAATCTAAAAGGCGAGTATTAGCATGCTAAAAGACAGCAAGGCTATGATGAACATCATTTGCCAAAGCTTAATGCGATAGCCGGGTAAGATGATTAACTCTGAATCCATTTAATCAACCACAAGCGTGTTCTCAAATAACCAACTGCCTGGTGTTTGGGTAAAACTTCCCTCAAAACTGCTGGGGAATGAATGGATGTGTCAAATTGTGGAGTTTCTAAACCAGATAAACAGTGATGGACATCAAACATTATTTTGTTTGCAATATTTGCCCCTCTCTCCTTTGTTTGAGGCTCACAATGGAGCTCAACGTGGAAGACACAGCTGCTCTATTTGACTAAGAAGTGTGTGTGCCCTTGGGCTGCATCCTATTGACTTAAGTAGTTTAAGTACTGAACTTCTCACCTTTTTACACATCGACCTAAAAATGCATCTTGATAACTGCCTGTCCTCTTGTCATAAAATTTCAAAATTTTTCGTTTGACTTTTATCCACAATCAGGCAGCATGACTTGTGTGTTATTGTATTTATATTTACCAATACTAAAATAATTTTATACCTGAATACTGCTTTTTATTTTTTCAGTGGGGTCAATGTCACTAGATGATTTGAGAAAACAACTTTCACACCATGTGCACGAGTTCTTTACTGAAACCTACCTCCTCTGTGTATCTGTTTCTCTAACAGACCTAGATGACCCAGTAGTGACGGTGCACCAGAGTATAGGAGAGGCTAAGGAACAGTTCTATTATGAGAGGACTGTGTTCCTGCGCTGCGTGGCCAATTCCAACCCCCCCGTCCGGTACAGTTGGCATCGTGGGAGAGAGGTCTTGACGCAGGGCTCGGACAAGGGTGTGGAGATTTACGAGCCTTTTTTCACACAGGTAAGACAGATTCAGCAGGGTATCCAATAGATGTACATTTTTAAACACGAGAAAATGGAAGTAGCAAACAACTAAAGAGCAAAGCATGATGTGTTGTTTGTGATTGTAGGATGGAGTGAGATGAACCACTAGTTCAGGGCATCGTCCACTGTCATGGTGAAGCATCATCTGATCAAAAAGGCGAAGCTATTAAGTTACAGGTCCATTTACAATCTAAACCTCACTAATGATCATGAAATATGGACCATGACTGAGAACAAAATCCTAGGTACAACCAGGTGAAATTAGCTTCCATCTTAGGGTGGCACAGCTCGGCCTTACAGATATGTAGAGGAGCTACCTCATCTCGACATTGCTCGAAGTAGAGCCACTGCTCCTCCACTGCACACTGAAAAAAGTCAGTTGAAGTAGTTTGATCACTGAGCTGGAAGCTTCCTGGTCACCTCCATTTTGTGATGTGTCAGGCACATCATTCTGGGAGAAGACCTAGAATCCACTGGAGGGATTATACTGTATATCTTCTCTGGCCTGGGAATGCCTTGGGATCCCCAAGTGGAAAGGGCCGTTTGGGTTCCTTTCCTGGACCTGCTGCGATCCCCCTGACCCGACCTCAGAGGATAAGCAGCTAAAAACAAATAAGAGGAACTAAAGAACTTAGATTATTATCATTTTAAAAGTCTTTATGCAACAACGAATTGGATTTCACTTAGTAAAAAATGCATCTTGGACATAATTATTGTCCACATTTTAGTTGCAGAACCTTTGGGAACAAATCCTCTGTTTTTTGTTGTCATTTAGAAGCTCATCGCATGTCTCTGCAGACAACTTTGTGTGTGTGTGTGGGTGTGTGTTTGTGTGTATTCAAGCTGGATAGGGTTACTTTTATCATTAACTTTTTATTTTTTAGAAATTTAAAGCAAATCCTATTTTAATGTGCTGTAAAACAGTTATTTATAGTTTCAGCCATTCTTTTTTTGCTTTTAAACATGAGCTGTAGCTCGACCTGCTAAAAGACAAGTATTTTTTTAGCATCAGTACCAAAACACAAAACTTACACTAAAAATAAGTGTACACTTTAAACGTTGATACTTTAGGAAAAAATAAAAATAAAAAATGAAAGATCAAATCTAAAAATTACAAAGAGGCAGAAGTCATTTACATAAAAACACTATCAACAGCAGTTTTGAAACAGAGTCATTATTGTTCAAACTGTTGAAACCCTTGTGGTCTCACACAATTGTAGCTGTGTGAGAAAAACAAGGGGAAATAATTCCAGCAGACATTTATTTTTTAGTGCAGCAAAAAACACCCATTTGCAAGACAGGCTTAGAATTTGTTAGCTTTTATCTGTTTTATGACACAATTCGCTGTCTCTGGGTGTTTGCGGCTGATTGCTAATTTATGTGCTCAAAAGACGTTATCGGTTGCTTCCGTCATAATAAACAAAAAATGAGTAATGCCTTTTTCTCTCAGCAGACACCACATTTGTAACAGTTTTTGTAACAATTTTTTCTAATGACAAAAGTTGTGTCATTAGAAAAAACACAATAAAAAAAATTGGTTCAGCCTTTTCCACTGATCAAGGAAATGTTATAAATGTAATGACACATAGGTGTCCTGAAAAGTGTGTTCAAATTGTAAGAATCAAGCTCCTTAAAACAATCTATTTCTCAGTTTAAGAATTTATTTAATAGACATGGAGAGTACAAACTGCAGCGCTGGTCCACAGAGCTAACAGCTGCCTGAGCAGTCTGTCAGTTGTGGCCCCGACTCCTGGGCGGTGTTAACAGATATCTTCAGTGCCTGGTTCACGCCTCCAGGAAGTGATCGTCGTAGCAACAAACTAAGGGGGCGTTCCTATCCTCACAGCATGACCAGCCCTATGCCATTTAAACCCTGTTACTTTGGAGTGGAGGATCAGTGGTGTTTTGCTTGTTGGTTGAGGTAGGCGTGTAACTAATATGTCTTTCTAAGGTAAACAAAACAGAAGTTTACTACTCCGAGAAGCCATGGTGAATAACTCCTCAGAACAGAAACCCTGCCCTGTCTCTCCTCAGAAACACAACCCAATCACACTAAAAGTACCAACAATACTACAAATTAACCATGAAACATAAAAGTTTAAAAGTTAAATGAAATATAATCAGTAAAAGATCAAGAATATGTTTCAATCCCCCTTTTGACATGATAAAAATCATGTCAAGCCTATAGACCAAAACAATTTCCATGGTAATGACCTTATAGTTATTATTTATGATTAAAATTTTAATGCAACTTAATCTAAAAAAATATTTTATTTTATTTAATGGCAAAAACAAAGAAAAGCATGGTATCAAAGCCCTCACCAACACTTTTCACTACAGATAGTCACAGTTTCTGACTAACAAATCAGCACATCTTGTTATAAATGAAACACACTGCTGGAGAAAAGACTGAAATTGCAGTTCTTCAATTTCATTTAGCTGTTTGTGTGTGGAATATAAATGTTATTTGTTTTAAAAGCCTACCTCATACATGACTACCCCCACAATGGGACAATAAAACTTGTCCTAATTAACCCTCTGAATAGCAACACCAGATTCCACCAACCCACTTTCATGGTTTACATGCATATCGAGCAAGTGGATTTTCTTTACAGTCTGAAAATTGAGACGCTTTGTTCCAAAAGGGATTTTCTGCCATCAAAAAAGAACTGATTGAGATTGTTCAGTCACTTGTGAGGGAATTGTAGTTTTTGAATTGATTGAGTTGAATGTAATTTGTAGTCGGAGTCAGTAAGAATGCAAATCAATCCGGAAAAAAAAGGCTTAAGAAATAAAGAAGGGAAGAATGAAAATGGAAGTTAAACTAATGTTTGGCCAAATGGATAAAGATGGCTAGGAACTAATGAGGTGTTTGCAGGAGAATAGAGAAGCTGCACAACTCAGCCTAAAAAACGACACTCTTTCCTTCAACTCTCTATTCTGTTTTTATAGTTTTTTTTTTCTTCTTCCCTTGTTCTTTCCTGCTGCCCTCTATTAGAGCTTTAATTGGGTCTGAAAATTGGAGCACAACCTAAAACCCAAAGAACAGAATTGTGTGAGACCATAACCCCAAATAAATCTTGACTAAACTGCTAGTAATTTGCTCATATAAATGGCTAATAATGCTATTTTTCAACCATGTATCAGAGACAACTGAGGGGCTAATTTATACCAGACCATAATAAAAAGCTACAAGGTCAAGCTGAGTCCAATTTTCTCCATTCTGGTTTTCATTTAGCCAGGGAGATTTGTTGTTGAATTCAACTTTATACCTCCCTCCTGCCATTATTCTTAATTTCAGCTGTATTTCTGCAGCTTCTTTCAGCCTAGCTAATGCTTTACATTCCCAGTGATGTAGAAATGCAGAACTTGATACAGAGAACTTATTTCAACAATGAAACCCTTGCTAAGAGATGTGGGTTTACCATAATAATATTAAGAATAAAATCTCCACGTTTTTGCTGTCACTTTTTTTCCCTTCATGTCTTGTGCCACATTTTCATACAAAGTGCCACAGTTATCAAAGGTAGAACTTATCCATTTCTGTTTTCCTTTTGCTTTTATTGACATTGATATGGTGGGTTTTCATCTTATGTGGTATTTTCTCATGACATTTTTAGAGGCAAATATTTAAATTTTGCTGTAAACGATCAGCAAGTTAATTGTCAACACCTTATTCAGAAGAGATTTAACAGCTTAATGAATTGTTAAACAACCAAAGATTAAGAATTTAAAAAATGTGATTGCCTAATTGTGGAAAATTCATCACTATCATGACACTTAACTCCTTTTCATTTCTTTATTCTGCAGTGAAAGCTCACCAAAAATATTACCTAAGTACAAAATTAGGAATTTTTGGGTCATCCTAGCCTGAGAAAAACATGTAATTCTTACAATTTTTTTACAGAATTTTTATTTTTTTTTAAGTAAGATCATAAAGTTGGTCTTCTCCTAAACCTAACTAAGTAATTTTGAGGGCTAAACCTAACCACAGATTAAATGACAATGAAAAAACAAAAGAAAATGACTCTTGAGTCTACAAAATAAATTCAAATATAAGATTTAAAATGGTGCAAATATTGTAGTACTTCTTCACCTGCAAAACTGGCTAAATCTTATCTGAAATTAAAAGAAAGTGTAACAAAACATCAGTAACATCAAACAACATAAATCTGTGTTTTGTGGGTGAAAGTTATAGCAATCAAAGGTAAAACTCCTAATGCAAGTGGCCTTGTGACATAAAGTTACATTAATATAAAGTAGAATAAAAAACATTCAACATATTATTTTCACAAAAATGAAACAAATATGTTATGTGCTAACCATTGTAGACTTCTGTTAGACTTGTCCTGTTTGTGCAATGACCTCGAAGTTTGGACATCTAAAGCAACATCAATTAACTGCCTAATTGCATTTGCATCAGCAAAACTAATATGGTATAGGTTGAAGTAAAGTATATTGCTCCATTATTGTGTTATATTATTAAAACATTCTACCAAAGTACCATACATAAAATTAGATTTATTGTAACATTTGCTAAGCAAAACTTGAGATGTTTGGCATCAATTGTCACATCATCAATTAAGGAGCAACTTACTTTATGACATACTGGACTAATCACACTTTGGCAAATACATGACTGTGGGCTCATCTGATAGGTAAAAAATTGTTTTTTTTTCTCACTAAGAGATGCTGACCTGCTTTGGCCTTCTCACCAAGTCTCAAAGACTAACCACTCTGACATAATTTATTTTCCCTCCACAATCTGACATAAAATCCTTGTATTGAAACTGGTGTGTAGTCTGGTGCTCAGTCTTCCATCAATGTAGGTATAAAACCAATTTGTCCTTTTTTTTTTTCTTTGCATCTAGTATTTTTCCAAGAAATTTTCTTTGCCCTCCTCCTTCACCACCACATTTCCACTCCTCAACATTGAATGGAGTCTGCACTCTGAGTACCACAAACCTTTCCCCCTATCTGCTTCAAAGCATAGGAGGTGACAGAAAAAGAAAGAAGGTGGAATGTGAGTTCCATGGCTAATTGAATACAATTAAGTTTTTTTTGAGCCTGTGCAGACATGAAAAAGGTTTGAAAGACACCAGTGATTGCCATGTTTTTTTTTCTTGGTCTGCTGCAGCATGTGTTTGACTCATGTTTTAATCTCCCTCCCTCCTCTCCTTTATCCCTACATGCACCCACACATTGGAGTCAGACAGATCAAAGGTTTACATCCTCATCATAACCTTTTGGGCGAGGTTTGTGGCTGACAGGCCCAGTTGGAATTAAACGCAAGCTCCTCTCAATAAGATAGCCATTTTCATGGAGCGATCCCCCACTGAGCCCATCCATATTTCTAAAGTGAAAATACTGCAGGCGCTTTATGTGGAGTAATCCCCTCATTGGTAGTGAGCAAGCTGACAAATTTCTTTCTTTATGAAACATATCAGCATCGTTTTTATTTTGATTCTGTGCTATGTTCCTGGAATACTTGCATCTTTACTCTCACTTTGTATACATATTCATCTTTTTGACCTTTCCTTGGAGCTCTTTGGCCTTAGTCTTCTCAGGATCTAGTTTTCAGCATGTGTTCTACTTGATTATGATGATGTATTTGCACATATTTGCATACCAGTGTTGGTTTGGTCTGAGCTGCAGGGGGAAACAAAGATCCTGAAGTTGAAGAACCTGCGTCCTCAGGACTATGCCAACTACAGCTGCATCGCCTCTGTGAGAAATGTGTGTGGGATTCCTGACCGCAGTGTAATCTTCAGGCTCACCAATAAGACAGGTACTCAATAGCACTATTGACTTTTCAGGAAAGCAGGTTCATAAGGCACAAAAAGGACTATTTTAATGTTTCACAAAAAAAAATGTGGTTCAAAAATAAAGTCTTTCTCCACAGCCTCTCCATCTATCAAACTGCTGGTGGAGGATCCCATCGTGGTCAATCCTGGTCAGACTGTATCTTTGGTCTGCATCACCACTGGAGGGGAGCCGCCCCCCATCCTCACATGGGTCAGCAGTAATGACAGCCTGCCTCAGAGGAGCGTGGTGAAGGGGGGCACGCTCACGCTGCCAGCCATTACCTCAGAGGAGGCGGGGGTCTACAGCTGCGTGGCCAGCAACAATGTGGGAAACCCGGCCAAGAAATCCACCACCATCGTGGTGCGAGGTGAGAATGCATGACTTCTGTACTGATATGTTCCTTATTTAGCTTAATTAGAACTCTTACAACATCAAATAAGTAATCTTTAATACTTTTTAGAGAAAATAAATGCCTACTTATAGTGAGCTACTGCTGGCTAAAACGTACAAAAAGGGAGACAATGTTTTTTGTTTGTTTTTTTTTTGTTCTTAAGATCATAATTTACTAAAAAAAAAATTCATGGTTCTACCTGGATATATGACAATGCTAAAAACAACAAATACTCTAAGGGGCCGTTTACACAAAGCTTTTTCAGTGAAACTGTAACATTTATGTTGCAGTTCGGCCATTCATTTACACGCCAACAGGAATCAGATTCTCTGACACTGAGGCCCTGTTTACATCAGGCCGATCTGGAAATGTTAAAGATTTTCAGATGGTGATTAGAAATAAGTTACACGTTTACACGGTGCTGCTGTGCTGTAGTTTCCATCCCAGGCCACTAGTTGGTGCTTACACGCACATGAGCGCAGGAACCAGTCTCTCCAGCATGGAAGCAGTTACATCCAAAATGGTGAATACACTGACTTTTGTTTGGACTTACAGTGAGGTTGGGTTACTTCTACATCTTGAAAAGGTTGAGTAACATAAATAGCACTCTGCTATCTGCTATTACTACTGTTGTTGATGTCCTCAGTTAACAGCTAATGATTGAAGCCGTCTTTGGTGTGCATGCTGGAAAGACTGGTGTCTGCACGCATGCATGTAAGCGCCAACTAGTGGCTTGGCATGGAAATTACAACGGGTTCAATGAGCGCAGCAGCGTCGTGTAACATTTCCAGTTGATTGGCCTTGTGTGAACTCTTGTTCCATATGTAAATTTGCATGCCATGCAATGCAATTAGTAAACCTTTGTGTGATTTTATGTGAAGACTTTCTGAATTGTGTTGGTTTTTACAATTTCTAATGCCAGTTATCTACAAAAAATAGGCCAAACTACAAAACAGTATTTGGGAGCGTCAGAAAAAAAATAGGAGGATTTTTATTTGTTTGCTGCTCTCCATTGAGATTAAAGTTGAAATGTTGAGAATAAAATCAAACTGTTAAAAATAAAGTTGGAATAATATTTCCAAAAAAAAGGTGAAATGTTATAAAATAAAAAGTTGGAACAGTGTTTCTCTGAGGAAGCGAACGCCATGACACTCCTGAGCCCTACTGTATTTGATCTGTTTTTTATTATTAATGTAGCTGAGGATTATGGGTGAGCTTGTACTGGGTAAACTACAAAATAACAACAAGAAGCATTTTATTTGAACCAGTCCAAAGTGCAGTGAATTACTCTGCTGCAGTGGAACTCACAAAACTTTGTTCAATTCTTCACAATACACATACACTGAGTGTTGACCTTTAAATACTTTCCTAGTGGTATAGGCTACATTATGAGTTTTACTGAATAATAGTAGTAATATTTAATAATAATGTAAGCTATTCTTATCAAATTTAGAGTTTAAAGTCAACACCAAATGTATATTTTTGAGACTTATTGTGAACGACTTAAAGAAATTCTGTGAGTTCCGCTGCAGCGGGAGTAATAAACCGCACCTCGGGGTGGTTTTACATAAATGCTCTTTGTTGTTACTTTGTAGTTTAACCAGTAAAAGTGCACCCATAACCCTCAGCTGCAATAATAATAAAATAAAAAAAACTGAAGAAAAAAACAATACAGTAGGATTCAGGAACACAACAGGGTTTGCTTCCTCAAGCTTAGTCTTGAAACATTATTTTGACTTTTTGTTTCCTCAACATCACAACTTTTTTTTGGAAATAATATTTCAAATTTATTCTCATCATTTTAACCTTATTCTTGACATTTTGACTGTAATCTCAAAACTCAGAAACAAACGAAAAAAAATCTTCATCGTCTTTTTTTTTTTTTGCTGAG
>JAOXNZ010000085.1:15550978-15561386 GCA_028566095.1 Kryptolebias brasiliensis
AACCCTCTGAGCCATGACAGGTATAATTAATAATTGAATGTTTGATTTTTTTTTTAACACACCAATGCTAAAAGCCAAAAAACTGAAAACCTGTAATTACATAAACACTGCAGCTAAAATTGACTTCTTTTTTACACTCCAAATTGCCTCCTGTCCATTTGTGAAAATTAGTTCAGATGTTTGTAGATAATGCTATGATTTTTGATTTTAAATGCAGGGATTAGTTTTTAGTTTTTAAGATTTTATTCTTTATTTAATATTCTATGCTTATAAACATAGCTATGAATATAAGTACATGTCTGCTGTGTGTGTGCGTTTGTACGTGTTTGTGTGTCTGTTACCACTGATTTTAATTAAACTTTTAGAGATTATTTATTGGATGTGACTCTACAACTGATTAACTTTCAGAGCCAACCCAATTAAAGATGGCTGCCACAGTCAAATAACATCTTGTAATACTGCATGAAATCATGCTAAAAATTTATTTCAAGGTTTGACAACCTGAAATGATCTTAGTCTAAAACTCTGGCATGAAAGGCAGCAAGCGATATGCAGTCCTTGAAATGCTAGACCTTTATTCATTTCTTTTTTTCAGATATACCCTAAATTATAGAACATTTTATTTTGTGCAAAATGCATTTTCTTTTTTTCTAGCAACTAAACTTTTTGTAGTTCTATTTTTGTATTATTTGTGTGATTAGAATTTTAAAGAGCGCACTTTGTAAAAACCTCTAAAGACAAGAAGTGAAAAAAAAGTAAATGGACAAAGTTTAAGAGGACTTGTAATTCAAAAAGAGTTCTTCCACATTCAGTGAAAGTTAAGTGACAAACATGCAAATCCCAGTGTAGAGTTCTGTTTGCCCTCTAAAACAAAGCAGTATGAGCATCGTCCATCATCTGTCTTTTTTCTTTACCCGCTTTTTCCTTTCCGAGTCGCGGGGGAGCTGGTGCCTAAGTCCAAGGGTATGCCCTGGACAGGTTGCAAGTCCATCACAGGGACACATAGAGACAAACGAGACAGACAACCGACATCCCACTCACCGCATGAATGCCATGTTTTCAAATGATTCTTATCAAAAAGTGTGAATTTTTGTTTGTGACTCACTGTCAATTCTAAACGAAGAATGAGAGCAAATTGAGAAACCTATAATCTAATAAAAAAGAACTGGATGAGTGTCTAGAGTTTGTGCCACTCATGAATCGCTTAGAGTCATTTCAGACAAACTTATAAAGAAACCATCTCTAAGTCTTTCAGACCCAAGGCTGAAGAAATATAAACTAATATACAGTAAAAAAAGAAAAGCATTAAACCCATGCAGGTTTGATTTAATGTCTCTTTGAGGCTCATTAGATAACCTTGATCAGAAATGATGGACGTTTTTGCCTGCGTCCCCTCATTTTTCCATTCCCTCTGTTAAGAACAAGGTGATTTAAACATGTTTTTTTTATTCTTTTCCAACATCTTAAAGTGATTTTTTTTTTCTTTTCAAAAACTGAGAAAAAACAGTGAACATAATTTGAATATTTGGATCACTTGTTAGCTCATGTTAGCAGCATTTTGGAAGTAGAACAAACAAATTTGTGTCTGTTGCCAATGTCTGTGTTTGTCATTTGTTTGACTGTTAGCAAAATATCTCATGAACCACTGGATGAATTGTAACTCTCAGATGTACATGTACACCCTTTGATTCAAGAGAGCCACTACAGCAAATTGGCCCAAGCCAATACAAAAATGGCTAAAACTCAAGCATATTTAGAAATATTGAGCTGAAGGTTGGTGTGGTAGTAGCTGAGAGTCATTCAACAACAACTTTGTTTAAAACTTGTTTTGCAAGATGGAGGGCAATGCGCATTCCTTCAAGAAATGCTACTTTTAAAATGTTAATTTCTATTTAAATTATCACCATGAATGTTAAATAAATAGGACACTGTGCAATATAGTTTGTTGTATTCATAAATATTTCTTTTCAAACCTCTAAATATTCACTACAGATGAAAAAACTTCTTATCTTCTCTTGTCTTTCCTAAACATTTGTCACCAGTGAGCCGAAACATTAGCATATTAGGATGATACGTCAAGTGTCTCAATAGAGTTGCATCTGACTCTCACCATTTGTATTGTAAAGCTGTTTTCCTTCTTAATGAAAAAGAACAAATCTGCTGAAACTTACCCACAGAGAGTTCAAACACACACACACACACTCACACTCAAGCCAAGACTGTGTAATTTATAGCAATTAACAGCCATGTCTTTTGTGCTTAAGAGGAAGGCCAAATTTTTCAGAGGATAGGTGGGGACAAGTGCACCATCTGTAATTACCTGTGTCAGATAAATCACTCTATTTACCTGCAAGCTAATGGGGATGAAAACTTGCAGCCCATAATTGCAGATCATCCAAACTCCAAGTAATTACTTAATTAGTATTGTTCTCACACATGCACGCTGACTCTGCTTCAGTGCTATCACGCCTTCCTTCACTCCATCTCTGTCTCGCTCTGCTAGTAACTCACTTCTTCTCCTTGTCCTGGGAGGAGCATGTATAATCAGTAATTGGGATGCAGAGGCTGTAACTTACCTTTGTGCCGGTCCTCTCCTTAAACCTATTTTCTTTGTCTGCAGTAAACTCTTTATTTCATTTTATTATCACCTTTGCTCATGCTTGTCTGTTAGCAAAAAAAAAAATCAAGAACCAGTGGACTAGTTTTAAAAAAAACAACTTACTGAAATGAATGATTGAATGTTTATCTACAGCTGATTAACTTTTGGAATTAATCTGATTAAAGATGGCTGCCACAGTCAGCTGACCTTAAAAAACACAAAAATGGCTGCAACTCAGTCAGTTTCACAGATACTGAGCTCAAAATTGGGGTGGTAGTAACTGAGACTGATCCCCAGCATATATATTGAGCAGTAACGGATTGCACAAGATCTTGGTTTAAAATTTTGCCAATAACTATTTGGATTCAACTCTGTCTGACAAACAACTTTGTCTGTTTGTCACCAAAATATATCATGAACCAGTTTTAATGAAACTTTCAGGAAAAATCCATTGGATGTACCTCTACAACTGATTACCTTTTGGAGCCAATAGATATTGTGCTAAAATTTGGTGTGGTTGTCACTGAAAACACTTCAGTGAAACACTGCAATACATACTCCAAGTGCTGCTCAGTGTACAAGATCTTTGCTTAAAAAGTTAGCATTAACTGTTGGATTTAATAATTAATTTTGGAGTCAATATGATTCAAGATGGCCATCACAGTTAATTGACATTAACACAAAAATGGCTATAAAGCAGATAATTTTACAGAAATTGAGCTACAATTTGGTGTGGTAGTAGTCATTCATAACACATCTTGTGATACCGCATGAGGTTTTGCATAGCCTTCTTTTCTGGGTTTGACCAAAATGGCTCCGTCTTTTCTCAACATAAGATGACCTTAGCCTAAAGCTCTGCCATGAAAGGTGGCAGGTGATGTGCATGTGTTCAATGAATGCATGGCCTTCTGTTTATTTCTCATAGGATCAAAACAGATGACTAGCAGTAATATTTATGTGGTATAGCAGAGCTTAGACAAATAAAGACATGTTTTCTAGCTTGCTGTGCAAATGTAATTCCCTGCTCTTTCAAGGTTCCTGCCTATTAACCATTGCAAAACATTCTCAAAGAAACGGTGGAAAATCATTAAAGAATTTATGCAGATTCAACTGTATCCACAAAAGACTTGTATAACCCAGAAACAGTATTTGGTTAGAACAAAATAATCTCTCCTAATGTGAAAGAATATCTCTCTTGCTTTTGCCTGCAAGCTGAAATAAAAAGGCTAATGATTACCTTGCTTACAACAGCTTGAAGGAGGAATTTGTTCTTGTGTGATGGTGGTGAATAATAAAAAATGTTTATAGAAAGTTTTTAATTAAAATTTTCACCTGATGGTGAAGGAATGCATACTTGTGGTCATTTATTGAATGCTGTAACTACCCACAAACACAATCTTTGTGAACAGAATGTTTTTTTTTTGTACGCAACATTCTTTTCTTTTATTGCAGTAAATAATTAAGTAACAAGAAAGTTTTATTCATTTTTTTCATAACTGACTTGTTCTGTTTAGGGTTAAATGGAGGCTGGAGTGTTTCTCAGCTGTCATAGGGTGAGAGGTCCCAGTCCATCACAGGTCTCGCTCACACTCCCGTCTACAGTATGAAAACTAACGTGCAAACTATTTTTTCTTTTGATACATTTTTTTTCCCTTCCTCTAGAAGCTTCAGCAAAACCTAGAAGTCAAATAATGCAGGATTTAATATAAGCCATAGGTGTTATTGTAATGATCTCATTTTCAATTATCTTTGTTTTTTGGTTTTGAGTCAAATTTGTTGCAGCTTTTTATTGTATAAATGTATCTGCATCAGTAATGGATTTTGTCAGTTTGTTGTTGCCACAGTTTTGTTCTTCTCAGTTTGCTTCACAGTGTGTTTATAACATCTAGAGGTTGATATACTCAGGATTTGCATTAGGGTAATGTCAGTTTTAGTATAGATCTGAAACCTGTGTTATTTATTAACCAAGCACAGTGTCAAACTATCACATATGAGGTGTAAATATAGAGATCTTTGTGCCTGGTTCTGTTCCTAAGGTGTATGGAGTTGAACTAAATGTAGTACCTCCCTGAGTTGTTGCTGGAGTCTCAAATCCATCACAGTTCAGTTTTCGTAATTCTGGAGGTGCATTTTGACACATTCATGGGATGATGTGGGCAGAGGTGGACAAGTAATTAAGGTGCACGGCCTAGAATCATTTTTATTTTTTTAACCGTATAGACGATTATAGGCCATGATTTTCAAAAATAGGCCTCACAAAACACACCCACTGTTCTCTCTGGTTGTTTAGTCACAAACACAATGAGACCGCAACTGAAAATTTGCCTATTTTTTTCACAATTTTCTTGCATTTTTTAGTCATCGACTACAGTAGTCTCCAACAGTTGCAGCACAAAATTTGGAGAGTATTTGTCAGGGTTTGAGTTATTTTTTAAGTTTCTTTTGTATTGGATTTATTGTTTCGAGTTTCTATAGTTCTATTTTATTTCTTGTTTAGTTCTATGTTAGTCTATGTCTTTGTATAGTTTTTGCTTGTGTCCTTTGTGTTCGTGCCATCATTCGCTTTCCTCTGCTTAGTAGTCTTATCAGTCTTCCTCAACCATCCACACCTGTTCCTTGTTTGCAATCGCCCTCTGCCTTTAAGTTGTAGATAGTTCTTTGAACAACCTCAGTTTAGAGAAATCAAATTTAAGTCTGACCAAACTGATGAGCTAATGGCTAGTGCCAGAGGGTCCAAGACTAGAGTGGATTGCTGCCATCTTGAAACAACACCAACCTCAAAAATTCCATAACTGTTTCATGTGAACACTATTAATATTCAGTTCTGCGTTACATTGTTATGGTTTTTCGCAAATGCAAATAGCGGCAGAAGCAGTTAGCTGGAGCACTTCTGGCATTTCTGACAGAATACCTGCGTAATCTGAAACTGAATCTTAACATTTCCACTCGTTTTGTTTTAATGGGCATATTTTAATCTGTTACTGGGATGTTATCATCCTTTTCACCCACATTGTTCCCAAGGGCAGAGGAAATATCACCATACCAGATGATGATGATGTTGATGATGCAGTGACTCACAGCAGGTTTGTTTTATTCAAATGCCTTCTGGAATAAAAGCTGTTTACAGAATACCCCATACATAGGTTTAAAAGTCAGATGTGATAATAACTGGCTCTTATAGGTGCAAATTGTTCCTCTGGTTCTTGTTATTTGGCTGCATGTTGGTGTTTAATGATTCACCCTCAGTGATCCAGAACCATAAAAAATAACTTATTTGGACATAGTTCAACAGATCAGTAAAGTTTTATGACATTCAGGTGAATGTGGGACTTTTGTTTTATCAAAGCCTGACAACTAAACATGGCATTGTTTTGCTCTGAGCCAATAAAAGCATCCAAAATACCTGCACAGGTGATCAGATTCATGTTTATATGGCTCGTGTTGCATGTTGGTAAATTGTAGGTTATCGGCAGTTCTGTCTGTTTGTGACTCTGTGCTGATTTGAGCTATTCTTAATACACGGCTTTGGTCATTATTGAAATGAGCTGCTTGCTACTGTGTTTGTAAATCAGTGCAGTTTTGGAGCTGTACACAGAAAGCTGAACACTCCCAAAGGAGCCATACTTCTGAAAGCCGACCAGACGGTAAACTGCTCGAAAGTCAGAAATTGCAGGACCAAATGTTGCCAAATTTATGCAGGATCCTGTAAGTATTTTTAGTTGTTAGGGAAATGCTAATGTGGAGATAGATTTTACTGAACAATCAGGTTTTTCTTTTTCTTTGTCTTAAAACTTTTGGTGTCTTTTAGAACAGATACTGTAATCATGTTTTTGCTGAATTCTTCCACAAGCCCTATTCTATGGGGCATACAGGAAGTAAGTAACCTCTAAACATATATATTTTTTTCAAATTAGATGCTTTGTTGTGTTGTGACTGAGTTAAAAGCATTTTGGTCAAATCTTTAAAATATTGTTATAAGCAATAGCATACATTATTGCAAGATCTCAAGTGGTCTGTTAGCTTTATAGTATGTGTTGGGGATGACTCTCAGCTATTGGCACACCATTTTAGCTTAATATCTGTAAAACTGACTGAGTTATACCCCTTCTTTTATTTTCTGAGCTTGGCCAACCTGAATGAGGATGACTTTGCCAATAATAAAGTCTTTGGGTTGCTCTTCTTTTTATGAGAAGCCAATAAGCCATTATCTAGAGTTTTTAAGAGAGTCACCTGTAGGACTACACATTCAAATTAACCTTTCCTTTGATGAAAATTGTAAATTAAATGTCCTCCAAACTACTTCAATATGCCGTCACACAACCCATCAGCTTCTGGTGGAAGAGTCTGCGACAGTCTCAGGTGCTTTTTGTTTACCTGTAGTGACCATTTATTGATTTTTACTAAGCTACAGTTTTGGTTGTACCTCTTCCCTTTCAGATGGGGCTGCAGCGCTGGTGGGAGCAGGAGATCACCGTGGAGGGAAACATCGGCAAAGGAGAGCTCATAACGCACAACCTGACGGAGCTAATCAAGCCTGAGGCCTACGAGGTGCGCCTCACCCCCATCACACATTTTGGAGAGGGGGACTCCACCGTCCGCATTGTCACCTACAGTGGTAAGTGTTCAAAACATGTTGAGACAGACTTAAAAATTCATATTCTGTTTTGCTTTCTGTTCAGTTTAAAAAACTGGGGATCAATCCATAATACAGCCCAGTATTTACTGGGTAAACACCCAGTATGTATCTGGTACGTACCTCGTACTTATGGGAACTGGGCTGTATTATGATGTGACTTGTTACCCTGTACCTGGTATGTAACAAGTACATATTTACCTACCCAGTACTCTGTCAGTGCAGGATAATAAGTCACTTCATATTACAGTCCAATCCCTTTAGATACCAGATACTTACCTTGTAGGTACCAGGTACATACCCTGTAAGTACCAGGTGCATAGCCAATAGGTACCATGTACGTACCCAGCAGATTACATATCTTGTAAGTACAGGGTAACGAATCAATTCATAATACAGCCCAGTCCTCTTAAGTACCAAATACATACCCAGTAGGTTCCAGGTACATACCAGGTGTGTAACCAGTTAGTACCCAGTAATTACAGGGCTGTATTGTTGTTGATACCAAGAACTACAGCTTCAGTGTTTAATTAGGTCCTGCTGTATTTTCTGCTGTCGTATAATGAGGCTTGTTCATCAATACAAGGATGAAAATCAAGTGTTCTCTGTGGTTTCTGCAGCCATTTCTGTGATCACGATGATTATCTATAATGCATGATATGTATGAGGATGGAGCAGCAAAAAGTGAACTCATCAGACTCATTTGAATTGCATCTAACGCATTAAGTCATCAGAGGACAGCCTGATTTCAGCGTGCTTTGCTCCTTTGCAGTTTGAGCCAAACGAATGCTGATCAACTGACTAATCTCTTCCTCTGACCTTTATTACTTGAGTCAGGTTTATTCTGGACTGGGCTGAAGGCTGACTTGTTGCTGGCACACTTGAGAGATCATTGTAACATGAAAGCATCACGTGACTTTCATTTGGGTCATGAGACCAAACAGAGCTGGTCAGAGATGAGTCATGGTTCACTTCACTCAGTTTACCCCCTTCCCAAACAACAGATTTTTTGTTTGTTTGTGATACCTTCTCAAATTTTTGCCAGAAGATGTGATGTCTCCTGGAATAGTTCTCAAAAGACACAATGCATTTTATTTCTTTTTACTTTAGCTTTGACCAACCGGAGCAATAGTAACACTCTAAAGTCTTGCCCTGCTTAATTTAATTGGTGTACACTTAAAGACCACAGCAGTCAAATAAAACAAGCTGTTTTACAAAAGAAATGCTATGCATGTCACAATTAAAAAAGGACTGGATAACATTTTAATGGAAAAAATATCTCTAACAGAACTAGACTCAGGAAGAGAGGGAGGTCATCTCTTTCTCCTGGTTATAGTGATGAGGAAGTATAGAACAAAAATGCAGCAAAACTTTACATAGAGACTGATGAAATTGTTACAGCAGATATTTTTAGATCTTTTACTTTTGTTTCTTCAAACTGAAACATATACTGTGCAGTTTATGATTTGATGGCACCATAGAATTGGCCTCATGATATTGTTTAATCCTCTACTTCTGCACCATCCTAAAAAAGTATTCACCCTCTACAGCATTTTTACCTTTTGTTGCCTGTAATCCAATGAATACAATTCACTTTGCTATCTTTGGTCAGCACAACAAATTGTTGAGAACACAAATTAGTTTTAATTGTGAACCAAGCAAGTTATAAAAAGAAATGAGTCCACAGATTCTCAATCCGTCTAAGATCTGGTTTGTTTTTACATATTTAAATGTTATAAAATGACTTTGTGTTAAATGCTTTTAAACCTCTTTTATTTGTGTAGTTGGGATCATTGTCACATTTTGTACGGTGAATTTATGACCCACTCTCAATTCTCTAAATTGTTTAAACAATTTGTTCTCAAAACATCTTGTATATAGATTCCATCCAGATCAATTTTCCAAGTTGTGCCTCCAGAAAAGAAAAAACACTACATAAGTGTGTAAAATTTAAGATTATGGATCAGCCAGTACTGACTCTCAAGCCAAGACTTAGACTATTTTACATTTTATTACAGCCCAGACTTGCAGATTACATGCGATAAGAAAATTAAAGTTAGTAAAATCTGTATCATCGTGTCCTTGACATCTCAGTAGCTCTACGTTGCAATAAAGAAACCCCATGTTCCTGTTGTTCCTCTAGTTGTTCTTTTATGATCAACAAGGGAAAAAAATGCCAGGTGGTAGTGAACTTTTTATACAGCTCGGATAGGGCTGTGTCTGTTATGTAGTGTCGGGAGAGAAGGACATAATGCAGGTCCAACAGCTCCAAAAGGCGATGAAAACCTATTTTCTCCACCACATTCAAAGCAATAAATTCAGCCACCCGTTCCGTAATCCTTTTTGCCTTATCACTGTCCTGTGGAAACTTGTTTCTTCTCTTTGGAGTTTCCTTTAAAGTGTGTTTCTTAGCCGTGCCAGCTTTAAGAGTTACCCTGGTGAAGTCAGTGTACTCGGCCAAGTGTTTTTTTTTACTTTGAATGTCTAATGAACTTAGTGGTGGTGAAAGTAGCTCTATCACTACTGGCACAAGAAATGTCTGAATTGGAAACATTGCAAGAAGCTACTGATCTGCTCTGATTTTGCATTTTCAAATCCACTCATACCGCAGACTCATTTTACCATTTTTCTTGATACTTTCTGTCCAGTTTAAAGATGCTAAAGAGAGACAAACTCAAACTGAGATAATTAAGATACAAGTTTTGTTTAACTTTATTACCTGGATAATCTCTGATAACAGAACAGCCTGAAGCAGTCAGAAAGATTGGTAGGATTACTGGGAACACATTAAAACACTGTCATTTCTAAAGAAAGAAAGTAGCAGCTTGGAAGTAAAGTTGGCTTATAAACCTTGATGGCATGCTGGGTAAAATACAATTGAAAAGGATCCACAGTCAGCTCTGCAAACCCCATGAACTGATAAACAGGAACTTGAGATATGCATTTTCAGAAACTAAGTGTTTTCTGTCTCTGAGTGACTGCTGAGATCTTCCTGAGTGCTGCTGCTGCAGTTGTGAATAATTCAGTCTCACTGCAGCTCATCATGGCTGGTAAAAAGAGAATTGGAGAAGAGGGGAAGACACAGAAACGGATAAACTTTTCTGCTAACATGAGATAACTCTGCTAACATGGGCTGGACCTGCTAACAGGAGCTAATTCTGCTAACAGGAGCTGGA
>JAOXNZ010000085.1:15687951-15702369 GCA_028566095.1 Kryptolebias brasiliensis
AGACCAAAAACATGCATGTTAGGTTCAGTGGTAACTCTTAAAATTGTCCCTAGGTGTGAGTGAGAGTGTGAATGGTTTTTCATCTCGTTTGTCTCTATGTGGTCCTGTGATGGACTTGTGACCTGTCCAGGGTGTCCCCCGCCTCTCGCACTGACTGCTGGAGATAGGCACCGGCTTCCCGCGACCCGGAATAGAAAAAGGGGGTAAAGAAAATGAATGGATGGATGGAAATATATTCAAATATTCTGCTATGTAACTGTGATGAAGTGGAAAACTGACGTGGTCTGAGGAATTTAAATGTTAAACCTTTTAGAAATGATGCACTTCAGATCTTCTGAGCATCTCTGATGGCGTGGGGGTTCATTAGTGCACAGTTTGTTGACAAATTAAAATATCAACGTCTTGAAACAACTTGTGCCTTAACAATGTCTGCTTTCGAAGGGATCTTGTTTCTTTTAGTGAGACATACTATATTTTGAACATTATAGAAAACATGAAAAACTCTTGGTTTATGGTATTCAACTTAAAAAAAAAATTAAAAACGAGTGAGACTAAAAATGCCCAGATGTGTTTTGGAGCAGTAATCATTTATAACACTTAAATAATAAAAAAAATAAAATTTTGCAGCACAACATAAACTAATTCAGAAGGCATAAATATAATTGATAGTTTTTATAATGGTATGCTATTTTCTACTGTGACTGAAAAAAGCAAATGTGACAGTCAGTGTGACACTTCGGGGTCGGGTTTTTTTTCCACCAGTGTGTTTGGAATAAATAAATGTGAGTCCATCTTGTGACTCTTTAAAAAAATATAAATATAAATCTGTAACGTCGGGGTTTAAATATATATTTTAGCCTTTAGGTTAAAAATACAAAATGTTCGAACTTTATTGTTCTCACATCCTTTACGCGGGGAGTTCAAAGTTCACCTTTTAAAATGGCGGCCGAGCCGACACGGGAGTGGAGCGATGAGCAGCTAAAAAGTGATGATTTACCCAAAAAAGACATAATAAAGTTCCTCCAGGACAATGCCTCACACTCGGTATGCTTATCCCTTTAGGCTCGGACGGGTTTTGTTTGGAATATGTTTGCATTTTACACCCGGTAATGCTCATTTTTTGGCTGCATCACGCTGCAGGGTTAGCATAGAAGCAGCAACATGTTCGCGTCCAACACAAGAGGAATCCCTGCGGTGTTTAATCACAGCAACAATGATGGCGTAAGAAGTCTGCTAACGTTCCCTTTCTTGTCTTTCAGTTCCTCAATGAGCACAAGATGCTGGGAAATATTAAGAATGTGTCCAAAACAGCCAAGAAAGACCAGCTAATCATTGCTTACAATCAGCTCTTTGAGAGCAAAGTAAGTGATGCTAAAGAGGCATGATATTGTTTCCCTGCTTCAGCAGCCGGAAGTGATATGTAAAGTGTGAACTTGTGTTTTGCAGAGGTTTAAAGGTACCGAACCAGAGGAGGAGTTGACGGAGCAGATTAAAGCTGTGAAGATTGAGGAAAAGCCCAAAGAAGTCAAAGCAGAAGTTGTGGACGAGGTGCTCGTTCACGTAAATGAATAGTTACAATTGCCTGATTTAAACACAAGAAAGTAAAAATTTGTCTCTGCTTGGCTCAGGGGCCTCCAAAGTACACCAAATCAGTCCTAAAGAAAGGAGACAAGACAAACTTCCCAAAGAAGGGCGACACTGTGAGCTGCTGGTACACCGGTACTCTGGAAGATGGAACCGTTTTTGACACAAATATACCCACAGGTATGAGTCTGCAGAAACATGCACATAAACGATGTCATCGTGTGTCTAATGTGCTGACCAGGACCACCTTAAACAAACCAGATTTCCAGGTTATATTGATACAACTCAGATTCTTTACAAACGCTCACTGTTGTTCCAATGCAGCCGCAAGAAAGAAGAAGCAGGCTAAACCTCTGAGCTTCAAAGTTGGAATGGGCAGGGTCATCAAAGGAGTAAGTTTTGATTTATTTACTCAAATTTTGCCACGTGCGTTCAAATAATTATGTAGTCACACGTGTGTCCACCTCCTGTCACCGTCGCAGTGGGACGAGGCCCTCCTGACAATGAGCAAGGGTGAAACAGCCCAGCTGGAGATTGATCCTGAGTGGGCGTACGGAAAGAAGGGCCTCCCTGAGTCCAAGTATCCTTTTCTGCTTTGTCAGTCTTTGCTCCCGAAGAATCAAATCTACAACCCCCAATAACAACAAAGTTGAGACGCTGTGTAAAATGTAAATAAAAAACAGAATACAATGATTTGCAAGTCTTATAAACCCATATTGTATTCACAGTGGAACATGGTCAACGTGTTAAATGTTTAATCTAAGAAATTGGACAATTTTTAGGACAAAATAAGGTAATTTTGTATTTGATGGCAGCAATACGTTTCAAAAAAGTGGGGACAGGACCTTGATTACCATTTTGAAGATTCCCCTGTTTTTTACCAACAGTCTGTAAACATCTAGGAACCGAGGAGAACATGGGATATTCCAAGCTTTCTGTTGAAACACTTTTTTTTTTATGTGCAGTTTTTGCAGCTTGGTGAACCTCTGCCCATCTTTACTTCTAAGAGATTCTGCCTCTCTAAAATGTTTTTTATACCCAGTCCTCTACTGACCTGTTGCCAATTAACCTAATTAGTTGTAAAAAGCTCCTTCAGGAGTTTCTTATTCACACCACTTATATTAACAGCCTATTGTTGCTCCTATCCCAACTTTTTTGATGTTGCTGCCATAAAATTTGAAATTACCCTTTGCTCTCAATAAAAACTGTAGTTTCTTAGTTTAATCATTACATGTTTACTATGTTCCACTGTGAATAATAGTTTTATGAGAATTGCAAAACATTACATTTTTTTTTTTCGTTTACGTTTTACACAGTGCTCCATTATTGTTGAAATTGGGGTTATCAGTCAGATTAAAAAAAGTGATTTTGGTAGTTTATTTTTCTTGGATGACAGGGTATATGTGTGGGCAGATATCGGAGTGTTAGGATCCGTTTAGTTTTCTTAAATTCTTGCTGTAATTTGACTTTATGCAAACCAATTTCTCCTTAATTCCTGTCTCACCAGAATCCCACCGAATGCTAAGCTGATTTTTGAGGTTGAACTGGTGGCTGTAGATTAAATCTTTTGCCTGCATGTTTTTTTGTTTTTTTTTCTCCCCTGAAGATTGCAGTTTAATTTTTAGACTGGTGTAAAACCCAGCTCTGACATGTCTTTGCCTTCAGTTGTTCAATTTACTTATAACCAATCATTTTAAATTCTGACTTTGGTGATATTGCTTGTCAATAATGTACATATGAAACTGTTAAAAAGTTGTTCTGTTCTTTTGCATGTACAATTTAACTGATCAATAAAGCTGTTTCACTCAGTTCATACAAAGAAACGATTGGTTTTAATTGTAGATACTTATTTTAACAAATGTTGGATATTTCACATTATAAATTCCTACTTGTCTAGAGAGTACGTTACAAAGTATGAAGTTCAAAACTTTAAGATTATTTAACCTCTGAACTCCATATGTGGAAGACGAAACCACTTTAAAAACTCAGAGCACTGAGCTATTTAACTTCTGTTAAAATGCATCTAGTCACGTTTTATTTGAAACTCAACTACATGCAGAATGAATGATGAATACAGGCTTTAAGAAGCTGTTTAACAGCTAGTGACTCGAACTTCTATTATTGACGACGCCACTCGAAGCCAAGTCGAACTTTTTATTCTGTACAGGACAACATTGAACTTGGTGAAAACTGACAGGTGTTGGTGCCGTTTCTCCTTCGGGTCATCCAAGCACTTAGGAGTTTGCGTTGGGTCCCTTCTTCTTTCCGAAGGTGGGTACAACGTTCACAAAGCGCCTGTTGTACTGGATACGGCGCTTAGCGCGGCCAGTCTTCTTCTTCTTCTTCTCCTGCTTGTCAACCTGGATGAGATGGGGAAAGATTTACAATAATTTATTTAGGATATAAATGTAGATCATTTCAATATGTGCTTCAGCTAAAGCACACAAATAAACTTGTTTTTATACATATTCATGACTATTACAATGCTAAATAGGCTTTATAAAAGGAAAGGAATTGTGAAACAGTTTGTATTATAGTAAAAAAATAAATAATCTTACTTTAGGAGTTTGTCCTCTCACTTTGCCAGCACGGGCAAGTGAACCATGCACCTTACCTGGAAAAATAAAAAATTAGCAAACGATCAAATCAAAAGACATTTATCCCAACAATTGCATGTGCCACGTATGATTAACCAAAAATTTAGCATTTTAACGTTTAGAACAGCTCACCACTTTGTCAAACAAACGCTGCTGGTCAACAGACACCAGCTAACCCTGGTGACTCTTTTCAAGCCGTGCAACAATCATATACGGAGACTAGTTCTGCATCTATGAACTGACCTCCAAGCAGCCTGCCAGCCACCTCCAGGGTGCAGTGCTCAGACACACCGCAGGATGCCAGAGAGGCATCATCCTCCAGTGGGCACCCAGCGAGCAGCAGGACCTGATCCTCAACACAGAGTCCTTCCAGGGTTTGGACGTGGGCCTGAAAGACACCAGAGTCCAAACATTTTCAGAACACTGACTGTGTTAAGCCCTTTCTAGGCTTGTAACAGCTAAGCGTTTATGAACAATAAATACAGTGAGCTCAGGTTTCTGTCTGTAAACTCTGTACCTTGATCTGGCCAACAGTCTCCTGTCCGGTCACCTCAAGGGTGTGGGTGTTCTGGGCACGCAAAAAGAGCTGCATCTTGACGCTGGAAGGAAACAGCTGCAATTAGTTTCTCCACATTTTAATGACGCATCACAGTAGTAAGATTTTAAAAACGTGGCTTACCAAGAAATTAACCTAAGTTAGTTTAGCTAAGTCACCACCATAACCTAAGGGTATCCTAGATGACCGATCAGTCTTTCTGGAGTTGGCTTTAGCTGTGCTACATCTGCTTTGACAAAACAAGATGTCTGCCGTTATCTGTTACGGAAATTGGCACGTTTAAAGTTTTTAAAATGACGGCAAAATACTGGCATCCACCTTGCCGCAAAACATCTATGTAAAGCAAAACGTAAGGTAAAGCGTCTCCGAAACTTTACCAAACGAAGTATAGTAAAGTAGTAAACAAGGCGCCAAAGACTGAGCGAGCTTCTGGTAAACTCTATGCTAGCTCAACTAGCCACGCATGGAGCATGCGTTTCGGAAAAGCCGCCTACAGATACATAAAATATACTTTCCGAATAAAACATAGGGCATAATATATGATAGCTAATGATATAGTGTATTACCAAAGTACGATCTGCTTAACCGTGATTTACTAATGTTTTTTTGGTGAAAAACGAGCAGGTCTTACCTCGTTCGATGCTAGTCGTTCCACGCTAAGCATAAAAAGGACTGTCTGAGGGTCGACACTGCGCATGTGCAGATTTACGTAACACTAGGCGGAAGCGACTACTACGCCATGTCTTTTTTTAGTGAATCTATTCAACTAAAATTAAACATATCTATATAGCTTTCTTTTTTTTAAAAAAACTGTAAAATATATACACATCTATATGCATGAATATGTATAATACATATAAGGGGGAAACTTAACCCCATAGCACACTTTTAGTGCTGAAACTCAGGAGTTAGTTTCTACACTTTTATTTTCAGTTATTCAATGTGACCAAAACTACTGTCAATATTTACCTTAACAACTAGAATGTATAAATGCAACTAACTTGTGAGATAGGTTCAAAGCATTGACGATAACTTGACCATCACAAACATGACATCAAGTAGGGACAGTTTAGGATCTCTTTATTATGAAATAAAGTCAAAATAAAATATAAAATAAAATAAAAACAAGGAGCTCTTCATTGTTTTTAACAAAATGAAACATGAAATTTTAAAATGTTAATTTTTGGGAAAGAAAACCAAGACTCTTACACCAATGAAAGCATTTTTCCACAAGTAAAATTAAAGTATTTGTATGTCACACATGGAAGAAAAAAAAAAGAAAAAGAACCTGCCTTCACACATTTTTTATTTAATCAAAACAGAGTTCTGAAATGATCAATCATTACTGTTACTCAACAAAAATAAATGAATGAGTACTATATAAAAAGGGAAAAATCTTCTAAACAATGGTTGTACCATGGGTTTTAACCTATTAAAAAACTAAGCCAGAACGTGTGAGAAGAACAAGAAAAAAGGTTATTCTGTGCACTGTATAGTTGAACTGAAATCTCCACGACACCCAGGTATTGTATTCTGCTCAAAGATTTAAGAAGCTCAGAAAAAGACTCATTTCCATCTTCATGTAAGAAGTTCATTCATCATGTAGGAGGAGGGTAGTATTGGTTGTACTGAGCGTACTGGTTGTACTGCCCCCATGAATTCTGTCCCCAGCCACCGTACTGCTGCTAAAAACAAAAAAAATTACTACATTACTTCCAACAAGTTCTGGAAAGCTTAACCTAAACATAACTTTAGCTTATATATTCACTTCACAGACTATTCCAGAAATACAAAAGAAAAAGTTAAACAGCGAGTTGTGAGACAAACGAACCTGGTACCAGTTGTTGTATGCAGAGTTGTTTGCTGTCATATCCGTCATTGTGTTTGCAGCAGCTGCAGAAGGGTCATCCGCTCGTTGTCTTTTGGCATCAGGTTCCTGGGAGCTGGAGAACAAAGTTCAGATTAGCAAATGCTTGCTTTGGAAGTTTAAAAGTAATGTCAGCTACATCTTATTTGGATGCTGCCATGCTTGTGTTTGTAACATTAAAACACTTGAAAAAGTTGCTTAAGAATGTAAAGAAAATGTAGATGTGTGACATTCATTATTCCACCTGTCATATCCGTTCTCTGCCTTCCTCTTCAAAGATTCACTTTCTTTTTGTAGTTTTTGTTGTTCCTCGTATGCAGCTACAAGTCTGAGAAGTAGATGAACAATTCTTGAGACAAAGAATAAATAATACTTGTGAATTACTGTACATTCACAAAGAAACTCACACATTTATGTCACTGCCAAAGTCTTCCAAAAATTCGACCTTGCGCTGGGAGAAGACTATGCGAGACTCCAGGGGCATGGGGCTCTTCAGGGCGCGGTCAAAACAAGCCAAGATCTCAGCTTCGTTCTGCTGAATGTCTCCGCTGAATTCCAGCTCGAGCAAGTTCAGATATAGTTTTGAACTAGTCTGTAAACACAGAAATGTTTAATCAGATCAACAAAAAAAACCAATATATCACCATATACTATACAATCAACAAACACTCACCTGGTCTTTCTCAATAGCCTCTAGCAGCACCTTCTTCGCCTTGCTCAGACTTCTGTGGACCTTCATCAGCTGCCTGGCCAGCTTCACAGCATAAAACGACGTCTCAGTAGCATTCTTTCCAGACTCCATTGCTTCCCTCAACAGCGCTTCTGCTCCTTCCAAGTTACCGTGGCGACGCTCCATACTGACCCTCCGAAGACGTACCATGGCTAGACCCGGAATCGTCGCCTCCAAGGATGTCAGGATTTGACGAGCCTCATCAACGTTGGCTGGAGAAAGAAAGGCACAAAATTTTCAGTTCGACATATTGACTCAAATATTTCATTGCCTTCTTAATTTGCACCTGTAATCGGACTGCTCTGTTCAATTTGTGAGCTGCATGAATGAGTCACTCACCTTGTTGCTCTTCAAAGGCTGCCCACATCAGGTGGATGGAGGGTTTCTTGGGGAGGTGGACGGTACACGCCTTCTTGTAGACATGTCTCACACCATCAGTGCTGAAGCCCTCTAGATATTTTGCATACTTTAGAGTGAAAAAAAGAAAGCAAGTTGGAAGGAATGCAGGAGAGGACAGAGGAAAAAAGAAAAGAAAGGAAAGAGAAAAGCAAAAAAGACAAAATATTTAAAACCTATCAAATCAGCTGATGCAGACAGTGAATTGCTTCATTGACAAGATCGTTCTTAGAAATTTTCTGTGTAAACCCATCAGCACCTTCATGGAACCAATTAGATAAGTTTCTGTAAGGTAGTGGGAGACGAAGAAGATGCAACGTAGTAGTTGGCAAATGCTGCAGTCAAATCTTGTGTGGCAAGCTGGCCATCCCCTAATACAACAGATACAGTCACATATCAACGTTACACGCAAAGAGAGTGCAGGACGTTTCACTGTCGATGTGATATCATCGTTGATGGGGAAGTGCAGGGAGGCAGCAGCGATGCGAAAGAAGTTCAACATCACGCTACCTTAATCCAGAACTCCTCGTAGAGTGCACAAGCGATGAGGCATCGTTCAAAAAGGACCACCACGCGCTCCGGGGTTCCGTTTTCTATTTCAAAGTCCAGGTACTCCTTCCAGTTGTTGAGCTGAGTCTTCTCCAAGGCTTTGACGTGGAAGTAAGGTCTCTTAATCTGAAAGGAAACAAAGGATTTAGTCAGTCAACGATAGGGGAAACAACATATTTTCCAAACATCAATTGAAGGAAACCAAAACGTACCCCTTCTTCGAAGGCCCAGCGCTTGCTGACTTCATGTTCATTGTGGTTGAACACTTCCTGGCGAACCTCAATCACTTTGTGGCGCATGTTCTCAATCTCTGTCACTCTCTACAAAAGAAAACACACACAAGAAAGAAAGGTTCAGAAGCTTCATTCATGCTCTTTCATACCATTCTCCACTTGATGTAAAATCTAGTGATGCCACCAAAGATTTACATCACCATGATCTTGCCAGAGACAAGATGCCTGGAGAGGGAAAAGGTATGAATGTACCCTACACATCCGACTCTGGGTGCAAGAGCCGGGTTCAAGCAAGCCCTGATGGATTCAGTCAGTTATAGGGCGTGTTCCTGACTGGTTGCCAAGTTGAATCGCACTTGCAGTCACTGGCTTGGCTGCTGACATAAAAACACCAAAAACAATGTTAATTTGTCTTTCCTAATAAGCAATGAGATGTATACCTTAGCAGGATCAGCAAGATCCTCTGTACCAGGTGGCAGCTCCTCCTGAGCAACACTCGGCTCTCCGTCTTCACCAACCATCGCAGACAGGCTGGATTTAGAAAACTCATGTCTGAGCTGAAGAAACTCCTCTTCTGACAAAAAGTATTTGGGGTGGTTGCTCTGCACATGATCCTTGAACCTTTGAAGATAAAATGGAAGGTAAAATCAATATCACTCTCAAAGCAGATGGGTTATGACTACAGGTTAAATAAATATT
Source organism: Kryptolebias brasiliensis (assembly GCA_028566095.1). Lineage (NCBI taxonomy): Eukaryota > Metazoa > Chordata > Actinopteri > Cyprinodontiformes > Rivulidae > Kryptolebias > Kryptolebias brasiliensis. The sequence goes on from JAOXNZ010000085.1 coordinate 15,697,163, forward strand.
GACTACTTTTTAATCTATACCTCTGAAAGTGCTGGGAATACAGCTGGGTTGGGATACTCAAGATGCGATCATAGACAGCTGTGACATTAGCCAGCTTCTGGTGCTCGGTTTCCCAGTTTATGTAGGCTTCCCAAAGGCGGTCTGAGCGAAAGTCCGTGCCTGCTGCAAGCACTGCATGTTCGTAGGAGCTAAAGGGGGAAAAAAAGGCCATCATTGTTTTTCCAACCCAAAAATGTCACTTTGTATCCAGTCTCTTAGAATAGCCATATTGTATTACATCCCCATTGTCTTAAATGATGACACTTTAAGGGGTAATGATATAAAAACTGGTTTACTTACGCTCGAATGCGTCCCTCAGTCTCAGGGTCACTGAGATCTGAATTCTCTTTAATAAAGGTGAGGTAATGAAGCCAAAGGTCCACACTAAGAGGAATCACCTGTAAGCCTCTTCTGTACACCTTGGAAAATTTAAAACAATTTGTCAGTGGCCGAAAGGATTTTACTATGTTTTTCAAAAGATTTTTTTTTTAACCAGTTCCTGTAAGAGGTCTGTAAAAGACTCACACACGACATGGTGCTGAATTAGTGTAAATATATGACAGATAAAAAGCTCATGTAATAAATTACTTGACATGAGAATAAAAAAAATGTCAACTTGAGAATTGGAAAGACTTAACATTTACCTCTTCTGCAACCTGTATATTGCCGTGCTTTTTCTCCAGATCTGCGTACTTCTTCCAGTAGCCATAGCAGTAAGGGTAACGTAGGAAAAATACATCAAACGACTTTCTTGCAGCTGTAAGAACATTCTGCGAAAACACGAGAAATATTGCAATTTTTTAATGCACAAGTAAATGAGCTTCGTATTTCAGGATAATGATTAAAAGTATTTTAATTCTGGTAAATATTTCACACAGGTCTAAATTCTCTTACCTCTTGCTCCACATACTGCAGCAGGGTAACCCAAGCGTTAAAATCCTCTGGGTTGTCCTCGCAGACTTTGAAGAGTTTTTCAAACTCTGAAGGTAGCTGTGGCTCTGTAGGAACAGCAACTTCCTGTGAACCTTCTTTGGATGTTTCTTCCAGCTCCATGCCATCCTCCATTGACTCAGGTGCTACAGCTCCATCTAGAGAAGAAAAGTAAGAGGCAAACTTAAAATAAATGGTGACATGTAGAAGTATTAACTACGCCTAATGAAGTCAAAATTAGCCTAGATATGTATGTACCTTGACTGTCATCTTGTACAGATTCTCCTGGCTGAAACCCAGCAGGTCCTTCTGTTTGTTCTGCCTCGTCTGTGGGTGGAGGTGGAGGTGGAGGTGGTGGATGCTCTTCTTGGAAGAGCTGAGCATTAGCAAGCTGAAACTGCTCCACAGCCTTCTCCACAGATCCCAGCTCTGTGGAGTCCATTTGCTGCTGCTGCTGCTGCTCTTGCCCTGGAGCTTCTTGAGAAGCGTCCGAGTCCTCAGGCAAGACGCTGGAGAGTTGTTCCGAAGAAACCTGGCCTGCAGACCATTCAGCTGCTTGGCCCTCAGCAGGAAAGTCGGGAAGATACGCATTTCCATTGCTCTCCATGGCAGTGGACTCAGTGTCCAGCATTCCACTGATAACTCTTCTGAGAATTCCTGACCTGCTGGAAAACAAAACGGAATGAGATGTCAGGTGCAAAAACACCACAAACTGAGGTAAATTAAACAACAGGCTCAAGTTTTGTTGTCTAAACTCAGTTTCACGAAATAGGAGTATTTATCTTCAACATCTTTTGGATTTAGACACAAATAAGTTAGTAAAACACAAAGTGGATTCTCAGAAACTGTGGTCAAATTCCACCACTTAAGTAATTTTTAACTTTTATTGGCCAGAGGACAGTTTGATTAATTAGATGTGACCCATCAAAACCTTTGAGACACAAGATTTACATAAATTTGCCTTCAAAATAAACAAATGTGGATACAAACATGTGGTTTTTAATGTTAAAATAACAAAAATAGAGTCACAACCACTTATAAGTACACAATGAGACTTTTGAAAGCTGTTAATGTTTTTCTTCCTGGAAAAAGGAAACCAAGCAACCTCACAACAAAAAAATTGTGGCACTTTTTAAGAGGCTTGAACTTAATCACACAAACTTTATACAATTTAAAAATTGTTCTACTTAAATTTGAATTTCTTTGCGCAGGAGGAATGTCAAATAGCGGCAGCTGGTGCAACAAGATAGTTCCTTGTTTTATTAAATACGCCCTCCGCCGAGCTACTAAAAATATGTATCCTCGTGATCTGTTATGTATAAATAACTCTTTCTAAATAAGTCTATCAAACTTTAAAACCGACACATTAAAAACCTGTAAATCAGACAATGTAGTCTGTTACAATCAATGAGCCTCGCTTGCTTTGAAACCATGTTTCATACGCGAGGTGATTGTGCACAAAGTTCAACCTGAAGTTAGGCCTGCCTACTTTACACAAACTAGCACAGCTGCTACCTTGACACGAGCGCCATTTTTAACTTCGAGTTCATTTAAACATGATGATTAAGTTAGGCAAGTATTATTACTGCATACCGACTCAATATATTGTGAAAGATTCGCCCAGCGGATAGGAGAAATTTTACACAAATACTAAATAAACGAAAAGCCATGCGGTTGCCTCCGTCTCCAGTAATTAGTCGGCACCATGTTCCACACCAGCTAGCCAGCTAACGACTCCACTAACATGGCTAGCGTTAGTTGAATGTTACATTGACACCATTCGTAGCTCGAACGCCACAAAATAGCGAACCAAGTCACTGTTGGTGACCTTACCTGTAGCGTTCACGTCACTGTAATGAAGTCTGCAATTCTGTACACAGGCTCCGAAGTCAGTGTAGGAAAAGCGGCTAAGCGCGCTTCATACTTGTCAACTTGGAGGCAGAACAGAGGGAGTACTGCGCATGCCCACTCATGTCACCACGGACACGCATAGGTAAAGGGGCCTCCCAGGCACAAGCCCAGGGGCCCCTAGTCTTATCTCCAAAACAATGAATTAGAGGCTCAGAAATGAAATTAAACCCAGAAAGAAACACGATAACATGGAAATAATGAGTTGAGAATTGACCGCAGACACAAGATGGCAAGAAGGAGGTACAAAATAGTCTAAATTAAATCAAAAATGAGTATCACTGATAAACAAAATTGCCACAGACATCCACAGAGTGTCTGCAAAGAGAGGCAAAATGAAACAGAATGACCCAGATCATTTTATTTAGGCTTATTTTATCAGTGACTATAGATATAAAACAACTGTTTTAATTGCCTTGCATATGGGACACCTCTCCAATGGCGTGTTTCCAGACCCACTTAGATTTTTAGGAGAACAAAATTTCCACTATACAGTTAAAACTAACAATAGAGCAATAAAATGAAATAAACACACACTCGTAAAATGAAGAACAAGAGATAATCAAGCATGAATTCAGGAGAATGAAAGTATTAACCAGTATATGTTGTATAAACTAATGTATCTTAGATTTGTCTTTGTTTGAGCAATTATTTTACTTGAGAATTGTAAACTCTACAATCAGTTAACTTTTCCATTGTTGTTGGGAATTATTCCAAACCTGGGAACTTTCAAAGGACTGTCCAAATTCTGTTATGCGCATCGCTCATTTGCTCCATTAACAGCTCCTCTTGTTGTAGCTTCTGTACTGCTGGCTTTTATTTAGCTCATTACCTCTGGAACAAGGATATTAAAACATTTAAATATCAGCATTATAGTTAAAAATGTTTACAATGAATTCAAAGTTATGCTAATTCTGTAACTGTAATGATGCCATTTTATTTGTTTTTAATTAAAACAGATAGTCAAACAAATAACACGAGTGACTATATAATACAAATTCAATATACAGTAAACAAAACAAGTTTGGAAAAAACTAGAGACAAACAGAATGACTGCAAAGGGAAACCACTATAATTTAGAATGACTAAGTACACTTAAAAAAAATACTAACAATCTAAAATGAAAAATACAATCATAATAATATCTATCATGATAATACCAAGATACACTCAAATATATTGCTTTAGTTTTTAGGATCAAAGTGACAAAGCTAGAAGATAAACTAGATAACATTATTTTTTTCCATTTTGTGCACTAAAGATGTACAGTACATAAAGGGAAAACAGTGTTGTTGCTTATAGTCAAAAAAAAAAGGAAGAGAAAAAACAGCAACAACAAAAACTATGTACATTGGGTAACTGGGTTTCCAAAATACATGGGGCCAAATCTGTTTGAAGTGGAAAAACCAGTAGGATTTGTTCATTGTGCTCTTTGACAAGTCTGAACAGTTACTACAATGCAAGCTGCTACTCTGCACATTATGGATTAAAACACTGTAGCGGTGTGTTGGATAACACAGCGCGTGTGCGTCTGTTACAGTGAATTACAAACTGAGAAAGGTGTAAATACATGTGGGGTTTTCAGCTGAAACACTGTGGTCCCCCCAACCTCCCTTCTCACGCACAGCCTCCACGTCACACTCTGATCCAACGGAAACTGAATGAATGATACGACAAATCGGAAAGAACCGGTCGTAAACCCTCCCCTTCTGGTCATTACGCATATCAAATAGTTTCATTTGTTTTATGAGTAAAGCCTAACGTGCCCAGGTTGTGCTGCAAGTCACATTGTGGGGTTACTAAATACAGAATGAGTGTACAAATGGCGTTAACACAAAAGTACTGGACCGGTTGTTACTGCGCATGTTCACGCTGAGCGCATTTGAAATGGCGTCAGGGTTGCCAAATAAGAAATGACGAAATATCGTACTCTCACTTCAAAATGATCGTATTTCGACCCAAAACATCCTCTGTGCCTAGTGAGAGTACTCTTTCTTGCTTAGCGGTGTGTGTGTGTGTGTATGTGTTAGCTGTGTGTTGGGATAGCCGAACATGCGCACAGGAGAGGAGGAGAGGTTGCGGGCACACTGTCTGGCTGGTCGGATCGGAGTTTCTGATGAAAAACGAGTTATTTTTCGGTGCAAGGAAATTCCAAAACTATTTTATAATAGGGCTTTTAATAAATTACGTATGGTATATGGTATAGACCCCAAAACCATCGTAAAAATACGATAATTGTATATCTGGCAACAGCCTTTACCTGTAGCAGACAGCAGACAGCAGTCAGCGCAATCTCAGTTTGAAGAATTGGGGAGAAATTCCCACTAACA
>JAOXNZ010000085.1:15717120-15729662 GCA_028566095.1 Kryptolebias brasiliensis
GAAGAACCTTGAGTAACATGAGTTACACCAACATTTAATTTTCCTCTGGGATCAATAAAGTACTATTGAATTGAATCAAATTGAATCGAATTGAATTGAACAACTCCAGCGCCACAAACAAACAGCAAAGCAAATTGTGGACGCTGTACACTGTGACAAAATTAGTTTTGTCACACAGTTCTTCCTGCAGCTGACAGAGTTATGTCGTGATAAAAAACTGGAAGTGAAAGTTTTGATTGAGAACCACATTGTGATAATTTGGTCTTATTGACCTAAGATTCAAGATAACTCAATAACATTGTATAAATAACACATTCAAACTCAGTGCTGCCTAAAAATGGAACTCAGGTGTATAAAGAAGAATAATCATTTTCGTTGTTTAAAGCTTTGGCATTAAAAAGTGGCACCTGATATGCACTCCTTTAAGGAATGCTAGGCCTTTAACTTATTATCACATTTCTTTTGTAACAACAAGCATCAGTTCTGCTAAATGTCCTTCAGTAGGGTAATGATTCCCTCCTGCTGTTTTGTTTCAAAAGATGTTATAAAGCATTCAGTGAAAAAGGTAAAAAAAAAAAAAAGTACATTTATTTTTTTTTAGGATTATTCCATAATCAGTCCCTGCTGTAAACAACATAGTTAATTAGGTAGAAAGTCAGTTTTAATCTTTTACAGCATACTTTAAATTCCTGGACAGTCCAGATAAATACAGGAAAACCAGCTGTCCAAATTGGATCTTTGTCCTGCTGATGGGTTATTAAATCCATAAAGTGTGTGAACAAAAAGGATTACTGGAGGATTATTTAAGTAGTTTGTGCTAAAATGCAGCCACAATGAGGACAGACAAATAAAGAAAAAGCAGAGGAAGGAGACAGAGACTTTAGAAGGCAGAGTAACAGAGGGTGTGACCTTAATCCCTAAGTAAGAAAGACAGAAATGCACTCTCAGTGAAACATGCGCACACTTACACACATCTGGTCCATCCAGTTTTTATTCAGTATCTCAGAGGAAAACTATGCTGGAGGTTGAACTTGTGATGCACAATGGGAAACAGACATTTCTTTAGAAGGACGACACCACTGAGGCAAGTGTCCATTTGCAGAAATTCATTCAGAAGGGTGTGGATACTTGTTTGGGTCGTTTTATTCATGGGTAGTTATTCAACTGTTTTAATTAAATGTGTGAGTGAGTGAAAGCTAATTTAATTTAAATGTTTCACAACCACAATTACCAAAATACACACATACACACTGCAGACTCATACAGCATCTTTGTGCCTGACGCTGCATACAAGCCCCTGCGTGTTTGCGCCAGACCGCCAGATCACATTTACGGCTACTGTTTCAGACAAAAGCAGCTGTGGAGACTGGACGGACTATGTTACTGACACTTTGGGTTCTGTTCAAAAAGCCTGCAGCAAATACTTTATAGTGTGGTCCTTAGTGGCAAAACACTGTGGGGTGGGGCTAAAAAAATGAGCTTACCTGATGGAGAGTGTCGCTGGATTTTTCTTTGCAATCAGCCCAGATTCAAGTTGGACCTGAGGCAGAGTGCTGCGTATTTCTGTCATTCACGCTCTTCTGCTTTCCTGTCTGCCCTCAAAATGGTCTTAAATTGGTTAAAGAATTTTAAAACTCAGAAAACACAACAGTAAAATAGAAAATAGCATCAAAAGTGCATAAATAAATAGAAAACACAGAAATGTATTACTTCCCTTTTTGTTTTGTGAATGTATTTTCTGAAGCCTAGTTGCAGTTTCATGGATATAAAGAGTCTGTTAAAATGTTTTTGTGATGTAAAAATATGAAACCATTTCAAAACTTTTTTTTTCACCCTTATTGTGACAAATTTCCTGTAAATCTCAACTGTAAAAGAAAAAAAAACTGTTGTGAGGACAAATAAATCCATAAATAAATGCAATATGTTGATTGCATAAATCAAATAAACTGTTGAAGCACCTTCTGGTGTAATTACAGCCAGCAGATTTCTTAGGTTGAAGCTTATCAGCAGGCCACATCCCATTTTGGTAATGTTTGCTTATCCTTCCTTGCAATTGGGGTCAAAATCTGTCAGATTGTGAGGGCATCTCTTGTGCACAGACCCCTTCAGGTCACCACACAGATGTCCTGTCAACTTTAGGTCTAGATTCTGGCTAGAACATTTCAAAACTTCGATTGTCTTCTAGTAAAGCCATTCTTTTGTTTATCTGGATGCATGCTTGGGGTTATTGCTATTTTGAACATTTAAATTCCTCTTTCTAGCAGACACCTGAACGTTTTAGCCCAAAATAATTCCATCCATCTTGATTAAAACCCCAATTCCAGCTGAAGAAAAGCGGCACCGCAGCATGATGCTGCCCCCACCACGTTTCACTGTGGGTTTGGTGTTCTTTTGGTGATCTACAGCCCTGTTCCTGCACTAAACACACCTTTTGGAACTGTGGCCGAAAGGTTCAACGTCAGGTTCATCAGACCATAACACACTTTTCCACATGCTTTTGGGAAACTTGGTATATATATATATATCAGCGTGGATGTCCCTGTCTCAGTAGTCCAGGCATGTGGAGAACACAACCAGAGTCCCTTGAATGGATGGCAGGTGTGTTCCTAAGAATGAAGACAGTAGTTAAATCAGAAGGTGCTGCAATAAATTATTAGTTTAACGGTTGGCCCACTTATGCGACAGCTAACTGCATGTTTGTGGTTTTGTTAGTAAAGTTTTCTGTACAACTGAATTTTCTCCCTCAACTGCTCACAGGAAACAACATATATGTCACAGTAAAGGTGGTAATGATTTCATTAGCACCTGTCATTTTAACAGTGGTGTGTAGACGTTTTTATATCCACTGTACACACTTGCAAACTGCAACAAATAGCTTGACTAACTTCATGGACTGCAGTGTTGCCACTGCACTGCCCTCATGTGGTTACAACATTGTACTTTACTATACTTTGTGAGTGGGTGCATGTGTGAGAAACAGAGACACAGATGATGGGTGTTTAATGCACTTGTAGGCTCCAGTGGGCCAAAAGGCTCTCATAGAAAAATGCAGAGAAGAGGTTCAGTCTGCTGACCCACATCTTGCCTCCACCGTTTCACTCCCCTCCGAAGAACCTCATTACGTCAGACTCTATAATGAGCCATAGGACTAGTGCCACACTATATCCAGACATTAAATCGAAAGAGTTGGTGTACTACTTTAAATACACCAGGACGCCTCCACATGCCTGCGGATACTGATACTTCCTGTGCATTTCCAAACGCCTCAATTTAATCTATCAGTGGGAGCCAGCGTCTCATCATGGAATCGTCCATTTGCACTTCCACGGGGGACGTTAATAGATAAAGTCGATATTATTTAAAATGTAGGTATGCATTTTTAAACTGTAACAGCTAGCAATATATTTTTAACAATTTGAAAATCGCGAAACACTAATATTAAACTAGAAATGTAGTTTTGTCGAATATTTTGATACGATTTGAGAACGACCCTCCCCCTTATCAATGTTGGTACCGTCCACACCCTGCCGTTAGCCGTTGTTGTACCCTATGCTACTGAACAGATTTACCGCGATACAAACTAGCTTCCCACTGGCTTTAAGCGAACGAAAAGATGCTCCATTACGGGATTCAAACAATAAAGCAAACGCCGAGAGGTCTGGGTAAACTTTCTTCAAGTGTGCCCAAACTTCGATAAGACTTACAACCCAAAACCACTTCCCTACAGTTTCGAGTGTGTTAGCATTGTTTTATCTCACCACTGACTACATTTCTCCCCTACTGGACGCGCTCCTTTCTTTCTTTTTCTTTTTTTTTTTTTTTTTTTTTTAATTCTTCGGAACAGTCCAGTCTGATGAATTCACCGAAAAAGGACGCAGACGACGACGTGCCCATAAAAGAGCCGGTGAAATACGGGGAACTGGTCATTTTGGGGTAAGTCTCCTCTAACGCGAGCCCTGAGCCGCGGTGTGTGGCTGTAACGGTCTGTGTGGGAGCGCTCCAGCCGCAGATTAAATCAAAACGAGCCCCGAGCTACGCGACGAGACAAAAGACAAACGAGACAAATCGGGTCTTATCCCGTTTTAACGCGAAAACACGTCGTCCTCCTGTCGTTTCCCGCGAGCAAACGCGCCGTAGTAAAATAGCGCGGTAGCGTATTCGGGTTATAAAGTAAGTTTTCGGTCACAGATATGGCGACGTCCGCTCAAATTATCTCACAGTAGTGTTTAACTCGAACATGTCGTGAGGTTTGAGTGCAAAAGACACAGACTGTGCCGTGGCTAGGCACTCCATAAGGCTACTACGGCTTTTTTCATCAATGGTTGTAGTGGAGGTGAGCAGCGCTGGGTCGCTCAGGCTGAAAATCCCGATGATGTCATCCGCTGCTGGATCCGTGACTGCTAAAAGTGGCTCTGTGGGAGAAAAAAAAAGACCGTATTGTCTGAAATATGCATGCCCCATGGTTGGTTTTATTAGGAAATATTAAAGTGTCTCAGCCTGATTCATGCCAAGCAAGGGGATCGAGGAGGTGGAGGAGGATGAGTAGGAGGAGAAACCCCCCCCCTTTTACATCACAGTGGGCAGGATGCGCTGATGACAGCCACCAGCCTCCACGGCATTTCCAGCCCTATACAGCTCCACATTGTGCAAGGTCCGCAGAGAGCAGAAATGCCACGACATGCAAATGTACGTACAGTCATATCCAGGCTTGCACAGACCCCTCCTCGTCTCCCCCTGCTTTTGCAATGCAGAGCTTCCTGTGTATGCCGGAGAGAACTGATCCAGTGGTTTATCACTTCCCCTCCAGCTGAACGTGGAGTGAGGAGGCTGTCGTCCGCCTGCATCGGAATACTGATTAGTTGTGTCCCTTGTTACGTGTGTTTGAACAGACCACTTTGTCGCTTCGCCGTATACAGTCATGGGAAACGGAAAGTCCACCTTCTTTTAATTCTAGGCTTTCGTACATCATGGCGTAATGAATAATCATCTGGTTTTCTTTTACAAGGTTCTAAAACTATTTAAATCTAACTTTAAGTGTACAACAAATGACAGTGCCATGTTTGCCAAGACAGCATACAAGCACGCATGTACCGCCAAGCATGGTGGTGGAGTGATGATGGTTTGGGCTTGTTTTGCAGCCACAGGACCCGGGCACCTGCCACCAAAATGTGAGACTGTCCGTCTGACAGCTGAAGATTGACCCAAACTCTTGATGCAACAGGACAATGATCCCAGACACAGCAACAAATCTACAACAGCGTGGCTGAAAAAAAAAATAAAATAGTGAAGGTGTTGCAATGATCCAGTCAAACTCCAGACCTCAGCCTGATTGAAATGCTGTGGTGGGACCTAAAGAGAACCTGTCAGAAACAAAAGTCTGCAAACCTTCAATGAACTGAGGCAACATTGTAAAGAAGGGTGGGCCCAAATTCTTCCTCAACCATCTAAAAATCCTGATTAAAGTAATACAGAAAACAACTACTTAAAGCTATTGGTGCTAAAGGTAGCTATGGAATGGTGAAGTGCACTTAGCTCTTTATACACAGCGTTTCCATTTTGGCTCTGGGTTTAATAATCAATAATTGTTTAGTGTGTTTGTACGCTTGAAGTTGGATTTAAATCATTTTAGAACCTGATAAAGACCAGATCTTTTTTTTGTAACGTTCTGAAATGTTAAATCCCAGCTTTGGAAGGGGTGTACTTTCATTACCCCATGACTTTTACGCATTGACAACTGAGAATGCACTTGTTAAAGCTGAAGTGATGGAGGTTTGAGCTTGCCTCGCCAGAATGATAGCCTCGAGGCTGTGAAAGATATCCAATCGGTACTGGTAATTTTAAAACAAGATAAATGATGTAAGAACTGGCTGTTCTTTCCGTGCTGTTTTCTGTCTGATATCATAACTCTCAAGTCTGTTTTCCGGATGCATGGTTTTACTTTGGATCGGTCTGCCTCTTTGTGTGGTCGATGCCTGCTTCACTGCAGGCCATATGATCTTTGCAGTGGCAGCGTGCCATCGCGCTTTTCTTTTAATTAGCTGGTACAGCATGCAGCCCAGCAACGCTCAGCTCACATCCAAGCAACACTCATCGCCATGCATACACCCTCTTGTCCTCCCCATGAGTTTCCCCCCATCCATAACCTGTCTGTGTTGAGTCCCTCTGCCTCTCACCCAGTTCCACTGCTGAGCCTTTCAGTATTCTGCTGAGTGTTGACTTTGACAGAAGGAGGCCTCCGTGGTGACTTGTCCTCAACGAAAATAAACCCCGTGTTGGGGGGCAGAAGGAGTGAATATTTCATATGAAGCTTTTTGATATGTGCACATGCGTGTTGCAGCCCAGAAGTGTCCACCTCGAGGAGCTGCTCCTCCATTTGACCCTCTGCTCGGTGTTGTTTTTTCCGTTTTTTGTCCTTTTCACGCAGCTCAACTTCTTACAGCTTTTTGTTCTCTCTCTCTGTCAGCTTGTTACTTTTACTTTTGCACCTGATTTTCACACCTATACCCTTTTATTTTCTACCTTATGTCACATTTTCTTTCCTCCTTTTGGCGTCCTCTTATCCTGACACAGCTTAGTTTGGTCTGACAGGCCAGAAGCATGACTCAGGTTAGCGCTGAGTCATGCTTCTTGATTGGTCCTCTTGATTATTACCATCGCAGATACTTCTAGTAAGTTTTCAAGTGTGTTCTTCTCTCACCATCATCTTGATGTCTGCTCAGTCAGATTTAAAGATTCATACGCTTTATTTTTATTTCCACACATCTGGCCACAGCTGCGCTCTGATCTGATTAAGTTTGAGGGCCTGTAATGGTTATTGTTGTTTTCTTGTCGACTGAGTTTTCTCTGAAAGGTTTTTGAGGTCATTTTCTGCTGATTATTGAAAACAAGCGTACTGCTTTCTGTAAGTGTGAAAAACGATATTTTACAGAACCTGCTGACATTATTCCATGCGAATGCAAGGAAAAGGTTAACATTATGCCTGACTGCTTTTCATTTAAACATAAAAAGTCAGACCTACTTTTCAAAAAATGTTATCATTATATGTCACTTTCCTCAAGAGAATTTAGTTTCATATCTTCTTCTGTTACCAACCAAAAAGAGCCCAATCAAAGTAGTAACCAGAACCCTGATGGGGACATTTTCTCATGCTTTTTTTTGTTAATGTTACCATGTTTATTAGGGTTGATTCATGTGGTGTTTTCAAACTGAACTGAGGTTAGATGAAGAGCGAGCCCCTCTGGAGTAAATGTGGGCTCTGAGCTGAATGAGTCAGATCAAGTCCGTCTCGTTGAGTTTCAGCAGTTCAACGTGATTCACAACTGACCCAAATGTGCTGCTTTAATCCATTTCAGAGTAATAAAGGATGGGATGTGCTTGATTAATGGCACTTTCTCTCTGACTGTAGTTATTTTTACAGACATATTGGCAGCATCACTAGGTTTTAAAGAGATGACACATAAAATCAGTAAGCAGAGTTTTTAACAGCATTAGGAGTCATTATTTAGGCTCAGTAAACTGGAATGGATGTACATTTGGTCTCTCCGTGGTGTCCTAGTCCAGAACATGATCTGTTTGTTTCTTTGCTCTGACCCTTGTCCGTTTTTCTTTTTTTTGGTTGCTTGTTTTGTCTCCAGGTACAATGGCTCTCTGCCAAGTGGAGATCGTGGACGCAGAAAGAGCCGCTTTGCTCTTTACCGAAGGGCCAAGGCCAACGGAGTCAAACCCAGTGCTGTGCACATCCTCAACACACCACAGGACAGCAAGGTACGTGTTTGCACGCAGGTTTGCGTGTTGGCTGTTAAAACAATGTGTAGGAGTTTCCTTCCTTTGATGCTCTTTTGTGTGTGTGTCAGAGGAAGGAGGGATAATTGTGCGGACGGGTGTATGTGGTCTGTTGTTCATTTGGAATGTGCATGCCTTTCTACATAGGTATGCACACATGCTTTATAAAGATAAAATAGATTTATCACCATCAGGTCATTGTCACATGCTGTTGTCAAATATATTTATGCTTCAATGATTTCTTTTTTTTTTAACATGATAATTCCAAGAAACAAGATATTTCAATGATGCAACTGGTTTCTACTTTGTTGTTGCAGGCTGTCCACAGCAGAGGGCAGCACAGTATTTCTTTCACTCTGTCCCGTAACCAAACTGTGGTGGTGGAGTACTGCCATGACAACAACACCGACATGTTCCAGGTAACACACAGGAAAGAAAAAGGAAAATTGTTTTTTATCAGCTCGCCTCCTTCACTGACGACAAGGTTTCTAAAAATGGTACATCTGTGATCACACTGTTACGCAAGGCCACCAGAGCAATGCTAAAGTAGGGAAATTATTTTGGGTCAGAGCTATGACAGTTTAGGATTAAAAATAAAGGCTCGTGCGTAATAACTCAGGTTATTTTTGTGTTGAAAGCTCTGCTCTTATTGTTCTCTTATCAGTTTCATCAATGAGCTGTATGAGCCAAGTCGCCCAAAGAAAAAAAAAAAAAAAAAAAGCAGGAACAATCATGGTTAAATGAAAACTTTTAAAGTTTTAACATTTTCAGAAACACTTTTATATTTTCCTCATCTTATCTGTATTACTGATAAACTGCTGGCAATTTCCAGAGATAATATAATCAAATTGTTGTTTTATTTTGAAGGAAAAATGTACAAATATTGTACACCAAAATGAAAAAGGTTTATGCTTTATTTGCAAAGACACTACGTAAATAACTTCCTTGATCTTAACATTTACTTTAAGGAAACATATTGGTATTTTTCAACTGAAACATTTATTTATTTGGTAGTTCTGTGTCACCACCTTTGAACAGCTCCAACTTAGTCTTGTTTCTGTAAATCCGTTTCATTGCAACAGTTCTTCTTTCCTGTGAAATTTCTCTGATTTATGTCGTTAGTAAAGGCAGCTCCTCCTTTTCCCCTGCAGATCGGACGCTCCACAGAAGGTCCCATTGACTTTGTGGTGACGGACACCTCTGGAGGGGGAAAGGAAGCCGAGGACCCCTCCATCGCCCCCAGCACAATTTCCCGGTTTGCCTGCAGGGTGGTGTGCGAGCGCAACCCACCCTACACTGCCCGCATTTACGCTGCAGGTTTTGACTCGTCCAAAAATATCTTTCTAGGGGTAAGCTTGTAATCTATATTGAAATAATGAAAAATACTTTGCTTTGAATTAGCTTGACGGGACTCTTAAATATCTTTTTGTCCAGCAAGCGTGGTGGTTTAGTTTAAAAGAGAACTTAAGAAAGCTTATTAATTGAAGATTTACTTTTGCTTCTCAACAACTAATTCATTAATAAAATTATGTTTTAGGAGAAAGCAACCAAATGGAAAAATCCTGATGGTCATATGGATGGTCTCACCACCAATGGAGTCCTAGTGATGCACCCTGAAGGTTTCCCAGAGGACCCAAAGCAGGGTCTGTGGAGGGAGATCTCTGTGTGTGGAGATGTTTATGCCCTGCGTGAAACACGCTCCGGTCCCAACCGGGGGAAACTGGTGAGTCACTGCTGGTTTGACTCCTATTAAGCTATTGAGACGGGTTTTTTTTCCCCCTCATGGTAAGCATCTGTCTGTCTGCATGCTACTAACAGGCAGAGGGTGAGAGCAGCGCACTGCGTGATGGGTCCCTGGTGGATCTTTGCGGCGCCACCTTGTTGTGGCGGACAGGAGAAGGACTCATGCGTGCTCCCACTCTGCGCCACCTGGAGGCGCTTCGTCAGGAACTCAATGCTTCCCGGCCCCAGTGTCCTGTAGGCCTCAGCACGCTGGCCTTTCCCAGTTTGCCACGAAGCCACAGGTGGGTTGTTAAAGCAGATGACTCAATTTTTACACACAAACGGTCATCTTCGGACATTGCTGATGTTGATGTGTTGCTGCAGTCTTGAAGAGCGTCAGCCCTGGGTTTACCTCGCCTGCGGCCACGTCCACGGACGCCATGACTGGGGCCAGAGGTCTGAAGGTGAGTTGGAGCCAAGAGAAGGAGAGGGCTCCACAACCCGTCGGGAATGCCCGTTGTGTAGAAGCGTGGGGCCCTATGTGCCTCTGTGGCTGGGCTCTGAGCCTGCTGTGTATGTGGACGCAGGAGCTCCCACTCACGCCTTTGTTCCCTGTGGTCACGTCTGCTCAGAGAGGACAGTCAGGTACTGGGCAGAGACTCCTCTGCCCCACGGGACTCATGCATTCAGACCTGTCTGCCCCTTCTGCTCTGCTGCCCTCAGCAACCCCGGCTGGATACGGCTCATCTTCCAGGGCCCCATTGACTAACCACTACTCCTCAGCAACCACTATCACAATAACAGGAAGCTGCCTGGGCTTCATTCGGGGTTGCAAACGTTGATGAGTAACGAAAGGTAATTACTTTAGAGTGCTTTACATAACTGTTATCAAAGCACACATGTTTTACACTCACTTTCAAGGTGTACAACTACACTCTCCAACGTTGTGTTCTTGAATGTAGCTCAGTGCTGAAGAATCCGCCTCCTTGTTTATCCTTCAGTGCTTCAAGATCAGGAGGGCCGATGAAAGTAAACGCGTCAGAATAATTTGTGGCAATATAAAGAGTATTTCATCTAAATTATAAGTGATGTCTCATCCTCCCTCATGCAATAGTATATTTTTTTATTCCTGCCAAACCCAACACAAGTTGATTTTAATAAATATGCATCTTTTAAAAGGAGCTTAAATTATGCTGATTTACCCCTTTTCAAACATCACTATATCAAATGACACATCCTGGATTACTGTAAATTTATTATTCACCAGGTCTAAACATTTTTCTTGTCCTTATCAGATGACAGTTTTAATACGATAAGTAGCTTTTTTGCACACACAAAACGAATGGCCTTGACTGTCATGTTGTCAGCATTAATTTGCTAATCTTGTCCAAGTAATTTCCACGGTGAAACCTCTTGCACTTATCAGGCTGACATTTTACCACTCCTCATGTTTCAAAGCATGTTCTTACAGGTTCTTTAAACATATGCATTAGCTCCATGTTTTATCTCGGTGACGCTATAAAGGGGCTCATTATGAGGTGCAGTGAGGGTCTTTTGCTTCCATAGAGCAATTTAAATTCTCAGTGATCCACGAAGGCCAATTGGTTAGATATTTAAAAAGAAAAATATATATTTTGTGTAAATTAAATTTACGTATTTTGTTTTCCCTATATTTTAATGTGAAATCTATGCACAGACACGCCCCTGAACTTCACCTCTTGGCCCCTAGTTTACCAGAGCGAGCGCGACACGCAGTAGATTCTTCCCTTTTTATGAAGCAAAACGAGGATAAACAAAGGCGGGCAATGAAACCGGGTAAACGCCACTTCATAACTCTCTAAAGCAATAAATGCACTTGTATAGATAAGCTAGATGTTGTGCTATATTTAGCCAAGTGTTAGGTCAGCTGTCCCGTGAAACAGGTGAAAAGGTTTCCAGGTTAAAAGTTCAACCAGAGGTGTGTTCAGTGCCATGACTGTTTGATTGAATTGTATGTAATGTAACCAAAGTACTAGAATAAAAAAAAAAAAGAGCACTGACCCTATCATCCTTAACATTGCTCTGCAGCCGAGCTGTCTGTCACTAACTCTGCCATTTGGCTTTCCAGAGATCTGCCAGGGAGGGCAGGCACGGCCACCTCTTAGTGTTGTTTATTGATTTCTGACCCGGCGCTTAATAGTTTTCCCAGTCCCCCTGAATGGCTTTTGTAAGCAATAGGGTTTGTACATCTCTCAGATCAATACCTTTTATATTTACAATAAAATTGAAACAGCTTCTTGGTGGGGCTCCCAGCACCTCGGCATTTGTCATCCTTCTGCAAGGGAAAACTATGTCATTATCTGAATTAAAACATTTATTTCTGATTAAGAGAGTGTCCTATCTCATTAATTTCCCCCTTTCCAATACAAGGGGAATGGAATCCTATTGATTTTTGTACTTTTTACACGTCTCCACTACTGGGAAGATAATTGAGAAGTTAGCCAGAATAAATGAAGTTTCTAGTCTTGCAGGGCAGCCAATACCTTGGAAATGTGAGGTGTTTTTGTGGGAGCAGGCCTTTAATTTTGTACCAGCTAGAAGACAGCGGGGACTGAACAAATTGGATTAAGGCTGGGGATGGGGTAGGGCTGGGGGTCGGAGGAGTTGGTGGGCAGACAGCGGGGTGTACCAACACAATGTGACTGTGTGTGTGGAGGGGATAAACTTGGTATTTCAGCAGTAATAAGACAGTACCCACCTGCAGGAACTGCAACCAATTTTTACAACATGAAGATGCTTGAGGAAGCGCAGATTAAAGCATTTTAAGGTCATTAACGACGAGGCGCCTCCCCCCAGCTTATTGTTAAGGAAGAATTGAAAGACAGTAATCAATGTTTGAACTAGACCTTTTGCACTGCGGGGCTCATTGATTAAGCATTATCAAATTAATGAGATTGAATCAAGATGTGGTGCTCATGTTTTTATTTATTGATTTATTTATTTATTTTGGTAAAAGCCCTAAAGTCAGAAAATATTTCTGTTTTCTTGCACATTAAACT
>JAOXNZ010000085.1:15759345-15769942 GCA_028566095.1 Kryptolebias brasiliensis
ATATATGTATATATATATACAGCCTAATTTCTTACACCTAAAGGCTAAATTTGCCTAACTTTATCGTGTCATGTGTATTTTCTTCCTGATTGCAGTTTTACTGTACAACCTGTAAGTTTTCCCATTTTCCCTGAACAATCACAAAACAAACAGCCCAACCAGGCTTCAAAATCTGCTCTCCCCCCCATTCCCCCCAGCTATGTTCTTGGCTCCCACTGAGTGCTTTCATCTCCGGCTCTGATATATAATTCATTGGAAAATATCTAACAGCCCTGGGGAGCATTTCAGCTAAACGGAGCCGTGGTTGTTAAAAGGTGAGGACGCTTGTTAACGTCTGTGGCAATATGCCCTCCCCCTGTCTCCCGGCGAACTGACAAAGCCACAGTCCTCCTGCTGTCAGGGAGACGAACTGAAGGCTGTAAGAGTCGTGGGACCGAGTCTCTCCAGGCCTGTCAGAGATCGGGCCTGGCCCGGCGGGCTCCTGCTCTTCTCACAGGCCTCAAACTCCAACAGAAACATGTTCATTTGGTCTAATTTAGAAAGAAACACAACAGAGGAACCAAATCTTTACTATCAAAGAGCCAAGTGAGACTTCCAAGACTTCAGTTGCCCGCATGTTTCAAGGTCAAATCAGCGGCTTGGCCCTCCTCACCAAGCCCATCTGTCACACTCTGACACCCTCAGACCTGGACTGGACAAAAGCGAAGGGTGTGCGACTGCCACCGGCAGATTTATTGATATAAGCCCGGTGTAGAGGCTATAACTGTTTTTATTGGTGATTATAAGTGACCAAAATGAGCGTCTGTGGATATTGACCTGTCTGATCAGAAGAGTCTCTAGCTGTAATGAGGCAGGTGGTTCAGTGGAAAACAAAAGAGACAAGTTATTGCCCTTCTGCCGTGAAACATGGCCAATAACAATTAAGAAATGAGAAGTAACTGCCTGTGTTTCTCTGTGTGTTTGTTTAATATCTCATTTTAATAAAACTCTCAGAACGTAATCATTAGTTGTACATCTACAACTGATTATCTTCTAGAGTCAACCAGATTCAAGGTGGCTGCCACAGCTAATTAATCCTAGCAAAAAATAAATGGCTATAACTCAGTCATTTTTACAGATATTGAGCTAAATTTGTTGTGGCAGTAGGTTAGAGTCATCCCCAATACATAATCTGAGCACTAACAAATTGTGCAACATCTTTATTGTGGTGGTGGTGGTGGTGGGTAATGTGCATAACTTCAAGAAATGTCAGGCCTTTTTTATTTGGCTTTGTAAGAATGTCCTGTGTCCACTTTTGCCAAATTCACAAATTTTAGCTGATCCACAGTCAATGGGTGCTGCTGTCCGATTCTCCTTTTTATGAAACACATATCATCGACCACAGGAGACAAATCTGGACGTCAGGTAGGACACACTCACTCTGCATGAACCCAGGTTGTCGTAAGTAATCATGCTAAATAATCACACCTCTCGGGAAGAGTCACTTCTCAAAGAAAAAGGCATTTATGATGCCTTCACAAAAAGCCATTTGGAAAAAGGCACGACTCACCTTGTTTGTTTTTTTCCACTAATACATAAGTGGAAGTTTTAGTCCTGGGAACTTTTTCAAGGCCATTAACACATCAGCTGTAAACATTTCAACAACTGTAAAAAGACCTCTTGAAGATTAAACAAGTTAGTCTAGTAAATTTATATCGCAGAAAACCTCCAACAAAATAACAGCAGCACAGACTCGTAACCCTGGATGAAGTTTATTGAATTATAGAAACTTTCCCTAAGAAGCCAATTAAACAATAATAATATGGCAGCAGATGTGCTGATAAACCTGTAAAGTTGGAGTTGAAATACCCGATAAAACAAGTACTGTCTACTTCCTTCAGTTGTAGTTTTTGTTGATCATGCATAAAAAAGAGAGAAAACTTTCTCCAGTTGATAGAAGAGCTGTGAAAAGATTCCCGCAGAAAGCACATCTGCAGTCTCAATACTGTCTCTAACTTTGGACTCCCAAGTTCTAAATTTCCTCAGAAGTGAGCATTAAGGTTAGCCCATGTTGCTTGTGTACTCATCCTCGACAAAAAAAACAAAAAACCTCCTCTAATGGGCTATTTAAGCATGTCGTGGTGTCATTTAGCAGTACCATCTTCTGTTTACAATGTGACCTTAATGCTATAGTTGAAATGTTTTAAGTGGAATTTGTAGAAACATTATGAATAATTAATATTGCACCTGCCGCAGATAATTTTTTTGACAGCTTCAGTTTAGAGAAACAGAGTTTAATTCTTACCACACCGATGAGCTATGTAGCAGATAGATGAGAACAAGGAAGGGTGATAACCTTTCTTCAACATACCACATATTAAGCTCTCGTTGAAGCAGGGGCATCAGACTGACCAAACAACAGAATGATATTAACTTTTGTCTTTAAGGTTTTATGGAGTTTTCTGTAAAATTTAAACTCTATTTCTCATAACTGAGGTCATTCAAATAGATATCTACAACAGGTAAGACAGAAACTGTTCATAACCTTTCCATAGAACCCCACTTCTAAAGATTACAACTATTACTACTAAAGCACTAGTGTAAATGATTATGGAGTTGTGACACACTGACCAATGCCTCACACATACATATAAATGAGGTTTTGCAAGAAATGTGCTTGATGAAAGTGGGTCAACAAAAAGTTAAATGACAACAAACTTGAACTCAATGCAATATGTGAAAGATTTACTTCTTCCCTGATGTTCCTGTGGCTTCAAACTGTGTTTAACACCCTAACCTTGTCACTATGAAGTTGTCAAACCTTTAAACTACTTGGGTTGATAGTTAGTAGCAGTACTGTATTTTCAGCCACACTTTCAGAACCCTTCCCTCCTGTGCACTCACCGTATAATTGTATATTTATATTCTATTCATGCTTGCATCCTTCATTGTTGAGATACATCCACTTGTGGTTTGCCCACAGGAGGGTCGAATGTCTTGTGTCTGCTGGTACCTCGTTAACCTCCCACAGCCTGTAGCTATAGTGTTAGCCGAACTGAGGAGCTTCATACCTAGGTACTGGTCAGCAGGGACACACCCCAGGAGCCCAGGACCACCTACCGGCCAGGCGGGACAGAGGAGGGCCAAACAAAAACACAACCTGGCATCCCCACAGCAAACAGCCCACCTGCTGTCAGTCAGCATCTGGAGCAAAGCACACGGTCCCTCTATTCAAATGCTGTTAGTGGCAAATCGTGAGGGACAACAACCCCCCCCCACACACACACACACACATACACACATACACACAGGTGCACAAAGGTTTAGAAAGGTATAGAAAATAAGACCTCACACACATTTTAATTTGTATGGCATGTGTTCACCAGATGAAAATTTGTGTCACTTTTAGTTTTTCAGATGAAATAAATTGTAGCACTAAAGGGATTTTGTTCAAATTAGATTTCCACAAAAAAAAAAGAAAAAAAAACAGTTGTAGCTTTCGGAGGTCCAGCTGCATACTTTGAATCTCCACTTTCAGGAGAGTAAATTGCATGTGGAGAGTAAAGTTCGGCAAACTGCACAATAGAGAGAGACCGGAGAGAAAGTGACAGAAATAAGGAGGAGGAGTGTAAAGTTAATCCAGTCTGAATTGGTCAGCCCGGCTGCAGGAAGACAGTTTTTCTTTTCTTTCTTTTCTCAGCAAATTTGCTCTCCTCTCCTCTCCTCCCTCTCTCTCTTTGCTTCCTCCCGTGGCTCTCGCTATTTCTCTGCCTTCTTATCCTTTTTAATTAGAGGGGCTATTCTGCTTCACAGAGGACCTTAATCCCCAACTGACCAACATTGTAGAAAGCCAGCCTTTGAACAGCCGACCTGCCCCCCCCCCCCCTACCCAGCATCAGAGCCTCCATCCACCACACTGCCCAAACACTCCTCTGCTGCTGTTGGGAAAACATGGCTCTGGCTCCTGTTTTTAACATCTTGGATAACCTTCGTGAAGGAATCTCCGCAGAGAACTTGCTTAGAATAACATTTTCAATCCTACTATTATTTTTAGGAGGCTTTGGACAGAAATGAGAACTAAGCCACGGTTTAACTCCAGATAGCTTTCAGCGAATCAAAGTGACAGAAATAATCATCTCAAATCTGCAAATAAGGAACTGAAAGTTTACCGAGAAGGTATTTTATTGGAGAAAATGATTATAGAAGCTCAGGCTGGTAATGTGTTTGATCTAAGAACTCTAAACTGAAAAAATAAACCAGCAATGCAGGACATGTGCACCTAAAACTTTTGCAGTTTCTTTACTTTTCCCACTTGGATGGAAATGTTATTGTTCAGCAAAAGAAACAATTAGAAGGTGCAATGTTTCACATGATGAAGTTCATCCAAAACTGAAGGAATGCTCTGTGCTGGTTGTCTTGCAGTGTTTCTAGGCCATGGCACGACCTGTTAGCCCTCAGTGTTGGGGATAACGCTCAGCTATCAACACTCTAAATCTTAGCTCAATGTCTGCATAACTGGCTGTGTTTTCAGCATTTTCAGCTGTGATGGGGATCAGATTGATTGCAAAGGTTAATCAGTTGTAGGTGTGCATCAAATGATTACTTTCTAAAGGTTTTGTTAAAATCCATCCAGTGGTTCATGGTATATTTTGCTAACAGACACACACACAAAGACACAGGCGATTGTATAATTTAATAATTGCCCGTCTTTTATGGTGGCTTACAATAAAAACATTTTAGAAAATGGTGAAATGCAGCTGTTTTTAGTGAATCAATGAAGGGGGTTTAGAGAAATTACTCATCATAGGTCAAAAAAGCTGCACGTGAAGAAAAATCCATCAGCCACTAATGTGCGCTAAGCTGTTTTGTTCATTTGACTGAACAGTTCTTCTGTTTGTTTGTATTTGTTTGTTTATTTTATCGTTGCCTACTGACAGCAGTCCAAATGTCCAGGTTTTTTAAAGAAAACTTTTTCTAATACCATAAATCCGCCAACAATACACGCTGACTCTAACCGAAAGCAGCTCGAGCTAATTTTCCTGTAATTTTTGCTCGAGCTGATTTACTGTCAACACTTTGCCAACACGACGCTCTGACAAGTTGCCATCCGGGCACAATAACAATCCTCGCGCTCACATCCCCGCTCCGCGTGCGAGTGAGTTCGCTTCCACCGCCAACAAGTCGCACGTTCCCCATTTTTTTAACGGGCTGGCTCATGCCGTTGCTCGTACAGACGGAGGAAAATACGGGGCCAGCCAAACCCTCCGCCTGCCTAATCACAGACCCAATATTTCCATAGCAGGCAATTAGCATCTGGCTTTTATGTGTAAAATGGCTGAGGCGAGAGGAGGACGGAGAGAGGCACTGTAGAAGCACGGAGAGAATAAAAGAGCAATTAAGATGTTGGGTGAGCCGAGGACAGAGACAGGCAGTCTGTTGCCGTGTGATTTGAGCTTTGCAGGCCCAGTAATTAGCCCTTCATTGTGAGATAATGGATTTGGCCAATCTTCCCGGTTCCTTGAGCTGCCCCGCTCGAGTCGAACCGTGAAAGGTCAAAGGCCACAATGTGCAGTTTGCTCCTATGCTGCGGTGTATACATGTGTGTGTCTGACTGAGGCTTGCATCATCGAATACTAGAGTTAAAGTCATAAAAGCTAAATGCAAAAAAAAAAAGATATTCACACTCAGGTAAACTAATCAAAGTTCCAGTTCAAAGCAGCAGCCAGCTTTGAGGCGTTGGAGTCATCCCTCCCTCGGCCTATCGCTGCTTTCTTTCACCACCTTTAGAAGAGACGTAATCTGTGAACCCTGAATCATAAGCTGTGGGTAAATCTATGTAATATGGGTAATTCGATGAAGCAGTATTTTCCTCGTGAGAGGCGAAATCCTGTTGACTATTCAAGGACTGAATCATTCAACAGTAATGCCATTAGACCAGAGCCGCGGATTCCTCAGAAAATACTGTTTAATTGCCAGTAACCGGCCATTGTTTGGTGACGGGTAAACACTGGCTGGGGGCGTGGGGGTGGCGGCGGCCAGCTGGTGAGAGCTGAAGCATGTGAAAAAAGAAAAGATGGCCTCTTTCCTCCAATCGCCACCAAGAGAGGGATTTAACTCCGGCTCGACGATGAGGCCCGCGCTGCGAAGTGGCAGCAGCGCCGGCTTAACTAAAGTCTTCAGGAGTATAAATACAGAGTAACCCTTTTCTTTTTAAGGTAGGATTTGCTCAACAATGCGATTTAGGGGGTTGCCTACTCAAAACAGACTTTTATTTCCTTCAGGTTTTAAAGATCAGGCCTTGTTGCTCACGTTTATTAGGCTTCCACAGCTCAGGGACTGCTGCTCGATATAATCGTTAGCAGTTTATCCCAGTCTGTTTCTGACTTTATGCGTGCACGCTCTAAAACAAAGCCTAATTCTTGTGTCGACAACAATACATCTACCTATGCTTTGCCGTTTATCCTCAGCCGTACTTATTCCATTTTTTTGAGCAATACAGACTGATAATAGCCGCCAAAGTCAACACGAGCTTATCCAAGACACTGAAGCATGTCTCTTTTTTTGAATTTTTCCAAGCTAATCCAATTCTCACCACCTGTGGACTTTTTATGAACATTCGAGGTGCATTGTTGTCCTTCCTCTGTCTGCGTTCGGCCCGTCCTGGAGGAGGCAGATTGGAAGCGAGAGGTGTAGCGACCGAGGCTCTCCTCCATTGTGAGCCGGAGCCTGGGAGACGAGCGGCGCTGCCAGAGCAGACACTGATTGGGTTTGACACTGCGTCCAGGAGGCGAGAAGAGGCTTATCTTTTGCTCTTTTTTTTTTTTTTTTCACCTCCAAAATAAAAGAACCTTTTTTTTTTTTTGTAGTTAGAAATACTCCTCCTCTGACTCCCCCTGCTTCGCCCTCTCTCTTTCACGCCCCTCTTTACATTCCTACAACTCTTCTGTCTTCAGTTCCCAGATTAAGTCCAGTGCTCTTCTGTTTCGTTTGCCCATCTCTTTCTTTGTCCTTCTCACTTGGATGTTGACCAATAAATTTGATCCTCTGCATCACGACAACACAAAACTTTTACTTTCAGCCCCTCGTCGTTGCATTAGAAGAAACGTTCCTGTTACGGTAAAGTGCAAAACTTAGCCCAAAGTAAAAAATCTCCCAACACTAAGGGGCGCTATAAACACCAGACATTTATGTCATAAATATGCCTGGACGTGTTCTCGTGAACCTAGGGCCCGTTTTACACTGCGCTGTTTTTCAGTGAAATCGGAATAATTCCGATGCATTTCAGTTATTTTTCTACATGACAGCAGTGATCGGATACACTGAAACGTTTCAAATCCAGGTCTCAGAGGGGAAGTTTCTCGAAACTCCCAGCATCGTTTCACAAGAAAATGCAGTTCACCTGAAAGCAGAAGTGTTCGCACATTAACACTTTGGTTGCAGCCAGTCAGTAGTCTACATTTTCCTGATTCTTTTTAGATTTTTAAAAAAAAGTAGCAGCAACTCGACCATCATTGATCCAAGTAAGCGTTCGTGTATTCTGCATTTTGGATGTAACCGTTCTCATGCTCGAGCTTATTACTGAAATACCAAAATCACAGCGCCAGCTAGTGACCTGGCATAGGAACTGCAGTGGGTTTAAAATCCTTTGGGTTCTCGTCTGAACAGCGATTGCAATCACAGCATTACCGTGTGAACGTGTAACTTTTGGAAAATCTATAACGTTCACGTATAAAACTGGGCCTGGGGCACATAGGATGAGGAGAAAAGACCTGAAACCAGCCCTCAAAATTGTCCAAAAGTGAACAAAACAAACTATTTGAATGCATTCCCTGGCCGTTTCTCAAAATGACTTTAAACAGTGTGTATATAAAACACTATCACACTGATTAAAGTTAAACACGTGGAAGATGAGTTGAAATCTTGTGACATCCTTTTACATCATTTTTTTTTTTTACTTTTAAAATGTCTCTTTTTAAACGTTGGTAAAAATCTTCTTTTAATTTGAACTTTCTGCCTGTTGGAGCTCAGTTTATTTTTTGTCCACTAATGTATCTATGTAACCCTGTGGAATAAGGGTGAGTGAGCAGAATTTGAACTCATAACTACACGAACTATGCAGTAATAATAAAAAAAAATGTAAAAGTGGACTTTTTTTATTTTCTGTACAGATCACCAAAGGAGAGTGTAGAAATCTCAATCCTCTTAATAGAGCCACTAATGATGGCCTCCATTAGTTTAATACACGCTTTTATCGCCTCGCCCTTCGATGACTGTAGCGTTTCATTAGACGTGTCTGCCTCATATCTCACTTTGCACCCCGAGGAAACTGTGAAGGGATTAATTTTTTTTTTTGTGATAGACCCCCTGCCTTTTCCTGCCTTCCACCCTCCAACACTCCTCCTTCCACCCAGGCACCCAGGAGGAACGGTGTCTTTGTCGTCCTGCTGTTTCTCGTAGTTGAGGAACAAGAGGAGTTTAATCCTCATTGTCCAGGAGACTGCAGAGGGTGAAGGGTGGAGGGTGTGTGTGTGTGTGTGTGTGTGTGTGTGTGTGTGTGTACCGTCCTCCGGCTGTAAAATGATCCAACTGGCCTCGGCTAATCCTTCTCTAACCCCCTCCAACACTCCATGGCCTTAATTTACACCCCAACACTACCACAGAAACCCCCATAAAGCTGAGCCTCGAAGAGACAAATGAATGATCTGATTGTCTTCCTGTCTTCTGCTCTTGCAGGGACACTTTCACTCATACGGGGTGGGGTGTGTCGCAGCGTAATCACCTGCACACGAGCTTCATCAATCAGCCTTGAATCTTTGATACCAGCAGAAGAGTCGAAGCAGCAGACCTCCCACACTCTCATGTTGCACAGTTGTTTCAAACATCAGACATCCTTATTTGTTGGTGTCATCGTTAGAATGGTGATGATGAGTGTGCGTGTGCGTGTGTGTGTGTGTGCAATACATGGGCGGATGACAATAAAAGCAAATAAATAAGCCCAGTTTTATTGTTGTCCTTTTTAACTGAAGGATTACTTGAGGATCAGGCAGGACAGGGCTGGACGTCTGTTAGACATTAAGTCCCTAACAAGACGGATGCTCTCTGATCTGCACAAATCTTCTACTTTCAGTTTGTCCCACCTTTTCCAGACACCTCCTTCCTTTCCCTCCGTCTCCATCTCTCTCTCGCTCTCTCTCTCTTTGGTCCTGTCTTCATTTCTCCTCTGTTCCTCGTTCCCCTCCTCTCGTTCTGTTTCTGCGCTCCTCCCTGAGTGACAGCTCAATACCCAGCTCTCCCAGGCTTATCTAGCCTCAGCAGATGGTTGACTTGGATCACTGTTCATTCGCCACGATCTGGGCTGCTGATAAACACTCTTACAGAGGGAATATGTGCTATCTCTCCCTAGCTGGCTCTGCTGTATCCCTCTTTACTTCTTCTCCACTCGGTCCTCGTCATTGTTTATGTCTCGTTTCAACTCTTTGATGTGGCGCTCTTTCGATTCCTACCTGGACCTGTTCGCTCTTCTCCTTTTCGTGTCCCCCACCTCCTTCAGTCGTCTGTCTCTCCCCCTCCGTCTTCCTCTCCTCATCTCGCTTCATCCCTCCATCTCGGCGCATTGAATCTGGTGCTGTGTGATTGTCTCTGGTTCCCTGCTGGGCTGGCGCCTGTCTAAAGGGCCCTGGGACCCTCAAACACCGAGGGGGCTCCAGCCGTGCCAGAGTAGTCCTCTTCTTCCTCTTCCCCTCTCCTCAGTTCTATTAGTTCATCTGGTCTCTCTTCAGCTCTTCAGATCAGATATAAAAAAGGTCAAATTTTGCCTCTTTTTGCTCTTTGTTTCCTCCAAGTTACACGCCTCTGAGCGCGTACACTATCTGTGAGTTGCGAATCTAAATAATCTTCAAAGTGCAACAGCATTTTGTCTATGTGATCACTTCGTCTGTGTTACTGATGTACACTTCATAGGGCTGCAGTCACCCATTTCATGTACACTTCACTTGTTGGGATTGCTCACAGGTTTTTTTGTTGTTTTGTTTTTCTTTCTACACAGGCCAGGAAACGGAGGAAAGGGGGAAGTGTTCAGCTGCCACTTGCAGATGAAACAGAACGCACAAGACAACACCTTGTGCGAAAGATCCACTCGCATGAAGGCAAGCTGGAGTTGCATGAATAAGAGATGGTTCCGGCTGAAAAACGCAAAATATAAACGTTGCCGTCCCTCTTACAATTAGAGTCCTAGCATTCCTTGAAGGAAAGTCAACGCTCAGCGTCTTTTATATCAGAGTTTTAAACTAAGATCATCTTATAATGAGAAATAACAAAGTTATAGCCATTTTGGTCGAAGCCTGAACGTAGTGTTTGGCACAATTCCACGCAGTATCACAAGATCTTAAACAAACTTTTAGCACTTTGATAACGCATTGGAGATGACTCTCAGCTACTACCGTGTCAAGTTTTAGCTCAGCATTCGTAAAATTGACAGAGTTACACCCAGTTTAGCCGGCTGTGGTGGCCCTATCGAATTGGGCTGACTCTAAAAGTTGATCGTTTCTAGATGTACATCCAATCTGAGCGTTTCAATCAAATCTGTTCAGGGGTTCATGAGCTCATGAGATGGGCACAC
>JAOXNZ010000085.1:16130004-16141208 GCA_028566095.1 Kryptolebias brasiliensis
CTCTCCTCTCGTCTCCTCTCCTCTCCTCTCCTCTCCTCTCCTCTCCTCTCCTCTCCTCTCCTCCTCTCCCCGTGGTGACTTGAGAGAGTAGATCTATTAAAGCTTATCACTAAAGGACAGGCCAGCGGCGCGGGCTGGTGAAATATGGCCGCTGTCACCGCTGCCACCAAACACGACCCGTGCACAAGGCTCAGCGAGCTGTAAGGACGAGGAAAGGGGTGGGGGAGGGAGAAGGGGGGGTGTGGAAGCCAATATCAGCCCCCTAATTCAAATTAATGGGAAGATTTCCAGGCTTGATGCCGGCCGTTTGACAGTGATTTGGCACACAATTAACCTTGTCTCCCTCTCGCCTTTGCACCTCCCGTCACCCCTCGGTTTCATTCGTCGACTCGTTCTTTCTGGCTCTTTCCAGCCCCGTACCTGTCACGCTTTTTGACACGGTCCCTTTTTGATTGTGAAGCAAACGGAGATGATTATGTTTCATGGGATAACTGGCACTCCCTGCTCTTGTTTGCCAATTGAATTAGTTCTGAATCGCCAGCTTTCCACGCAGCACAACATGAAGTGAGCGTCTGGTTCGGGGCTGGGAGCGCAGCACACCATTCACAGATTTATTGCACTGGTCTCCGTCACACTCATTAATTGATTCCCAACAACGAGAAGCACTTTTATTGCTTTTATTTTTAATTTAATTTCGAAATGACTCATCATAAAAAGCCGATTTTCTTTTTTTCTTGTTACATGAGTCCAGACCTTCTGTATATGTGTTGTAACGTTTGTCCTCAGCATGACAGATTTCCACCCAGTGACCTGTTTAAAAGATCATCCGTCCTGCAGCCGCAGCCTTTCAGCTGGATTTTACTGACTGCTTTTATTGGCTTTTTCACCTTGGGTTCCAGTTCACGGCACCGAGCCGCCTTTAGCTTTCAGACAGAGGAGAACAACTGGACTGTTAAAGTGAGAGGAGGAGGTCTGCAATGAAACAAAGTAAAAAAGAAAAAACTAAAACAACAACATCAGAGGAACAGTGGAGGCTCCCTAAAGGTTCTTTGTTTTATGATAAAATATTTGTTTGGCTTCTTAGTGTAAAAAAAAAAAAGTTAGCTTAAAAAAAAAATCTTTATCTATTGGCTTTTTTTCCCAACGTAAACTATGTTTTTATTTGTAACAGTGGCCTTGAGGTCAACGAAAACAAATTCAACACCAAGTTTCAGAAAATGTTGTAGCTAGTTAGGATTTCTGAGATGTTTGGCGACTTTCAAAGCGTATTTCTTTTAGTTTCTTGTTTTGCAGCTTCGCGATGCAGCAGTTTTATTATTTTTTTGCAAAGACGTTATCTATTTTGTTGTTGTGCGTTGTGCAACGGGTTTTCCGTTTTGTAAAATTACACTGAGCGTCATTGTGCCGTGTGACTCGTTTCGGACACGCTTTGTGAGAACTAGTTGCCCCTCAGGTCCAGCGTTGTTGAGTGAACTGTAAACCGATCTGCATGTGTCGGAGAGTCCTGCTTTTATCAGCTGCAGTAGCCCTGTTGAGGAGCTCCGCTGTCATGGATGAATGAGACGAGGAGAGGGGAGTGTGTTTTCAGTGACAGTACCTCCTGTGCCAGCACATAATACTGCTCAGAGATGATTATCTCAGGGGGTTCTGAGCCTCTGCCTCAGCACATGTGACAAACCAGTGAATGACAGTTATCTGACAGTCGGTCAAAAAGTGCAAAACTGCTGATTTAACATTTTGTCTGAGAGTCGGGTTCAACTAAACACCTGCAGTGATGGAAATGACTGACAGGTAGGTTTAGGGCTGAAACCTGTGAAGAAAGGCAAGATTAATTATCTGGAAAAGAACAGAATAAGCTGTGGTGGTTCTTACTTTCAGTAACTTTGAATGAACCGGCTGTAGTTCAAGAGCTAAATTTGGTGTAAAATTTGGAGTTTTCAAAGTAAGAATAAACAGTAGTTGTAGCTTTGTTGTTGACTGTGAAGCAGGAAGCTAATGTTAAATGAAACTGGCTTGTTTCATTAAAAGTCTTAAACTACAACTCAAGTTGGACTGACACTTCTGAGTTCTGCTCCCTGTGTTTGCTGGAGCTTAAAAAATACAACGTTGTTTTGGGAGAGAGACGTGTCCTGTGTGGTGGACGTCATGGAAGATAAGATCTAGCGATGAGACTGTCCCCTGATATACAGCATAATTTAGACTTTATCACAGTGGGACTGATAAACACTCATGATTTTTTGTAGAAGTACACCAATGTTACTCTTTCTATGTTTTCTTTAGCTCTTCTCATCTTCAACCTCTGGTGGTCTCACCTCACAAGGTTTGCTCAGTAATAAATACACAAAATAAACGACTTGTGTTTTCCAGTCTCACTTATTCTCTTTTTAGAAAATTGGACTTTGTTTTTGCCACAGCAGTAAAAATCATGAAAACTGGGTATTTTTTGTAGTAATGTAGAGATAAAACTTGGACTCATTAAGCATCAAGATTCCCATTACCAAAATACCTAGTGAGTACTGTGGTGGGAAGGTTTTTTATAAGATAACACCTGCTGCTGATAAGTCATGACTATGTTATGCCTGAATTCCAAGTCCTATGAGTTCTCACCAAATGACCCAGACTGTCCTTGTTTCTCCCTCGCTCCTCCTTGCCTTCCAACATTCCAGTATCTTTGATATAAGCTCCTGTGTGGACGTTGGAGTCAGAGCTTCCCGTTTGGAGTTGGGACTCTGATGTTTTAATTGTTAATTATCTTTAAGGCTCTCTGTATGTTCTGCACAATATATAAGTAAACCTGACAGAGTGATTTCATCTAACAGCACCTGGAAATTAATTTTTTCCACAACAGCACGTACTTATAAAGTGCCTGAAAGATGTTAATCCAGGTAAAAGCAAAGAGATGAAGAGAAGATTAGAGCCTGAAACATGAGGTACATACATGTAGTAATGCAGGGCAGAAAACACAGAATCAGATTTATTTGATCAGTTCGAACAGCTCTCACATGGATTACGTAAGAGTCTGAAATCCAAAGGATTCCTGCAGCTCAGCCTCCTGTCAGCATTAACTTCAAGCATTTTCTCTGTT
Organism: Kryptolebias brasiliensis; assembly: GCA_028566095.1. Classification (NCBI taxonomy): domain Eukaryota; kingdom Metazoa; phylum Chordata; class Actinopteri; order Cyprinodontiformes; family Rivulidae; genus Kryptolebias; species Kryptolebias brasiliensis. The sequence goes on from JAOXNZ010000085.1 coordinate 16,133,090, forward strand.
CAAAAGCAGTGTTTTCATTAGTCAAGTAGTATAGAGGCAGCTACATGTCCAGCTTTTATCATTACTCTCCAGATTTGGATGCTGTGAGTCTGGGAGTCCACGCTGTGCATGCGCTCAGTCAGAGGCGTAACGCTGTAGCACCAGTCTCCACACGACTCATGACACAGTTTTGTAAAGAGCTTAACAAGGTAGGAGGGGATCGGCAGCACTGCTCATGCGTGAGCCGCCTTTCTTTGAAGCAGACGTGAGCGAGGCTGCTCACGCTCTTCCTCGCTTGTTTCTTTGTAAGCGCACGCTGGTGCGCTCATTCGACTCACGAGCATGAAACCAAACTCCACAACTATTAATGCATCCTAATCGGCTCGCTGAAAATGAAGCTCATTTGTTGCAAGGAAAACGGTTCAGGGACTTACCCTGTCCTCAACTAGTATTCCACCATTTACCTTCATGCATTTTCCAGCATGCTTTTGTAATAATGAGTAGTTGTGTAGACTGATGCCTGCTGTTCTTTTGTGTGATAAATGCCTGCATTCCTTTACTGCAAGTGATGATTGATTTCATACTTGTTACAAAGCCCAGAAATGCTGAAATCAAAATTCCTGCCTGGAAATGTTTGCAGTTAATTAATGCTGATTGAACAAGGATTTAAATTAATCTCAGTCAGTTTTCAGTCAGGAATAATTTACCTGAAGTTGATTGTATTTGGGCCTGTCTTTATTAAACCCTTGAGAATGAGGCTCTCTTGTATGTTAAGTGTAAATGTCCTGTTTTTCTTTTAGACTATTGTTCGAGGAAACCGACCACCCAAAGATGCGTCCATCAATGGCCTGCTGGAGGAGTTTGACAACATTTCTGTGACACGCTCCAACTCCCTGCGTAAAGAGAGCCCACCAGGCCTCCAACAGGCCGGAACCAGTTCCAAACCCTTGGGTAGTGGGCACCTCGCTGCTCCGGAGGAAAACGGATTCAACCACTACTACTCCCGCTACTCATGTGACCTGGACACGTCCAGCAGGGACTTTTCACTGGATCCTGGCAAGCCTAGCATGTCCATAGATGGGGACTGGGCTGTCGGGAGGCATTACCGGTTCACCAAGCAGAATGGCCACTTGCATCCCATACGCAGCCACTTCTACCCAGACGCCATGCCTCAGAAATCAGACTATGGGAAGCTGCCACCGGACTACCACACCTACCTAGAGAGCAAAGGGCGCTCAGCTGACGAGGTGGCCTCCACAGTGGGGAGTGGAGTGGGCTCCAGTGGCTACTACCGCGCATCAGTGGGAGGCTCATCCAGCCAGGACTACCGGGACACTTCAGTCGGCACGCCATCTCGTGCCTCTCTTCACAGCGAGCAGATTAATTACCCGGACAGCGAGTGGAGCTATGGCGGCCTGCGGGACGACTACGACAAGAGACCCAAGAGCTCTTATGTGACCCAAACCAGCCCTACACCAGCTATCAGGCAGAGATCTCGGTCAGGATCTGGGCTGCAGGAGCAAAATGTTCCCTATGCAGCCAGTGGGGCTTTCAAGAACCCTCCACAGGCCCACCCGTACAGCTCGTACACATACCCTCGCCTCTCGGAGAGTCTCGCTAGCTCACAGACCTTACCCAAGGTAAGCCTTATAAAACACCAGAGCTTTTCATTCTAGACGCAACTCCTAATAAGAAACCGTATCTATAAGAGTAATTGGAGTGTTCCATTTGAAGTCGTAAAATGAAATATACAAGTTCCAGGTTGGAAAAATGAACTGGAACAACCCTCACATGGAAGGCTGTGAATGTAACAGCACATGTAGTCAGTCCAAACGTTGACTCAACTCCTGGCAGACTGATTCATTCAGCAGCAGCAACATATTATGGTATACAGCATATAATGCTCAGCATACCCAAGGTGGTATTTTTCTGAGCTGATGACTAATTAGTGACTCAAAATTGTGGGAAAACTGGTCAATTTTCCATCACAGTCGCACTGAATTCTGAGCGTTTGCAACCAAGTAATCATCAAGCCACGTGGCCACATTTTGAGCGGCATGATGTTTTGAAAATTTCTTCCTAGTTCACTTTTGGAATGAAGACAGGCAGATTTGAAGCAGTGTTTCAATAATTATAATTAACAACAGCGTTGTTTTTAGACCAGGCTGTCTGCTTGAGATGTTTTCTGTCAGAGGAGAGCTCCTGTGGACAAAATGCACTTCTAGTGCTCTTGAGACAGGTTGGAGACACCCGCGATGACTTTGTGATTATTTTGAGATGAAGGTTGTCGCACAAATTTTTCGAACCTGTTCAAAATTTAAGCGACGGGACTGCGCACCTCTGCGACTCGTGAGGAAGTTGAGAAAGTCGCAGCCCAGTGAGATAACCGCCCTTACAGCCACGGAAGTTGTCCGGTCGAGAAAACAGCGACAAACTAAACGGTGTCATGCACAAGTGTAGAAGTTTAATATTAGCCAATTGGTTTGCTAATGTTTTTGAGAAAAAGCTGTCTCATAAAACCTGAAAACAATATAAAACAGGCCCTCTTTTGGGTAGCCTTTAGCCCTGCCTGAACGAAGACTTCAGCGTTTTTCTCCAGGCTCTGGGTCTGATGTCACGGCTCATGAAGCACTAACTATTGATAAATATTTGAGCGAACATCACTTCAAAAAGCATAATTTTGTGACAAGGCTATTGATAGTGTTTGCTCTAAACTGCAGCGCTACCAAACTTCTGCAAACACACCCAGACAAGCCAGAGGCAACATTTTAGAGAAAATCAAACACGAGCTCAGTGTACCACCTCACGTCACCAACCAGCAGTCTTTTATAAAAACTTCACCTGTTTTTTCTCTTTTAGTCCTTTTCACTTTCAATAGCTCACTCCGATCCTTAACCATGTGTTTTGTTCTCGTCGTCGTACCTGAAAGATGGTGTCAGTTTTAATCTGCTCTCCCCTGAAGGAAGCAGGCGCCGGCACATAAAGAATTACTCCTCTGCAGCGGCTACTGTCTCCACAGACAGATCATTAATGCTGATGCTGATTGATCGGAAAGGAGTGTGGAAATATAAGAAATGAGTGAGAAGTGGGACACCGCAGGAAGAAAGAGAAGAAAGTATGAAGATGATAGTTGCACAAGAGCACACCAGGGCAAAAAAAAAAAAAGACAAAACAAAAACAGGCTTAACAGGATTAAACAGCTGGATTAATCTCGTTCATGTTCGCGCAGAGCCTTTGCATACGAATATTATTCAACACGCCAATAAAAGAGTGATTTCTGACTCCCACAGGTGAAGAAATTTAAAATGTGACTCACCCAGGTTGTTTTATTTCAACATTATTTGATTTTACGTACAGAAGAATGCTTCCCAATAAACCACAAAATCAGTTGTTTTTTTTTTACACGAATAGGATACAAAACAGACGACATAACCGCAATTCTGTGTGATTTAGCCTCACGAACCAGCAAAAAATATTACTATTACTGACAGAAAAATAAATATCAAACAGCTACACTTAGAGCAGTATAATATTTCATGTCTATAGAAGTGCTACAATAGATAAATGTAGAAATGCAGTCAACATATTTGATGTCAAGCATATTTTAAAAGAAAATTGGGTTGCCATGAAATCAACAAAACACTGGTTACAGGTGGACAGATTAGATCAGGTCTTACCTTCCCAGGAATCATATTCTTTTCTGGAAAATGCAACTATATCTAAATATCTATAGTAGGACTGCAGAATATATAGATAATTGTATGCCATCACAATATTAATGTGTAAAGAAAGCATCGACATCGCAAAGGACTGCTTGTATTAAATCATTTTTTATTGTATTATACTTTCCAAGTGCCTTGTTTTTAGGCTCTGCACTCCGATATTATAAATGTTAGTGGCTGAGATCCTAAAACACAGAGGTGGATGTGGAAAATGTGGGTTTATCACAACTGATACTGACGTTGTGATAGTCACCAATTTCTAATACTGTGCACCCCTACTTCAGACTATTTACACTGAAATTCTCCTGAACAAATACACTTTCTGCAATCACAATGGGGTGTAGATGAACGTTAACAAATCTGGGGGTCAGATATTTGAGAGAAAAACTGTGCAGCTCTGTTAAAAGGGCTTGTGTGGTTGGTTGATTTCATTGTCCACTGTTTCGTTTAAAGCAGCTGCGTCGGTGTGTGTTGTAGAATGGTGCAGTCTTTGTCGTGCTCCAGTGCAGCAGTGAGAAAAAACACTCAAGAGAGTCCTGTTTCCCCACAGACTCAGCCCAAAACGCCATCAAAGCATTCATGCGTTAGATGCTGTGTAATGTAGCCATATGTTCTCTGTATGAGTTACTTATTGTGGGTTTTTTAGACCAAGATCATTATTGTTACCACGAGGAACTTCTATTTTCTGCAGTAGAATTCAGTGGAGTCAAAGCGGCAGGGGGTAAATGATCTCCAACAGCAGGTGTAAGGTGTTTAAATCATGCAAGTCAAGTTACATTGTTCTTCAGCGCTATCAGAGCCTCATTAAACCCATCATTAGGTAAAAGTTGTTTTCACACCTCACCGCCATCCCTTCCCCTCACGCAGCAAGTCCTGTGGCTGAGAGGAAAACTGGGTTTGCTGATGTAGATCCCAGGGTGCTGCAGCGAGAGGAAAAAAAAAAAAAAGCGTTTAACCTGCGTGCCTCAGTAAAGAGGCGTTCAGTGGAAAAACAGCCACAGAGAACGCAGGAGCAGCAGGAAAGTGATGCAGGAGAAGGTCATTGTTTGTTCATGCTGTTTACTTGCTGCATTGGGAGTTTCTGAGTCGTCGGGCTCAAAGAGGTGCATTTGTTTCTGCAAGGGATGTGGAAGGAAAGTGAAGAGCAAATACAATAACTTCTTGGATACAGGTTGGGAAATTTTAGACAGTATTTATAATCCCCATTAATCTTTAAACATTAAAGTTATTATCTATCCATGTTCAGCATGTCTGTCTCATGGAATTTACTGGTTAGGGAAATCCCAAATGACGTCCAAATTGTCCCTTGCGTTTATTTTCGCTACATTACTCTGACCATTTATTATAAATAGGACAATGCCACTGATATATTTGCTCTCTTCCTAATACTTGAACCCACGTTTCTCTCTAGCCTCTGAAATTTGCAGGTTAAACTGTGACTTTCCACTTCCTCGTTGACTTTTTTTTTTTTTTTTTGCTGCAGTTGGTGTTGGCCATGAAGATGTTATTAAAAGCCTAAAATTTCTAATAAGTAGAACTGGCAACTCAAGCAGAAATTTTATTTACACAAAGCAGTAATGTAAATAACAAGGTGCTGGGAAAACTACATAAAGATGTAATGGTGTAATTTAAAGGATAGTTCAGGTCTTTTGAAGTGGGGTTCTATGAAAAGGTTATGAACAGTTAGTATCTTACTTGTTGTAGATAGCTCTTTGAGTTACCTCAATTTGGGGAATTAGTTTATTCTGACTAGACTGACGAGCTAATGGCTAGTCAACACGGCCAAAGTGGATTACTGCCATCCTTAAACAAGTTCAATCTAAAAGTTTTCATGCCTATTCATGCAAACACTACTTTATAAACTTTTACGTTGTCATTCATTTCACAGCACACGGTTGTTCCACCAGAAATATGATGACACTCCTGCTGGAAGTGCTACAACTAGCTGCCACTGTCACTATGCGTGCTTGCAAATAACCACAGGATTCAATGTTAATAAAAGTAATGTGAAATAAAATGGATCGCAAATTAAAGGTTTATAAAATAGTGTTTGCATGGATCGCTGTGAAACGTTTCACACTGGAGTTGTTTTACATCAACAGCAATCCAGCTCAGTCAGACTAGCCATTAGCTCGTCAGTTTGATCAGAATTAAACTCTGTTTTTCCCAAAGCTATCTACAACAGGTAAGATATTAATTGTTCTCAACCTTTTGGCAGAACCCCATTTCAAAAGATTTGGACTCTTGCTTTAAGGTCTATATATGTCTTACTCCACGTAGCTTTATTAGATTGTTAATGATCAAAAAAAGGCTGTTTCTGTGGACATTGTATCTGCACAGTTTGTTTAGGTGTTTGAGATCTTCTAGCAGTGGTGAATAAAAAAAGAGAAGAGATCTGCCTACTTATAATAATCACTATTCCTCCCGTCTCTTCCTCCCTTCACTGTCTGCCTCCTCCTCCCCCGGGCTCGGCCCCCCTCACACCTCTGAGGTGAACCCTGCTCATTGTTGGGAGCTGCTCGGGATGTAACCGTAGACGGCTCAGAGTCTCTCTGCCTTCTGTGTGCTGTGGCGGGCGGGAGCTCAGCGCCGCAGCTCTCAGTGACAAATTGATGTTGCGGCACTTTCCCTTTCTGCAGCCTTAGCATAAAAACTGGCCGAACGATGTTCCACCGCAGAATTCAATTTCACAGTTGAGTTAGGTTGTTGATTACCCTGCCAAACTCAGATTAATGTGCGTTTAACCAACATGGATCAGGAGACCCTTGGCTGACAGCCAGCTAGCAGTGCTGGCCAATGATGGGTCGGATGGAGGAGGGGGCGACATGAGAACGGGGCTCTCATCAGCCTCCACCCCTCCCTCACACACCTGCCTCAGATTGATTGATTAAAAGAGTCCACGCCATGTAATTATACAGCATCCCGACACGTCAGGGCTCCTCCTCCTGCCCCGACTGTACTCGCGCGTAGGCGTGTACGCGTGTGTTTCCCTGTCAGCGTAAAGACAAATGGCAGCGGCACAAAGGAAGGAGCAAATCTAAGGGGGCCAAAGGGTTTTCTATTAATCCTGACCTCAAAGGTTTATAAGGGGGGGGGTGGAAATCATTTTGTTCAGCCATCAGTTATCGGAGGTGTGGCACAGTGAATTTAATTTGGTTTGTGTTGATTTATTTTACACTCGTGTCCTCTGTTTGTACAGTTTTTCTGCTTATCAGTAAAACGAGATCACGTCTTTTTCGTAAAAGACTGAAAATATGCCGATTTACCATCAGATGTGTTAAATTCACTATATGTTACTCAGTATAAAATGATGAGACAAATGACATTACTAGCAATAAAATTAGTAAATAATCACCATTTCATATGATCTGAAGTCGTAGCATACGAGGTGAGGTAAATACTTGGTTTTGTTGGGCCTCTCGGTCTCTCTGCCTTTCCACTCCTTCTGTTTTGAATCTGTACAACTTACAGGGGGCTGCAAATGTTTTTTTTTTTTTTAAAGAGGAGGTGTGCTCCCAGGTCTGACTGCTCCCTGAGCTTTGTGTTGATTAATGAACAGAGTCACTGAGCAGCATTGTGAGGCGTTAACGATAAAATATAGTTCCTGTCTTACGGACGAAATGTTCTCATTGTATCAGTTTAAGGATGTAACTGCAGGCAAAGTGTGCGGCCATACGTTTGTATTCTGACACCCAACACAATAATATTTTTCATTCCTCACACCACAGGAAAATTCAACAGCATACAGTGTATAATCTACAACTGGGATTGCATTATTCTGTCTCCGTGTTCCTGTCGCTCACACCTTTTCCATGTGAGGGTGAGATGAACTGATGAGGCAGGAGCCAAACCTGCTGACTCTGAAGTTCTCAGTTTCTTAGTAAAAGCGACATCAAACTGTTGCATGCATTTAGACACATTAAGGCACTTCTGTGACTTCTGTGTTTCGTAATCTGCTCCAGAAGATTCCTTATACGGTCCCTTTAAAACGTGTTTAAATGTTTAAAAAAAAAAAGTCCTACAAAATGGTGGACGGTGAGCGGCTTCAGGACGCAGGACAATTGAAAGCATCAGTTAAGACAACAGGAAGTTCCCCCATTGTATTTTAGCTCGATCTCAGCAGAACATTTAGCGTCTGAGTGAGATTATCACCTGTTTTAAACCAGGTGAAGTTTCACTGCTTGTTCAGTCTTTATTTTTTCTTCTTCCAGGGCGACTATGAGCGTCCGTCTCGTGATGAAATCCCCCAGGTTGCAGGTGGTGACACATACCTTCGAGGGCCTCTTAAGCTACCTCAGAGCCACACCAAACCACCTGGCTACCCCCCAGTGCACCTACCGCCTGTCTGTCTTTAGAGTTTCCATTTACCAGCTGAAAATAAGTAAATGTTTGTGATGTGAAAATTAACAAATTTGTAC
>JAOXNZ010000085.1:16196409-16207128 GCA_028566095.1 Kryptolebias brasiliensis
GCAAGTGGCTGTTAGGTCACTCTTTCTCTAATATTAGAAACAGAGAACAGTGTGACACACACACACACACACACACAAACGTAGTTTATTATTTTAGGTTGTTGCAGCCATGAGATACAGCAAGCAAACAGAACTAGGTTGGCTTGTTATTTGGCTTTGCCCTGACATCTAAAACCACCATAAAAAAAAAAAAGAAAACAATCCCTTTTCCATTTAGGACACAGTGAGCCTGCTGGAAGAGCAGCTGAAAGCTTGATTCTCTTTCATCTGAATTAAGACTGACAGCAGCTTAATTTCAGAGAGGTCATCTCTCTGAGGGAGATGGGCTAAAGTAACCTCTGTTTATTAACAACAACCAGAAGGCTGCTGTTATACTATCACAAAGCGAGCTCTTGGAAAGCTAAAGCAAAGGAACGTTAAGGTGAGGACTCACTGCTTTAACTCTGATTGGATGGAGATCCATTTTTATGGCGGCCCGGCTCTACCTGAACATTAGTCCGTCCTCGTCTACCAATGCCCGATTAGGTACAGCTCAGTGTCTGTGAATCCACTCTCTTACTGTATAACCTCCATCCAAATCTGATATTTGAAACTCATACGAGTATATAGCTGAAAGGATGCAGATGTAATAACTAAAGCTTCCCCTTCAAATATATTTTTTCCTCATTTTAGTCACTCTGTTACCTGATCTTACTGATAACTGATCCAGCCTGTGAGCACTGTAAACATTGTTAAGAAACCCTGAGCAAAAAGAAGTAAGTGCCTTGCGGTTCTCGCCCGTTTCGCTCTTCTTTCAGCAGCTGTCAATACGAAGCTGCTTAGTCCCCCTGGAAACCAAACGTCAGCCTGATCTGAAGTGATTGATTTCCAATAAGTGAAATAATGAAAGGAGCACAAACACAGAGGAAGTCCTTTGGCTCTTAGCATGATGAATTACACTGGACCTCTTTAACCCGTGGCTTCCACGACTCTGGACTGTCAGAGAGGGACAACTCGTTTGAGATGTCTCACTGTAAGACAAACGCACTGTAATTACAGCAAAACCTATAGCTCATTTAAAGTCTTTCTTCTTACTGTAGTACAGGCACGCTGCCTGAAAATCGGGCAAAATCAGCAACATAAGCGTTATTTAAAATGACAAACAGTTTAACATTTAAAGATATCTGTTTTTAATCGGCAGGGCAGTTATTACCTTGTGTTGAACACAAACAGCCTCCATGTTGTACCGTTTCCCTATGGAAGCCTAAACAGAGCTGGAAGCACACATGCAAACACACGCATGCGTACCTGCCGCCACCATCTGTCACTCAGTGGGGTTTCAGTCAGTTAGGAAGGTTTTGTGGACGCACATCAGCTGAAGAGTGCGTCTGTCATCTTAATCGAAGTTGAACGAACCCTGCAGCCTTGATGAGATTTGACCTTTATCTAATAATCCGTATTTCAGAATAAATTAAGGATGTAAATTGTTACTGTTTCGAATGTGATTATTGTCTAATCATTTTTCCAAGTTCCTACCAAAAACTGACCCTGTTTTCATGCAGGCCAAAGCTAACCATGGCCTGCCTCAGCAGCACACTGAGCATCGTGGCCCAGTTTATTTGCTCTCTTTGACGTCTTTGGATGTGATGGTGGCTTTTCCGTGCACTCTTAACTTTTCTTCTCTGGCTAAGAGAGATCCCCCTCCCCCCTCTAATGCCTGACAAAATAAAGAGAACTGAAGGGATTTTCTGATGTGTATGTGTGTCTCTTTCTGAGTGGGAATGCATTTAAGTGACGCACTTTGTACATGAAATGTTCGATCTAAGAGTCCCAACTATCAAGAACATGGGAAAAAAATGTTTACAGATCATGTGCATCAAAATAATTAAAGATATTTGATGTTAATAACATTTAGTAGTGGAAAGGTAAAAATGGGAATTATTTTAATTACAAAAGGTACTAGGTATAATAGGCAGCAGTAATTACCATTTAAATTTAAATTTAATTCTATTTTACAAGGATCTTTTACAATCTAAAGTTTGTAGCTTCAATCTGAACCTTATGACATGGTATATATATTTTTTACATAATCTACTCATGGTCACAAAGTGAATAATATAATATTATGAATATTAGAGTATTATAGAAAATTGTGTACACTTACTGTAGTTCATGTGTACAAACTGTTCTCCATGTTGTATATTTCTGAACAAACATTTTCTCAAAAACTGATGGATTCATAACTCATAACAGACAGAGAGAAATCTCAAAATCAACAACAAAGCTACTTTATTTGGTCAGCCATTTTGTTAATGTCTTTTGTAAACTCGTCTTCAATCAGCTTTTTCATTTTGTTTGACGTACTTTTGTTGTTTGTTGGGTTTACTTTTCTAATCAGCTACTATACAACTAAGGTTTCTAATTTAGAACATCCCATCCAAAGCACTCTTTCTATTCTAATCATACTATACAAATAATTTAGTCAGAGTGCTTGTGAAGACTCAAAAGGCAACACCAAATCTTCTTAATGAGTCTGATCTGTTACGCCTACCCTTTGCTAAAGCTTTGACAGAACAATAATGCAATTAAACAGCTGACCTCTGAGGGTTTGTGTTGGTTTTAATTATGTCCCGTGACAATTGTAGTCGTTGGTGGTGGTTGGTTGAGGACCCAAGAGTGCATGCAGCAGCTGACTGACAGGCAGGCAAGTTTAAATCCAAAAATGTTTCTCATAATTAACCAAAAACCAGGAAACCCTAAAGCCTAAAGCCAAAACCTGAAGAGGGGAGTTACATATGAGGACCAGACAGAAAACTGCAGGGACTGAGGAGTATCTCTTACATGGAGGAGTGATTACAGGATGACTTACAGCTGGGCTGGACTAATGAGCAGGTGAGAGACAGGTGTGAGGAACAGCTGTGTCAGGGAGCTGAGGAACCATGGACTGAGAGCATGAAAATACACAAACACAAAAACTCCCTGGCTAACAGGAAATTGATACAATGAGAGTCAATAAAGTAAAAGGATTGTAATAGAGCAGAACCAAAAAAAAAAAAAATCAGTGAAGTTATTTGCAAAGTCAGACAGTATGCAACACAGGCTTAACCTTCATCGTCTCTCTTAGGATAATAAATCAAAGAAGGTTTGCTGATCAACTACATTAATGACCGGAGTAGAAAAGAATTAGATTTACCTCATCGAACCTGTCGAAGGAGGCACCATCCTGCATGAACTCAGGCAGATGCTTCTGCCAGTTGAACTCATAGGATTTTGTCATGGCTGCTCACACACCTGAGATACAAAAAACAAGAAAAGAAAAGAAGAGTTGGTTAAAAAGATAAAATTATATTTAAAAAAAATCTGTAATGACCAGGAACAACAGCTCATAGGATGTATTGTAGATGATTAAAAACACTCATGAAAAGCAGAAATATCCCTGACTGATTGGGTTATTTTGGATGTTAATGCATCATGTAGGATTTGTTTTTTTCATTAAAGACAGTTTTCTTCTGCCTTGGAGTGCCTGACAATGTGAGCCTGGCTTTTAGACTAAGTTCAGGTTCACAGACCAGTTAATAAAAACAAGCAAAATGACTAAAATAGAACAAAAGCAGTCTCATATCTAATATCCAGCCATTTTCACATCTGGAATTACAAACCAGAAACATTTTAGAGGTGTGACAGGCAGTTGGCAACCCAAATATCCACAAATATTTCCACCAGGCTCCTGATCGCGCCTTTCTATTTTTTTATGTTTTTTTTTTTTTGTTTACCACTTTGATACTGTAGTTATATTTAAATACATGCAATATTGAGAGCTTCATCTACCAAAGCTGTGAAGGACACGCGTGAACATCAACTGTAAAGAAAATGTCCTGACCCTGAGGGAAATGGCTTCATAATGACAACGGTTTAGTTAACAGCTATTGACAATCCAACAGAAGGCCAACTGAAGCTGTACTCTGACCTGGCTAACAGTTATATGTGGGGCCCAGGAGGGTTATAAATGAACTGGAAATTGCCCTTATAAAGGTTTGCTCATGGGCTCTTTATTGTTCTGGGGTAAACTGCCTGACTCAGCTCGCTTATATTGTTGGCCCAAGTGAGCTCCAGATGAAATGCTTTTAGGGTCATGCTTATTTATTAAACATGTATAACTAATATGTTAATTAACAGGGCCAACTGAAGGCAAAATAAACTCCTGTAGACAGAAACATCAATGTTCCACATCATCACCCTGCATAAGACTGAACAATAAACTGTTCAGATGGTACATTTGTTTCCCTTTTGTTTTGCACTTGTCCTGAAATCTTCTAGATATACTGTAACAGTCAGTACGTCTATCATCATGGAAGACATCAAGCTCAAGGATGAGAGGGGGAGGTCTTGATGAGAAACTGTAGTTTTTGCCGATGGGTTCTTACATCAGCCTCAGATGTGTCAGACAAAACTGTGAGGGAGAAGCACATTTGACATAGTCTAAGAGCTCAGCTGGTATTTCTCACCAAACATTCCCTTTGTGTTTGGACATGTGGTGCAAACGCAACAAAAACATTTTCGTTTTAAAGTTTTTTTTTTTTGGAGTAGTGGAGACTGGGCCTCAGTTATTATGGGAATAGTGCAGGTCTTAGGCTGTAGAGGACAGACTGTCTAATATACCAGATTACTACAATAATGAACAGAACATAGTTCTTTTGGGAGCCCCAGGTTTACCTTAAAGTCTTCACCACAGGTTTTATTGATGTGTCTGCCTGTTTGATTCTAGATCTGTGTGTCTAATAACGCTGCACATGATGTAAAGACTGAAGTTTTAACAGGTAATGACAACAGAAAAAAATAAATTTTTTTAATCCTTCATGTTGCTTTACCTGGCAGCCTCTCCGACTGCAACAGCTTCTAAAGGTCTGCACACACTTTCTCTAATCTGTAGACTCATTTTTATATTCAGACTTCAGCATGTATTCGTTCCAGAAAAGAAAACTACAAAGTAATTGCATATATTTAATCTCCCATTTGATGAAATAAAAAAAAAGGCCAAAATGATGCTTTTCAAATGAGAAAGTGACATGAGAAGTGTAGATATGGTGGGCAGGGAGAAACAGAAACAGCTGTGTGTGACAGAGGCTGGCTGGAAAGCCTGGGGGGGGGGGGCATGGGGGGGAGGAACGTCTGCTTTTGACATGGAGAACAGATATCAGAGACAACATCAACAGAGGTTACAGAAAACTACCTGCTGAGTGAGTTACAGCTCATGACAAACGCACCTGAAACAAGGTTAGTGAAACGTCTGAAAGCTGTCGTGATGAAAACAATACTTCAGAGTACTGAACAACTCTTCAGCAGCTACTGAGCGCTGATCTCCCACCTACATTCAGGCTTCAATAGAACATATTCAATGGAGATGCTAGATCCACCGAAAATTAGACAATCGAGTCAACCTCAAAAATGTGTCTGCCACAGATACCCATCCTAACAGAGGAATGAAAATACAGATGTCTAAAGAGGCTCGTGCAAAGAAAACGCCTGCCGTTCATTTATTATTTATTAAACCAAATCTCTCTGAAATCTCATGATTTTAAAAATCAAACATGATTTAAGCAGAACACTTAATTTGAACAAACTGGGTTGTGCTGTCCTGTCTGATATTAGCCTAGATCTCCCCACACTCAACAGCATGCATTAGATAATATCTTACTCAGTGGGATCAAATTCTCTCCAGTGGCAGTGCAGCGACCGAGGTTGTGTCAAGTTCTGTACTGGACTGCACGCCGGGCCTCTCAGTTCCTGGTGTGTGCACGTGAGGAGCCAAGGGAAGCTAGAGGGCGTCGGCGAGGTCCGAGCCCCCTGTCCAACCCCTGACAATGAGATAATTACGACAGATAGGATCCCCGCGAGGAACGCTGTTCCTAGCTTCCTCATCTAAAATTGCAGCTAGGGTAACACCCAGCGGTCCCACACCTCATAAACTAAAATTAGGTTATAGCTACATCAGTCAGTCGGTGGTGGAGGGGTGGACTGGGGACACACTCGAATGGACACAAGTGACAAGTGAAAGAAAGAGAGCGAAGCGTGAGGCTTGGCTGGCACAATAACCAAAGCTCCACTGTAAAGCAAAATTTACAACAAGAAATACGTTTTACCCCTGATGCCAAAAATAACCAAGTGAGACTAAGAAAACTGAGGGGGACACAGGTATTTTAAAATAATGCCTGATTTGATTTGATTACAGCAGATCATTTTGTCTACTAATTAAAATTTTTACAGCAGTGATGACAGTCCAATGGGACTCAGTCTTTCACAATATCAAAACTTAATTCAAAATCCATTTTGGATGACAATATAAAAAATACATACAACTACATGTCCTGCCAGGTCAACAACTGAGTGTTAACCTATGACACTAGCAAACAGTGAAAGGTCAAGGGTTGTAGTATAAATTAACTAATAATTTAGCTTTCTTGTCTTTTTTTTAATCATTTATCCACATGCAATTTATTCTGTTCAGCCTATGCTGGCAAAAAGACTGGACAGGTAAGGGCTTCCCAGGGAACAAACAAAAATGAAATGTCACACTTAGGGCTAAACGTCCGCAGGGCAATTAGAATCCCACGTTGCGTGCATGTTTTTACACTGTGGGATGAATCCGGGGTACTTAGAGGAAACTTTGATACAGGAAGAACCTGGAAAATGGCCCCGGCCTGGATTTGAACCAGAACCAGTCTCTCTGTGAGGCAACAGTCCAAGCCACCCCACCTACGAACCATTGCATACTTTTAATTATCTTCACCAAATGCTAAGTTAAGAGCATAATGATTTTCAACAGATTGTAAATCCGGTATTTGCAGATGTTTTCTCTTGTCTGTGACACCGTAGATTGCATGTTCACACCTCCTGTTGCCATGACATTAAAGAGCAAGTGAAAAAGACTGTCTCTGACACTCCTAGATAGTAAATCTATTTTCAGGAGTGGAGAGCGTGTGGAGAGAAGATGAAGGCAGATGTATTTAAAAGCCTTCCACCCAAACCCACAAGTGTTTTTAGTTAGTCTGAGTTATTAGACATCTCTTCAGTTTGACTGTAGGTTTTATATAAAAAAAAACAAGTGTCTCAATTGAGAAATGTGTAGCGAAACTCACAAGTTTATTAAAACATGTTATCATTAACACAAACTTACTTAAAAATTAGGACTTTAAAAAGTTCTTGACTAAATGTTGGTTTAAAGCAGGCCATCACATGTGCCTCTAACGGCAAAACTTTTCCATTTAGTACCAAAGTCAGTGACTTTAACTGATCACATTGTAATGTCACTATTCTTTTGTATGTATTTATCTTAATTAGACAACAGTTGACTGATTTTGTCAACCTATTTTCTAAATTATAGTGAATAATTGCAAAAGAGAAAAAAGCTTTCACTGCCTCTCTGCCACACAGTCTGTTCATAGCTACTGCTTATAAAAGCAAACTTATTTCAGATTTATTTGTTATAAAGACCTTCAGGGTGACGGCTATAAAAACATACCAACAGAAACAGTTACTGTGATGTTGTATTTGAAACAGCCAGACTTGTTTTATTAAAAATGTCTGAACAAACGTTAGTTGGTTTTTAATTAAGTTACCGATTCAAAAATACCATCAGAGTAAAATGACAAAACACAAAACATTTAAATTATTTGACTCAAATTATGTGAATAAACTCAACTTTCGTCATCTTTTCCAATTTCATTTGGATTGCCATCATTTTTATTTATGTTTTTATTTGACCTTTGTTGTACCAAGTAAAATGTTTGAGAACCAGTTCTCATTTACAAACATGACCTGGACCTCATAGTCAGGCCCAGTTCAGAAAGCACCCTGCAGATCCTCTTACTGCTGTGAAAAATTCAGAAGAATTCTGTTAGTCTTGAGACGTGATTTCAGCATCTGATGGTAGCTTTATTTACCTCAAACTCTACTGTTTGGACATCTTTGAAAAGGCTTTAATGTATTAACTGTGATTCGTCCAATAGAGTTAGTGCAGATGATTATAACATCATTTAGAGATTAACAACTAAAGCTTTTCTGCTGTGGTTGAAAAGATGTTTTCCCAACTGACTTCTGCATCTGTCCGTCATTAAATCCATGACACTGATGTGATTAGTTAAAGCTAGCCCTTAAAACATAATGACAGAAATGTTTGTTTTTCCCCTCAGAAAGTGCCTGGACTTTTCCGAGCTGTTTAAAAGTACTTCCTGCAAGGTTCAGTGTGAAAAACCATCTTATCCATCACGTTAAATCTAATCAGGACGAGGCCTGTTTTTCTGCAATCAGTGCAATGCTTTGATCATCAGTTATTTTACTAATATTTGTCAAACACTTGAGATGATTCTTGGCTCAGCAGCTGAACTTAAACTGATACACACTTTATTTTCTCAGTCTCCATGCTCAGATTATTTTAAAACATAAGCTGTAAGTCTTAAAAGATGTACACACATAAACCACAATTTGTTAGTCGATGATACATTTTTTTACAATCAAACATTGATTTAACGAATTAGCCAGCTGGATGTTAGTGAGTTCCCAGCTGATTGGCTGGCAGCCAACAGAGAGCTCTGCCAAAGTCAAGAATGTGTCAAAATTGATCAGAAATATTAACAAAGGTGTATGTGTCAACCTCCTATTCAGAACTCCCCCCACTCAAGGAACATACAGTAAACTTTGAAGTCACAGTTCACAAACAGGAGTTGGCAATTAACCCTTTTCTGTCCTCTGATTTAGATGTGCTAATTCTTATCCAAACAGTTTCACACCTGACTACAAACTACACTTCATGCTGGACATCCATGCTCAGTGAGGTCAACATGACCCCTTTATCCACAAAAAACAACTATAAAATCCAAACCAAACTAAACTGGAAACTCTCTGCCCTCTGGCTTTACTTAGAAGTTTTTTCCACAGAGGTTAGGAAAGCTTTTTTAGGGGCAGCTCTGACTTAACACGGGCAATACAAACCAAGCTCTTACTTCAGATGTACAGGGACACAACAAGGTGCCCAATACCCTAAACTCCCAAAGCACCCCTCACAGGACATAGGGACTGAAGTGGTCTCTACAACATGGTGCTGCACCTCCCTTTTCAGCCCTGTTTTTAGAGGTCTTTCATTTTGCAGCCATTGTAAGAGGGCACATTGAGACACTCCACTTAAGTTCTTCTTTACATACACAAATAACTCTCAATAACTTTCAATTGGAAGTTTACATTTTTCAGTCCAACAATTCAAAGCAGCATACTTAGCAAACTTGAGGTCAGACTTGGTCTTAGCAAAGTGACAGAAACAACATTTAACTGGACGTTTTATTCTGAAAGATATACCCAAGACTATCTTCAGCTAAGTGCAGGTTTTACCTAACTGCAGTTAGGACACGGTTGATTTATGATTGCTCTTTAGGGCACTGTCTTGTTTGAGTCTTGAGCTTATAGATGCTAAAATAAAAAGTGTGTCTTATCTGGGCTAAATTCAAAGTTTATCTATTGTTTTTTTCTTTCCATCTTCCAATAATGTGCTGTGTGGAGTTTGCATGTTCTCCCTGCGCATGTGTGGGTTTCCTCCCATCGACCAAAAACATGGATGTTATTGGTCTATGGGATAGATTGAAATGGTAACTCTAAACTGTCTCTACAGGTGTGAGTGAGAATGTGAATGGTTCTAAGCATGTTCCCACAGCTATGCATGCACAGCAAGACAGTAAGCTTTCCAAGTTTATTTGAGCAATATATCATAAAGCTGTAAGCTAAGCATCACCAACCAGGATAAAAAAAAAAGTCACACAACGCACCATGACCAAGGAGCAAAGTGCAACATGCTCTGAGACCTACAGCTATAATAATCATTCAGTATCAGAAGCAGATTATGGCCTTCTGGAGGTGGCAGGTTTGTTCTATTACCATAAATTTGATTTAATGTTAACATTTACTTTATGATAGAATCCACTTCGGATGACATGTTATCCTGGAGTTTGCTCTACACATCAGTTCCACAGCACTCAGGCCCTGAGAGGATTATCATAAACTTGGAGTGTTGACACTCGATAAAACTAGTCTTTGTTTTAACGACAGACTTGGAAGGTGTGTTTAGATTACGCGTGTTCTGTAAGTAAACGGCACACATCGTTGTTAATATTGCTCGTGTCTGGTTTCATGTTGAATTCTGGTGATACAAGGCCAGTGAAGAGGGAGCAGCGTTCGATGAGTAAACAAGTGCTTATCAAGGATGGAGATCCTGTTTGTGTGTTTGCTTGTGTCCACACGGCACAAGATATTGGATTTCACAGGCTGTTGCACCTTCCGATGCCCATGAAGCTCAATGGGTAGGCTGATGATGTGAGGATTAGTTGTGGAGTGAGTTAAAAAAGCGTACCTTACAGTAAAACCAGTATCTATTTTGTAATAATAAAAGCTAAAAATCCACTTTTGCTAGTTTCAGCTGAAAATCTGGTTTGTTCAGTCAACATTTGCTCCAGCAGGATGACTTTCATATCTGGACTGTGCGTTTATCATATGTCTCTCCATGTTTGCCCATGTTCACACCCTTTTGTGTTGGTGTGTGTCAAACAAAGTTTGACTTCTTTAGCCCACTGGTGTTAGCTTGCATGTCTGATCAGTAAGCTGGGAAGAGAAGACTTCAAATCTTCATTTCTAAAAGAAGTCTTAAAAAATACATATTTTAACCCTAGAAAAAAAAAAGTTTTCTTCCTTCAACAGAGG
>JAOXNZ010000085.1:16292620-16335342 GCA_028566095.1 Kryptolebias brasiliensis
AGAGGGCAATCTGCATGTGAATCCAGCTTACACAACATCTCAGCTTTAAAAGCTCAAACTCCACACACTCTGTTTTTTGAATTGAGAAAGCTCCTCGGATGAGAAGAGAAACGTCTTCAACTACAGAATAGAAGTCCAGTTGGTTTTGTTTTTAACCTTTTCTTTGGATTTACCATGTCCTGGATGACTGAGAATCCACACCAACATTAAAATGCATGTGAACATATATAGAGAGACTGTGTACATGCTGAAGTGCCCAGAGTAAAGGGAAAAGGCAGAGTAAGCTGCAGTTTGTGGTGATCAAAAGAGTGGAAAGTTGGCAGGGGAGAGACAGGTGAGTCAGACAAACTTACTTCTTGACAGGAATTCGTCCCTCAGGATTGAGCTGCAGCTTCAGCCGAGTGTATCTGGACAGAGAACACGTTTTAAACATGTCACGGACGTTCAGTGCACTCTTCCTCTCTCTTTGAACATGGGCTTGCTTACATGTGTGACTAATAAGCATTGATCGTGTTTATGTGGCTGTGTGACTTCTATCTGCACATTTCCCTGTGACCGCATGAGTGGAGCTCGCTCTCTGCATACCACAAATGTCTGTCTATATTTACATGCCAGGTTAAACTTATGGTTAATCCCTGGAAGTCTCAAGTGTTGGCAGTGCAGAGCCGTGCAGCAGCAGCAACAATGCCGTTAGAGCAACCTGGGCTATAAATAGCTCGGCTGCAACAGGAGCTATCATTACTGGCTGGGCTTTAAGTGGCTGCTGGCTAATAATTAATATCCATCACAGTGTCCACTACAAAGGGCAGGCTGCCTTCTACAGGCAAAGTCACTCAAGCCTTTCATTGTTAATAGGCGACAGAATGATTTTTTTGTTGTTGTTTGGTTTGGGCTCAAGAATTTTTTTTCTAAATGTGTAAGTTCAGAATGAACTTGTCAAAACAGCTAAAAAAGGGCTTGACAAAAAAACAAAAAACAAGACAGAAAACAAGAGGCTGCACTTACAAAGCTTGTTGTTTAATCCTGATTACCAATGCTTAACTAGTCAGTGTTGTTCTTTCAGCTGCTCCCTTCTGCAGGGGTCTGCACAGTGAGCAAATTCGCATGCAAGATTTGACAAATGCTTTATGCTGAATGCCCTTCCTGACGCAGCCTCTGGATTATGAGACAGCGGCACTGACCACCAAGCTACTGCAGCCCCTTTAACTAGTGAGTGTGATTTGACCAAAAGCAGTGTCTTTATTTCTACCACACTGATCTCGAAAGAACATCTTTTAGCGAACAACCATTTGAAAACATGCTGGCTTCTTGTTAGCTTCCTGTTGATGCTAACATTGCTCTCCCACCCAGCCCCCCTTGAAAAACATATCACAGCCTTAATAGCTACATAGAATTGACCACATGTGGAGAAACATCATCATCGTTTCAAGAAGAAAGCCTCAACAAGCTGCAGAAGTGGTGTGAAGGAGTATCGGCTTATTTGTAAGGAAGCGGTGCACAACAGCTACTGCTGTGAGCAACCAACGTGACTGCGAAGACCAGCTCGCTTCAATTTTATACAACTCTCCTAGTGCTATGTGGTCGATGGCCACTTTTATTGTCTCATAAGTCAATTAGCCTCCTCAGGGGTGCGAGTTAATGGCTTCTATTCGCTGACAAACATCAGACAGCTGGAAGATGTCACCATGCACAGCCCCAGGTATTGTCTAAAAGCAATATCTCACATTCATATTTAGACTCACTCTGCATGAGCATCATTTAGTCTCTCGCTACGCAGATAAATCAGATGTGGACCAGTGTGCGTGCGCCTCAGTGAGACGATGATGATGTGATAAGCTGTTTGACACAATTAATCCACAAAACAAGAGGTGGTGTGGGGATAACTGATTGCAAAACCGTCTTAGCGGCAAGGCAGAGGGGTGATTTAAGTAAGGCTGAAGCAGAAACATACCTCAGTTATTGCAGTGGATGTTTTCTGTGACATATCCACCAAAAACCCTTACTTTTGTCAAAAATAATTTTTAATTAAGGAATGTGATTTTTTTTTTTTTGTGCATGTGCATATTTTTCTCTGTATGAAGACAACATACGCTTTCTCCAGGCAGGCATCTCGGGACATGTTTTGTGCCAGGAGGTTAGATGCCAGCTTGAACAGTTCTTCTGCCCATTCCTGTCATATATAAACCAACACACAGGGTTGCATTAAAACACACATATCAGCCCAACATAAAAATTTAAAGATTCCAAATCTGATTAAATGTTGTTACTGGTGAAAGTTGTGATTTATTGTTCATTTCTCACCTTTGCAATCTCCTCCTGAAAGGCCATGAAGTTCAGGTAGGTGATGTTGACCATGTCCGTGCCACTCACCACTGTCAGCAACCTGTTCTCCAGCTTACCCGCCAGCGTGCTGACGTCAAGCAACTCGCGCAGCTTCGCATCCTTAGGGGTGAAACACAAACACAAAGTGCATACAGTATTGTCAGGTTTAGCCTTTAGGTGCATTTTCATGATTGTACCTTTTGGACTTGCAATGATACATGCTGTAGGGAATAAATCACTCAAACCTGCATCCAAAAACTAACTGGCTAAACAAAACTTCAGAGGAGAATCAACTGACGCGAAACAGGCCATGGAAAAGAACAAGGAATGTTTTTTTAAGAAAGTGAGAGGCAGATCTGCACTGTCTCACAAGATTTTGTCTTTCAGACCAAAAAAACAGAGCGCTGAAGTGAAACAAGACCTATAAGCATTTCAGGGTATTTGACAGCTGATTCGTCTGATGAATGAAAGGTCCACTCTGGGACACAGACAATGTGAGGAGTGAAGTGCGAGGCTGCAGTCTCGGTAAATTCCAGAGAGACTAGAAAGCCTCACATTACATACAAGCTATAAAAGCAGCAAACACTGGGGGTAAAGCAGGACTCTGATAAAAGGTGATTGTATTTGTAGACTAATTAATACATTGTAAGTGTTTGTAGATTGTAAGTGGGTTGACTTGAGATTCTGATGGTATGGTAACCTTGAGTAAAAAATTAACGGCTTCACAGTACTGAAACAAAAATTTAAAAACAAACACATGGTTTAAAAACAAAAATGCATCTACTACTACAATTGCTTAAATAAAATCACATATTGCTATAATATTGAATACAATTTAAACATGATAATATAGTAATAATATTCATAATATTTATAGTTATTTTATTTTCATATAGATACATCTAACGTGAATGAAAGAATAAAGGTGAATGTGTTGACAGCAGTTCTATTTAAAATCAGTATCAGTCTATTTCATTTATTCATGACACTGAATTTTATTCTATGTTGATGTCTGCTAGTTAACAGGTCAGGTGAGCCTGACATGTTGATGTTAGCTAGTTAATTAGCTGGTTAGCGAGGCTGACATGATGATGTTAGCTTCTTATTTAGCTAACTGGTGAGCCAGACACATTGGTTCAGTTGTGTGTTTTGCTACCAAAAGCAATTTTAAACAAAAAAACTGTTTTTTTAACAAGAGGAACAGTTTAGGAAGCTCCTCCTCACTCAGCCATCACACACAGCTGACTGACAGCTTGCAGCAACAGGTGGGAGGAAGGGGAGCACTACTCAGAGGTACAAATATCAGAGAAAACCCCACACTTTCTGACATCTCAGTAAAATGAAGTTTAACCACAGGATCTGTATAAAGAAAAAAAAAAAACTAGTGATTTTTAGACTGACTTTTTAAAACCGTGCTACACTGAAATCAGAAACCTGCCCGTGTTTAATGATGGGTAAACATTAAATGTGCACAGATTTATGGTATTATTTATTATCTATTTAGGACAACAGTTCAAAGATGATCAACTTGATGTTTTTAAAACCCTGCTTGTTTCTTACTTGGAAAATCTCATCTTCTCTCTTTACACTTTCAAAGAGATGCTACAAACTAAGAACAACCAAAGCACAGATGTTTCGTGATCAGAGTGGATACAATTCCTTCTCAGGGGATTTTCTTTAAAATAATGCTAAGACAAATGCTACAAGTTCATGAGGACAGAGTGTCTACACCTGGAGTGAAGCGGTTTCCAGATTGAATTCTCCTCCCACATTCACCATCGGCCAGATTCAGCACATTGGTTTGAGAAATCTCTTTTTTGTTATTGTAACAAAACAGTGGGTGCTGGCAAAACTCCAGTTCACACAGAAAGATGCTCTAAAGAATTTTCATTCTGTGCTGATAATTATCAAGGGAAAACTAAATCAAACTCATTTTAGCAAGAACACGTTTAGGAAGCTAATCTCTGGTGCAAATTCCAAATACAAACTAGAATGCCTCTTGGGTGCAAGCAAGCAAAATCACAATGCTCTTCCTCTCTCTGTGGCTTAGTATGCACGCAGCATACAAAACAGTTGCTCTGGCTTAATTAACACAACAAAAAGCTCTGTAAAGGATTTTTGTTGAGAAAGCAAATGAGCTCTGAGTAATTTAACCAATCAAAAAAAAAAAGAGCATTGTGTCCTGTGCCATGCAGCTAAATGTCCTCTACACGTCCCTCACGCCCTCTAATCAAATTGCGCAGCTTAGTGTCCCCCATTATTGTCACTCTGGACTTTTTTTAAGGCAGGAGATTTTTCAGATGAGGACAGCCTTTAAGTCTGTCTGCATTATGCTTTTGCATGGCTTAATTTAACCACTGCTTATCGCTGAAATAAGACATATTTGGTGTTGTGCATCATTCAATTGTTTAATTTCTCCTGGGCTTGACTACTAATGAATAAGCCTACATTCTGAGTTGAATGGAAATCCCCTAATGTCCTCTTGTGTATTCTGAGAGCCACCAGCTGTATGTCAAAGTCTAAAAGCCACTTGCTATTTGCTTAAACATACAAAACCAAAGCCCTTGTTGAGAAGTACCTTGGCTAAAAGCCAAAGATGAAAGGCTTCTGAGAGAAGACAAGATGACAGCAAGATGCATAATTCATTTACTACAACAAGTGAATGACAATATAACTTGATACGGTTTTGATTCTGCTTGAAGCCACTAACTAAACGTGCATCTCATCTCCTTGTATGTAGTCGGTGCAGAGCTATGTTATGGCATCTTGAGAGCAGCGGCGATGGGAAAAAGACCTGCGGAGAAACAAGCTGATGTCAGGCAGGTGAGCCCCACTGAACAAGAGCACAACGAGAGGGGGGCAAAATGAAAAGAAGCAGAAATAACGCCTTGACCTGAAAGCAGCAACGAAACAGAAAGGGGGCTTAGCCATGTGAGTGAGAAGTAATTTGTACTGGTGCATTCTGGGAGCAATTAGAGGCATGCCTGAGGTCCCAGTTACCACAGGACTGGAGATTTAGAGCAAGCAAGGCGAGTGTAGAGGGTGGGATGGGATTTGTGACGATGATGTGTGGTTAAAGGAAGTGGATGATTTGTGTTTCAGGAAAAAGAAACTTCCTTGTGAGAGCTTTTTTTAGACACAATAATGGACTGTTAAACGTCTACTACTTCCAGAGTGCGTGAGTGTGAATATGTGCCATGTAGCTGTGTATTTATGCGCGGCTGGTTAGCAGCTGCAGTGTGTCAATGTGCGTACTCCGCTCAGACACTTTAGGTGAAGCTGCTGCCTGAGGAAACGCAGACTTTTCCTGCCTGCATTAGTTTGTCACAAGCCCCGCACCTGTCGCCAGGCATGTGCTCGAACTGTGTCACGCTCTGTTGGGTACAAGGAAGCGGTTCAGATTGGCAAAGGGAAGCCAGAAACACCTCAGGTCATCAATGCTGCAGCTCGGGACTCGTCTAAACTCACACACGCCTGCTCTGCCACAGTGTTGCTCGTCCACACACTTTCAAAAGCATAAAACGGAATCCAAGCGAGCAACTGGATGACGTTTGGGCTGCAAAATATACACAGAGGGACATCAGATCAAAGGAAATGTCAACATGAATGATTGATTGACCCAACTACCTACACATATGCCAACTCAATGAGATCTGGGGGGAGAGATCTGAAGAGCCAGATTAATAAAGGAGCTTTCGTTTCTGTTTTACTTTCAGTATTAATTTTTAACTAAAAACATATAAAATGACAGAAAGATTCCTAATTTATTCATCCTACCCCACCTTCATCCCACCTAGATTATGACACAAAATGTTTGACCTAAATTAAAAGCAGATTTGCAATATCTCTTGTACCAATTTCTGTGAGACCTACATGTAAAAACATCAAAAAAAATTAAACAAAGTTGGATGTTGTTGATCCAGCCAGGCTGTGTTTAAAAACTAACTTATCCAGCGTCCTGTGACATGCAAAGGTTTTAAATTCTATAACTCAGTAACTGGCAACTCTTTTTAAATTTTTGCTTGTGAATGATAAATATATTCTAACTATTGTGAAGTACATTTGGTTTGAATACTAAAGTAACAAGTCAGATATTTTCCTCTCCTTCCCTGTCTGAGTTCACAAACAAAACTAATGCAACTAGTTTGAAATCATTTCCATAAACATAAGATCTGATGATGAAAATACAGATAAGAAGGTCTAAAAATATGTAAATCTATAGTTAATTTCCGAACAGTATATGTTTCTGAACCATGAGGCTACAGATCAGTACTGCAGGTTATAAGGACTGAGTCTGTCTGCTTATCAAAAAGCCAATTTGATGTTTGACCAAAAACTTTTTGTTGTGGAAAAATTGTAAGAAAACCATCTGTGGTCATTCAGTGTGACAGACGATTTATCTCTCTCACAACCCAAGATGCCCCTATACACATATCAAGGAGAATCTTCTGGGAAAATTGTGCATTGAGACTGCTGTTGTATTTTTCCCATTCCTGAGCACGTCCACAGCAGTCTCTTTTCCCTCATTCTTTTCTTTTAGAGTCCGAATCTAATATTAGGTGTGTTTTCCATTTATTGTAGGACTCATATCTCTGTCAGATATGTGTGATGTTCACAATTCTGCTGAGGCAAGCGGAGGCAAGAAAACGTAGAGTCCAGCATTTAATAAATCTGACATAGTCCAGAGTGACATGAGTTTTGAGTTTTACATTTTTTAGTGTGCACTTGGCTTAATAAATGCCACAGAAGCAGAAACAAAACCTCTCAAGCTTTTTGAAGGAGACAATTCAATACCAGCGTGTATGTTGCAATTAATCTGATTTTGTGTTTGTGTGTTTGCAAATACTATGGGAGAACAGGACAGAGTGAACTTCAAGTCATTTTATTGTTCTAAGTGTTTCTGTTCATATTGTTTTGTGTGTTTTGGTTATTATATGTACTATGTCCTTGTTTTTCAGCCTGAGTGAGTCACAGTCTACAGAGCACTGTGCCTTCAGTAAAACTAATCCTCAGATGACTCTGTCTCCTGGCGATGTAGTCATTTATTTAAGAGGGTTTTGCTGCATCTGCAGAGCATGTTTTAAACATTAGCCACATCATAACTTACACAGACCTAAAGCACTGAAACACAGATCCCATTAGAGGAAGGAGCCCCGTCGTCGTCACCACACTGGAGCTAGTTCCTGCAAATGGCTAACCTAATCATCCACATACAGTCACGTGCACATCTGGGTGTGCATGTGCAGCCAAAAAAATCAATGACATCGCTTATCCTGGTTATCATGGTTTAAGCATGGAGAAACCTCAGGATAAGGTCTGAAGATGTGAGGAGAAAGTTCACACAGGCACATCTTTTTCTTCGTCGACCCACTGCCGAAGGCAAAAAGGCAACCGTGTTTTTACCTGTGTCTGTTAGCAAAATATATCACGAACCACTGGACGGATTTTAATGAAACTCTTAAAGTAATCATTGGCTGTCCATCTACAACTGGTTACCCTTTGGAGTCAATGGCATTCAAGATGGCTATGTGATCTTAACAAACACATAAATGGCTATAACTATAACCAATATTGAGCTAAAATCTGATGTGGTAGTAGCTGAGACTCTTTAACAACACATACTATGAGTGCAAACACAACTTGAAGTGTCTCGCATAAAACTCTGACATGAAAGGCAGCGGGTGATATGCATTCCTTAAAGGAATGCCAGGCTGTTATTTTATTCTGCATGTAAGCTGAGCTGCTTTGCGTGCTGCGTGGTAGACCTCCTGCTAAGTGGCTTTGAAAATGGGTGAATACACAAATACACACACAAAGCACAACAGTATGTAAACAATCTGCAAAAAAACCCTCCAAACTTTCTACTTAACAGCCTCTTACCATGGAGCTCCAGCATGGAGTGTTTCTGCTGCCCGGGGGCATTATGTAGTTTAGCTTAAAACATTTCTGCTGATCAAACGCTGTGCCTGGTCCGGCTTCAACAGCAGCAGTGTTTCACATAAAACACGGGAGAAGTTTCTACTCCCAGTACAGCTCTGCAGTTACATATTTTAAACTTCGCTAGTTTGGAAATTGCTTTTACTAACTTTGAGTTCAGGGGGTGAGTCTGAGCCATTCAACAGCAGCCCAGGGATACGCCACAGATAAAAGACCCATAAAAAACAGTGGTGGAAACATGATCAAAGGATACGGAAGAGAGCTGAAGAGGACGGGATGCAGGAGATTCACAGAAGCTTCTAGAACGGGTTCTGCTTCCCTTTTTATTTTTCTCACATGGTGATAATTCATTGGAGCTGCCGAGTGTCAGAGGAGTCAGACTACCAGAGTTTCATGAGGCGGAGAATTGCCCACGCAGCCCAGGAGTAAAAGGTCAGCCCCTCATCAGTCTGAGCTGTCAGGTGATGCTGACCTCAGTACAACAACTGTGTGCAGATATCTGCAGGTATGATTCCCAAAATACCCTTATGAGTAAGGGGTTTCTGCTTGTTACTTAAGCAAATATAATGTAAATCTCTTTAAATGATATTTATCTTCTGTTACCATGAAAGGCAGGTGATCATGCAATTGCTTGTGGGTGTGTTTGTTTATCTTTCTGTTAGCAAACTATCTTATGTGCTACTGTACGGATTTTAATGTAAGATTTCAGAAAATAACCACTGGAATTACATCTACAACTCAATAACTTTTGGATTCCATCTAAATCAAAATGACCACTACAGCTAATTGACATTAGCCAACACAAAAATGGCTATAACATAGTTAAGTTTAAAGATGTTGAGCAAAGATTTGGTGTAGTAGTAGCTGATAGTCGTCCCCAATACATACTCTTAGCATTAAGAGATTGCACAAGAGCTTTGCTCAAAACTTTGCCATTAACTATTGGAATCAAGCCTGTGTCTATAAAATATATCTAATCCTCTGGACAGATTTTAATAAACCTTTCGACTGAATCATTTTCAGAGTCAACCTGATTCAAGATGGCTGCCACAGCTAACCGACCTTAGCAAACACAAAAATGGCTGTAACTCAGGCAGTTTTATAGACATTGAGCTAAATTTAGTGTGGTAGTAGCTGAGAGTCATCTTTAAGACATACACATCAAACACGATCTTTGTTTAAAACTTTAGCATGCAAAGATGTGACCGATATGCATTCCTGAAGGTTTTGTTCGTATTTTTAATTTGAACTGTATGGCCTACTTGCACATGATGCAGTCATTTTGAATCCTGTCCATTAGTGAAGCACTACTGAACACAGGAGAAGAGGAGAAAACCATATCAAACTTTATCATCTTTGTAAGTCCCAAATGAAATTTTTGTCATTTTCTTCCATGTGTTTGATGAAGTGGTCAGATTGAAATTAGATTAAATAGAATCTAATCCTAAACAGAAGACGACTCTAGTTTATCACGCTCGCTAA
Source organism: Kryptolebias brasiliensis (assembly GCA_028566095.1). Taxonomy (NCBI): domain Eukaryota; kingdom Metazoa; phylum Chordata; class Actinopteri; order Cyprinodontiformes; family Rivulidae; genus Kryptolebias; species Kryptolebias brasiliensis. The sequence goes on from JAOXNZ010000085.1 coordinate 16,302,362, forward strand.
ACTCGAATGCATGTGTCCGTGGTGGTGAGTCGCAGGTGCTCAGTCATGCACTGAAGCTCAGGTTGAGAAAATGTGTGGGAGGACAGTGAGAGCTCATACAGACTTAACAATCTGTCTTTCTTGCTCTTCAGTGAGGGCATTTCATTAACCCTCCATGCAATGAGACATAAAACATGAGATGGAAAAGGTGGACAGAGAGGAGACACCGAGACCCGAGCGTATACTATTTCCAAAATGCCAGAACATCTGCAATTACTCACGCTGACAGACACTCATTTTCACATCTTGGCAAAGTGGCTTAATATTAACACTTCATGCTAATCACATCCTGAAACACAGGAGAATTAAGCGTCACAGACTTTGAAGTGAAAGGAAGTTTCTAATTTTCAGAAGGAGCAGTTAAAAAGCTCCGTATAGCTTCTTTTTTGTCATGAATATTTTAATCACAGACTCAGCAAACTTATTACAGTCATTCCTCTTACTGATCAGACGTCACTCCAGCTGCACCACCAGACTTGTGTCAAACTTTTATTACATCTGTGGGGCAGCTGGACTCAACACTTCAGGTTATATTAAATTCAAGAAACGGAAGAGTTATTCCTGAAACTTTAGGATTTTGTAGATCTGGATTCCTCTGAGTAACAGACTGAGGATAATGAGACCATTTGAAGCTTACTTCGTTTGCAGGATGCACTCCTTCCATTAATATCAGAGCAACTGAATATTTCAGAATGGTGCATTTTTTAACAGAAAAACTTCAACAAGATTTATAATAGTTGGAATATGGTAACTTTTTACTTCTCAAAGTAGCCACATACATATAATATAACAGATCACAAAGCTTATATGCTAATTACATTACATTATATAAATGAAGAACCTGCACAATTTTCACAGATTCTGAGCCAAAACAAAATAAAATTAAGGGCCTAGCATTGATTGAAGGAATGCATATGACCTGCTACCTTCCAGGCCAGAGTTTAACACACAAACACACAAGCACACACAGACACAGGCGTAAGATTTTATCATCTGCCTTTAGCTGTATAGTGGTAGGCAATAAAAAAAGGTTTATTAAAATTGAGGTTATAAATAAGTTGTAATACATTATACAGTAAATTAATTTATGTAATAAATAAATAGTAAATGTATGTTTCCTACTTTCTGATGGGTCACAACCACAGCCTGTTGTACCTGGACCAGGTGAATGTACTATAGAGACTAACAAACTAATTTCTGTCTTCTTTATGTAGCTAAGATTTCTATCCTAATTTGTTTAAGTGTAAAATTTAGACTTGTGCCAAAAGGAGACGACAGATGTGAGCTTTCAGTTCAGCAGCAGCTTGTTTCTGGTATCTAGGCTGTATATGTTAGGTCTTCCCTACTCTGCGCTCTCAAAATGATTTGACCAGGAAAAACATTAAGTCTGGGCCGCCCTGTTTTATCTTTTTCCAATGCAATGGCAGTTATGACAATTAACACAGATCTTTTCTCCCCCCTCTAAATGGCATCTTGAACAAGCAGTTGTTTTAAGTACAGATTGAAATACAGATGAGGAAGAGTGGGTTCAAATCATGGTAAATATTTTCTAACAAATAACGAGCTCTGAAGAACTCAGAGAGGAACAAAAAGTCACCTGCCCACTGTCGCAGTGTTTCAGTGGAGTAAAAAAGGTGATGTGTGACAGCTGCTGACAGCTGAGAATGCAGCCCTGGCAGAAAGTCCCCATTCAGTCCGCCACCATGCATACAGAAACTACTGACATCTCATTCAGCCTGCTGTGTCACTAAAGAGAAACACATTATTCTCCACAAACACAGGGGACACTTGTCAGCATTTCACTGCAAATCACAGCCCCCTCAATAACCAACTCATCTGATTTAACTGTCAGCCGACACACGCCGTCGGGAAGCCTCGTCCACTTTCTCTTTGTTTCGGTTTGTACCACCAACACTTACAGAAAACTATCCCATTGATGTCCTCTAACTGGAATACCTGATTATTTACAAGTTACAAAAATGATTTTTAATGGTGGCGGGCGCAACTGTTTTTTGCCCGTATCTGTGTGCGTCAGCAGAAAATCTCATGAACCACTGGGCAGATTTTAAGAAAACTTTCAGAAAGTAATCATTGCACGCACAACAACATCTGATTAACATTTGGAGTCGACCCAATTCAAGATGGCTGCTACAGCTAACTGACATTAGGAAAACAAAAATGCTATAAATCAGCCAATTGTACAGATATTGAGCTAAAATTTAAGATGGTAGTAGCTGAGAGTCATTCACAAAACATACTCTGAGTACTAACACATCTCATGAGATCTTGATATTTTTAAAGAGATCACACATGCTGTTATTTTCTAGATTTGGCCAAAACCGCTACACCTTCGTCACTTGTCATCATAAGTTGATCTCAGTGTAAAGCTGGCATGAAAGGCAGTAGGCAACATTCATTCTTTCAAGGACTGGTAGGTGTAGCAACTTCCATCCAACAACATAGCCGCTGCTGGCTGAGTAGGTTTTAGTACTGTGACGCTTCTCCAATAAGCCATTATGAGCCCCACTTGTGTTTTCGTATTTATTTTCAAAAGTTACGACAATCAACTGTGGCTCAATCAAAACAAATACACTTATGATCAGGACTGAAAAATTATGCAAAATGACGTTCAAAATAATGATCTAGAATGACGGTAACTAAAAAAGACGATGACTAAGAAAGACGGTCAACAGAAAAGTTTGCAAAAAAAAACCCTCACCCAACTACCTGTTGGGTACGCCTGTATCCAGTAAATAACATGTGACCACACCCCCTAAGCAATCACCTGAGGTGCAGAAAACTCTAACACCTGTGCCACCATAACAAATAAACAAAATATAAAACATTCACTTTGGCTCTTACAGTAGGCCCTTAATTTATTCTCTGCATGCCGATCTACACTAAAACAATTTTGCTCATTTGTAGGGAATCAAACTGTCTGCTAAAAAGAGGAAATAAAACATCTGCTACATTGCCACTTGTTGTGTACTTGTCAGTAAAACACTTGTGTGCACATCTAGGTGGGCATCTCAAAGAAAGAGAGGGTTGGAAGAAAAGAGAGAGAGAAAAAAAAACAGAAAAAGAAGCAAGGGGACAACTCATGCTGTGTGCGCATCATTTTGAGGAAAAGACGAAGAGACATACGGGGCAAGGGGGCAGGCTTGATGAGGTGGAAGGAGTCTGACTGGCACGCACTCTTCCTCTTGCTGGTCGAGCTCACGTGGGGCTGACAGGAAGGTAACGGCAAAGTCAGGGTTGGGGGGGGGGAGGGGACACTGACCTTAGACACAGCACACAAACTCCAGCAGGAGAAAAATAATCAGCTGCTGGGATTCACCAGTTCGGCGACTCTCATTAGAACGCGCGCCGAACGAAAACAGCATCTTAGTGGTGCACGGTTCAAACAGCTCAGTTGGATGATGACTTTAATGAGGTGTGAAAAGTGTGTTGTGTAATGAAAGGTTATACCGCCTAAAAGAAAGCTGAAAATGGGAAAAATGTTCCCGTTTTTTTTTTATTAAAAGATCATACTAAAATATCTAAATGATACAATTTCACTCAAAGACACATGTGTAAATTAAAGGCCTAGGGTTGCTTGAAGAAATGCATATCGACCGCTGCCTTTTAATACTTTAACTAAAATCATACGCTGAGAAAGAATAGAGTTAGAATTGTTTTTGTGTTGACCATGACTCTCAGCAACAACCACATCTAATTTTAGCTTAATATCTGTAAGAATGACTAAGTTATAGCCACTTTTGCATTAGTTAAGGCCAATTAGTTGTGGCAGCCATCTAGAATCGGGTTGACCTCAAATAATGAGTTGTAGAAGTACATTCAATGACTACTTTCTGAAAGTTACACAAAATTCTATCTGGTGATTCATGAGACATACAGTGCTGATTTTCACAGTTAATGCCAAAGTTTTAGCCAAAGACGTAGCACAATGTGTAGTGCTTGGAGTATGTGTTTTGGGATGATGCTCAGTTACTACCACAATAAATGTTAGCTCATTATCTATAAAGTGATTGAATTACTAAACACTAAACGTGTGCAATTTATTAGTGCACAGAATAGATGTTGGGGATCAGTCTCAGCTACTACAACACCAAATTATTGCTCAATATCTGTAAAATTAGCCAAGTTAGAGACATTTTTGTGTTCACCAATTAGCTGGGGTAGTCAATTTGAATTGCATTGACTGAAATGTTAATCAGTTGTAGATGGACATCTAATAATTGTTACCTGAAAGTTTCATTAAAATTCATCTTCCGGTTTATGGTATAATGCTAACACAAACACACACAGGCAAAAATATTATTGCCCACCTTTCGTCCTTTTGCGACAGACGCTAAAAAGTTTGCAATTATGTTTGACACTTGTGCCATTTAAAAGTACTTTGTGCATCTCAGTGAGTCCTGAGTATTCTACTTTCCACCCACTCTCCCTGACTCATTCCCATCACTAAGGTGGATGAACCTCATTCTGTTGGAGCTGTCCATCGAGCTCCGTTCTGTCAGAGCTGGCACTAAAAACAACGCCCAGCTGCCAGATACTAGCAGGTATATAAATATGATAATTATTCTGGAGTCATGCAGCGGCTGTAATTCTGTGCAGACAGACTTCAATAAATGTAGAGGAATGAGAAACACGGCTAAGAGCTCATACAGGGCCTCCACACACCAAATGACACACTGATGGCATTCAAGGAGCAGCAGATGCACGCCCACACAGAGACTAATGAACACGGTTGATGCAAAAATAGATACAGAGATACAGGAACAGCCAAGAGACTGGAAAAACAAGAATCCACATTTCTGGGGCCTCATTTAGCCAACAACTGAATGTTCGCATCCATAATATTCCAATGCAGAACACTGCAAAAACGTTCAGATCTGAGTTTGAGTTTTACAGATAAAAACACTTTTGTGAAAAAAAAACAAGCAAATATGGCTGCCATTGCAGAATGTAAAATTTACTTTGTAGGATCTTTTAGAGAAAGTTAGACTGTTTTATGAGTTTTAGACAATAAAAGTCTTAAAATAACTTAAAGATGTCAAGTGTTCTGGTTATACAAAACAAGGGGTGAGAATTCATGTGTTTTGGTAAAAATAACTCCAAGAAATGCAAACTTGCATATAAGCAAGAATCATATCTGAGCTCCAATGATTAGTGGTCTTCCTAAGAAATTTGAAAAAAAAACTTTCTGCAATTCTCTGCAAAAAAAAAAAAAAAATTCTATCTTGTTTTATATTCCAAGTCTGCCTTTTTACTGTTCTCCAAAATGGCTAAATCGTCATATAAAACACAGTGTAAAATAAACTATGTCTAACTTAAACTTAATCAGAAATGGGGGTTGAAAGAGTGAGTTCAGGAAGTGCACCACTCTGTCTTGTTTCAATTTTTATTTATATCTGTTGTCTTCTCACTTCATGCTTTTCCAACAACCAGTTTCCTCAGAGCGGCCTTAAAAAACGATTATTCTCCCTCTGGCTCTGTACAAAGGCCCCTTTACGACCCAGAGACCCCATGGAGACAAGCCCAACAGCGAAAACGTACACAATAAGGTTTAGAAATAAATAATTTACACGTGTCCCTGTTGCTTCAGTCCAGCCTTAAGGCAGTGAATGCTCTGCCACTGCTGCTGGAAGGAGGCAGCATATGTCCTCTCCCTGTAGCTGTTTCCATTATTCTTTTATTTACATGTCTCTCTTTTCTTCCATCTTTCCAAAGTAGTTCATGTGTTGGGCTCCTGCAATGTAGAGGACACTAAGCAGAATCCAACCCCAATGACATCTTTAATAATTCTGACCAGAAACAATTAGGTTTATAGAGGAACATTCCTGCTGGGCTAAAGGGGAGGGCTGTGGAAGATCAGAAATAGTCCCCATGCTGCATAAAATAATGGCAAAGCTGAACAAGGTGTACACAGAGGCTTGGTTTAATCTTGGTTTAATACGTTAATATAAATGCTGTGTAGCTGTGTAAGATTTGCAATTCTTATTAAGCTTTTTTTTTTTACTGATTCTGAAACACAAAATGTACAAAATACTTTAGCAGTTAAGTTGCCTTTTAAGTAATTCTGTTCATGCATTTCAGTATTTGACTCATAAAAGGCCTCTTTTAAAACAAGGTTTTTAAGAAAAAAAGTATGTTAGCTCAAATAAGCATTATTACATCATTTTCAAACATTCTTCTGAACATTTGAAACACATTAACATACTACTCAACAACAAGCATGTTGCATGCAAGTGCAAAATAGAGGAAAAGATAGGTTGCATGGTAGACACAATACAGAGGCCATGACAGATCAGGGACATGGTTAAAATGTGGAAAATAACCAAAATAATAAGTACAAATAACACTGTTTCTAAAACGATAAATTTGGGTATTTTCATTGAGCAGATACAAAGGAAACCATTTTAACTGAGCAGACCGTCTTTTCAAATTTCAAACACACCTAGAATCTTGATACCAGCAACACACTGCAAAAAGTTAGGTGACGTAAGACAGAAATATGTAAATAACAGTTGTGGTTGTACAGCCAACAAACACAGTCCTGAAAGGTTTTCCAACCAACAAAATTATTGGCAACAGATAGGGAGAAGCAAGGGTTCAGGATAAAAAAAAAGTCTTAAAAATTCATTGTTTTTCTGAGCTAAGATACGTCATAGTTCAACAGTTTTTGTCAAACAAAATCAGAGAAGAAGTTATCTCTTGAAAAGGATATTTCTCAAACCAAAATGTAAAAGACTTTTCCCACACAGTCCAGGCTTGAAATTGTGAAAAGACTCAGTGTCTGGTTTACCCACCACCGTTCCATTCATAGAGAGCTATGTTTCCTAGATGACAAACTCATTCAGAGCTGATTCAACCTGAAAATCCCTCACTAATTGTTAGAAAATCCTTTCTAAGCAATGTGCAGACGCAATTGTAATCCTTCGACTACAGTCATCATTTAGCCTTTTGCCATCATTAGTGTCACAAAGAGCCTGCTGTCCTGACATCCTCAGACCATCTGCCGGTCCGGGCCATGCCAGCCACCTACCACCCTCACATGACGCTCCATTTGGTGTGGCATCTGTGCGCTCCACTGATCTGCCAACAAAGGCTTACCGAATGTTCAAGTGGTCACTCTATCCCATGTTCGATGTTTGTGTTACCAACAGTCTGTGGAAATGCCACCGTGGTAATGGCACGCTCCGTGTGGAAGGAGCTGCCATGTCTGATCAGTTCTGATTCTGAGAGTGATCTTTGATAAAATATGATTATTAGCCCACGGTTCTTCTGTCAGGCATGAAGAGAAAAAACAACAGATCTTCATTAGCTGGTCTCTTGGCAGGGCATGAGAGCCATTTATACAAAATAAATTGCACAATCAGCATGTTGCGCTCTAGAATAAAGAAGAAAAAATAATTTTATCTAAAGTCTGTAAACTCTCCCTTCAGTTCTAATGAACTGGTCTGCCTTTGTAACTAAAAAAGCTACAGATTGAAAGAAAATGGCATGTAGTGAGGCTCTGCTATTGTAAAAAGAAGGGGACTGTATTAAATAGACAAAGGAATTTGAGCATGTCGGTTCTGCAGAGATAAAGTTCAGACGTTAAATTGTACAATGAAGGATGTGGATGTGTTTTTACACAGAATGTGTTGTCAGCATCTCTGTGAAGTGTAACACTTCAGAATTCAAGTCTGCAGTCTCTCAGCTTCCAAACCATGTGATGTCCACAAGGGAAGGGAAGGAGCTTGTCCAACAAAACAAATGGCTGCAAAAAATCTCACAGCTTTCCAAGAAAAGAAAAAAAGAACCAGCACGGTCCAATCATTCAAGGAGAAAAATTGCCTAGTTAAAAGTTCTCAATTCCAAGCCTGTTTTACTCACATTATTCAACGGGAAATAAAAAAAAAAAAAAGTAAATTAAAACAATAAAAACAGTGAATGTGGCTTCCACCTTTATTTACCCTGGTGCTCTAGAAAAGAAATGGTTCAAGAGAGTTCTGTGGTCTCTGGGGCAGCAGCTTTAAGAGCTAGACATTTTCTTTACTAACCCTCCTGAGATTTACTATCGAAAACCAATTAAGTCTTTGGCATGCTTATGTGCTTGGACGGGATTGTTAGAGGGAGTGAGAAAGGTCACCTGTCGTCTCTAAACCACACATGCATACTCACACATTTATGAGTACAGTTAGAAAGTGATCACATAGGCCCATCCATCCACGTGGCCTTTGTGATTGATGAGTTTAGGAGCTGACTAGAGCATGGCAAAGACAGCGATTAAAGAGTATTACCAACAGCTACTCTCTCATCTCACTCATCCTTTGCCACATATTTGTTAAACATAGATTAAAGATAATAATGTAGAGACAAACTTGAGAAAGGATATTGATCTAATATAAGTCTTTATGCCTAACTTGATTTCTATTCCTTGTTGAGTTTAGAACTCTGTAGGATGGATGATTTTGTACTGCTGAGCTCACACAGTGTGACATGTACAACGTACAAGTCCTTCAAAATTTTGAAATCACATAGTGTGAGCTGGCTGTGAGGTTGTAGATGTCTGGTCTGTGGCTGCTGAGAGCAAATGTATCTGATGAGCTCATGAGTTTAACATCCATCCATCCATCCATCTATCCATCCATCCATCCTACCTACCTACCTACCTACCTACGTCCCTACCTATTGGATTGAAGAGGCAACAGGGTCAGGAGTGAAAGCCAGACACGCCTCTCTCCAGCAACATTTTGCAATTCCTCTGGGTTTTTTCCAGGGTCTCCTTTCAGTGGGATGTGCCCAGAAAACCTGCAGATGAAGGCGTTCAGAAGGCAGCCAAATACAATGCAAATCACCTCAGCTGACCCCTTCTGGTGTGGACAAGCAGCAAATCAACTCCAATCTACACCAAGATGACAGACCTACTTACATTATCTGAGTCCAGCCACCGTACGAAGGAAGCCCATTTCAGCTGCTTGTTTCCAGGACCTCCTTATTTCGGTCACAATCCATAACTCATGAACAAGGGTGAGGGTTAGAAAAGAGGCATAGTGCAATATTTAAAAACTGTCAAGCAGTAGATATGTTTAACACTCAGGAACTTAGTGGTGAGGAGCAAAATGCATATTTATATCTTAGAAAAGCAAACACCACTTTGTGTCTAACTAAGAACAGATCCAATTTAAAACTTTGCTTTTAGGAACTGAGACACACAATAAGAATCACAAACAACATCCCAAAGACATGTCTTACAGTCAAAGGAAAATGTCAGCTCCATTACTGAACTCAAACAATCCCTAACAGTGATGGAGAGATGTAAATCTGAGTCAAAAGACAAGAGGAGACACCTGGGATAAAAAACAAAACAAAACCCTTTTAGACATATACATGACCTTAAAGTCACTCTTTCCTCAGCATACAGTTCTGCTGGGATAAACCTAATGGATAAGTGTCCCAGTAACTCTCTGAAAGGACTCCAGGTATTTAAAAACATTGTAGTGGCACAGACTGAGTTTCTTCTACACAAATCTCACTTGAATAAAAGAACAAAAACAGACAACATATTTCCCATAATGACGTCTTAAACGTGACTGGAGGTTGAATCAACCTTAATGGTAATGGAGTACATCTATTTTTTTTTTTGGTATATTTAAATACATGTTTTGGTTGTAAGACTGTATTTTGTACATTCATACGAATTTTGTTAACTTGTAAAGTTTGTACTCACATTTTTTACTAAGTTCTAGTATATTGTGTTTTCCTACAATAACAATTTACCATAATTACCACTGGACAAACTGAATGAAACTTTCAGGAAATAATCATTGGTCATACAAGTGAACTTTAGGAGCCAACTCAATTCAAGATGGCCACCACAGCAAACCTTAGCATACAGAAATACCAAAGTTTCAATTTCACAGATACTGTTTTAAACTTTAGTGTGGTAGTAGCTGAGAGCCATTCACAACAATTCAGTCCAAGTGCTACTCACTGCACGAGATCTTTGCTTAAGTCTTCAGCATTAACTGTTGGTGTCAAACCTGTTTGTCTGTTAGCAAAATATCTCCTGAACCACTGGATGAATTTTAATGAAACCTTCAGAAAGTAATCACCGGATGTAAATCTACAACCGATTCACTCTTGGAGTCAATCCAATTCAAGATGGCCACCACAGCTAACTGACATTAGACAACCCCAAAATGTCTCTAACTCTAATTTTACAGAAATTTAGCTAAAATTTGTCATTAACAACACATACCTTTAGCTTTAAGCTCCCAGTTTGAGTTCTGGAGGCACTTTTTTAAATATAGCCTTAAAACATTTAAGACATGAAAAACATGTAGGTCATAAACTTTGTTTTTCTGTTGTGTAGTTTTTGTATTTTACTCTGCCCTTGTCTTTCATTGAGCTTCTTTCTGCTGGCGTGTCTGCTTCTGAACTTGAATGTTTCTGATGTGAGCTGCTTGCCTCATCAACATGCTCAGTGTTTATTCTTTATAGTTAATACTCTATTGTTTTGCTCTCCCTGCACCCCAACTGGCAGAGGAAGATGGCAAACCCCTTTGAATCTGATGCCATCAGATAGTTTTACTAGTTAAAAGAATGCATTGCCAGGTTTGCACTCAAAGGGGGATTGTTATGTCTTGATGTTACTATGTAGAAGACCTGGGAAGACAAAGTTGAACAAAAGAGAAGAAGCTGGGACATTTATAGATGAAAGTAGGAGGTATTAGTAGTTAATCTGCTCCTTTCAAAGGGAAAGCTACCTTTCACGTCAGGTTAGCTCTACCTTCCCCAAACAGCTTTGACAGTAAAACCTTTATCAGTCAGATCATACCCATCTGAAAGGTGAATGATGCTCTGAATATCCATTGTTTGGCTGGCGTAATTTCATCACATATTGTTCCACGGGGATAATTATCTGAGATAATTACATTTATTGACCTTTTGAGAAAAACTCATCCATAAAATCATGTCCCCTTCTCACAATCTTCCTTGCAATAAAAAAACAATAAGGCAGCGCTTAGAGACTATAACTTATCATTAAGTTGCCAAAGAATGAGGATGTGTAAGATGCAAGGTTAGGATCACTCTAGTGAATAAAATCTAATATTATCTTTTCCAGCGACGACTGCTGAAAAATAGCTACTTGTTCAGTGCATCAATAATGAGTGATTGAACTGGACGGAAGTAGAGCTAAATTGAGACCAGTCAATAGGGAACCAGCTAAGAGCCTCTGATTGTGGACTTAAAAACATTACATGTCTGGAAAATACTAAACAAATTACTGTTAAGATTCATGACCGTTTTAGATGACAGCAATGACTCCCCACCAAGGACATCTTAAGAGGTTTTTCTGCAGCTATCAGTAATATGTGAAAAGAGTAGCTCAACTAATGTGAAACACAGAACCCCTTTAGTCAGTATCACACTGGGCTGTGACTGTGAGACTGTGTTGATGAATCAAAATTTTGAGAAAATAGTCAATTTTTCAGTTGGAGTCTCAGTGAATCCTGAGTGTTTGTGAAGCAAGCAACCAGTGAGCTGTGTGACCAGGTTTTGCGCAGGCAATCTTTGAAAACTATGATTTATTTTTGTGTGGTCGGCTTTAAAACTATTATTCTAGGCCTATTATTTCATTTTCCAACTTTGCCCCCATCAGACCCGCTTTCTACCCACCTTGGCAGCCACCCCTTAGTTTGATTTAAACTACTGGAGTACACTCTTAAAATAAAGACAGGCAGGTTTGGACTACTGTTTTTAAAAAAGTATTATTATTCATTATCTGTGTGGTTAGGTCTGGACATTTGGGGTTATAGCCTTGAATGTTTTCTGTGATAGTAGAGCTTCCTTGAAGGTGTCAAAATACAGCTTTAGAATTACAAAAAGAGACCAAAAGAGCTCTGAGATGTCCCTGACAACTCTGCAATTATTATGAGAGAAAATTTGTCGCACAAGTTTTTGAATTAGCTCAAAATTCAAGCGGCAAGACTGGAAGTTTTTGGAACTCACACAAGGAATCTGAAACCCCATGCAAACGTTTTGAGACATTTTGGAGACTCCCTTGTAAATTTTGTTCGCAAACTTGTCTTCAACAGTCAAAGCCCAGTGAAATACTGACTTTTGTGACAGATTTGTTTGAAAAAAATGAAAAAAATAAAGAGTTGTATTTAGAGAGGAGACAACCACTTTGACCGATCTGCATTTGCCATTGGTCTAATGCTTAGTAAATTCACTGGTACTGTATCTACTGAGCCGTTAAATAAAATTGTAACATTTTAAAATCACTCAGCTTTGAAGTGATTAAAGAAACAAAGTTTGTTATTTGGGTCCATTTTAGACAGAGGATCCATTTTACCCACAATGAACAAAGTCATGCTAAAAGTAAATTACAGTCCCAAAAACTGAAATAAAAAACAAACAACTGGAGCCAAGTGTATTCTTTGAAGAAACAAACTTTAGTACTTGTGAGGGAACCCGGAAGTTTCTGGATTTTCACACTCACATTTCTACACATAAATTCTGGTGAAACCCTGCCTACTTTCTGAGGAGTACTAACTTAATTTACTCAGAAACAATGACATCCTAACTAATCTAATTTCTTGGTGGTTGGCACTCAGTCACTGATCCTACACAGTACTATTTTTAAGACTAGTGACATAATCTTTTTTTTTAACAGAAAAAAATTGTTTTTGTCCCTTAGATATCTCTATGGAGCCCTGAATCAAAGATGGTACTATGCCCTCCCAAAACATAGCTTTAATTGCACCATGGAGCATCTATCCCTCTTCAACTCAAGTTTTCTTGGGACTTTAATCACCTTCAATATAGTTCGTTTCAGTCCCGTTCAAGTTTAGCTCTTTAAAAAATGTAAACATTTTTTGTATATTTTATAATTCCAGTATTTAAAGGTTAAAACAAAACAAGGGGATGTTAAAACCAATTAGAACCAGTGCCATGCATCTGTGTTAAAGCAAAACCACAGCAGAATATATAAGAGTACCAATGGTTATACTATCCAGTGTCTCTCATTCACAGGCCTATAAATATTAGGCATCATCAATAGTAATACATTGTTAGTTGTTCCTCTGCAGTTAAAAACAGTAAATAAATGGTTTAAATGGTTTGCTTGGAAAGAAAAGACAATGGTATTATAGAGCTAAAAGAAACATATATGGTTCTTTTTTACTCTACTGCAACTGCTCTTTCAAATAATACTCTTAAAAACAAATATAATTATTATTTACAGGAGAAAACAGAGCAGATCCACTTCTTGTCTAGATAAAGATTCGTTTTAAATCTGCATTAATTAACATGTGTGAAACGTGATTTCATGTGAAGATGTGCTCAAGCTCATTTGATCCATCTGCACAAAAAGCCTTCCCTGCATTCAGAAACTGACATGATAAAATAAAAAAAGACAAATTTATGCCAGCCTTAACGGTGGTTTCTCTTCACTAACTAAAACACTGACTTTCAACTGACAGCAAGGCTGGCTGTCTGGCCGGAGAGCTTCTGTCTCGGCTTGTTCTTATTTGATCAGCTCCAGTTCCCCGGGGACGACCTTTTGCTGGGTTAACAAAATGTCACATCTGATTTTACTGCGGGCATCGAGTGACTTGAAGATGAGTGCCAAGTCCGACTAGAACAGACTGACGCCAGCATGGTGACTAAAGAAAAGAGTCACTGCATGCCAACAGTCCAGCAATTATTTTGTTTTCACTTTGATACTTCTCCGTACTTTTGTTCTTTCAGGACTTTTTGATTTGCCGACTGCTTAGACATAATGAAACTTCCCTTTTCAATTTAAAAAACTATCAATGCTGACTTTATAAAATGATATTCTATTATTTTATGTACTAGGATTAATTCATTTCATTTCAAAAAAGGATGATTTTTCTCCCTGATCTTGCTGCTACATTTTCTTTTCCTCTCCTGTTGCTTCACACCTCAAAAGCACTCATGATTGGATTAAATCCTACAAATGAACATGAACAGCTAGTAAATTAGGACCATGTGAATGATTTGAATTTCTGGAATGTTTGATTGTTTGTGAATCTGTTAGATGTATCAGATTATTTAACATTCGCAATATTAAAACTAGTATTTGTTCTGTTTTTTCTTGACAACTATGGATCCTTTGAGGTTAGAAATTTTACCTGCACAAGTGCACCATTGTGCTTCTTCTGGCCTTTTCAGCAAGATAATAATCTCTGGATCCACATGAAGGGCTTTCTTTCTGCAGTGACACCGGCCTCTCTGTTCATAGTTACCGTCTCTGTTTCATCTGTTCATTCATTCAGTCTTGATTCTCCTCATTCATCCTGATACAGCAGCTCAGCCTTCTGTTGGCTGAGAGCAGGACAGCTCCTTAGGAGGTCCAAAAAAGAGGCTGTAGATGTCAGTTTCGATTTTTCAGCGAGCAATAATGAGATGACCTGCCTCACACTTGGGGAATTCATCTGTGTGTGGGAATTGCCAGCGTAATTGACTAAAGAATCAAACTCAAACTCATCAGGGTCCATCATGCTACCCCTTTCTTTGCTTTCTTTTTTCTTTTGTAACACTGCCTCCGCTCTCATTCACTGCTCACCAGGAGCTTCCATCAATGCGTGACGCCGATCAGTTTATGGTCTATGGCCGATGACGAATGGTGCTGCAGTTTCTTTAATAAAAAGCCATCAGTCAATATGCCCGCTTACTTTAATCACTTCTTACTGCAAGCTGCTATTTGCCCTGTGGCCAAACCCTCTGATACAAATGATAGCCAGGAGCAATCATCTCTTCTTCACATATTGGCACCGACTGAACTAACTGGTGTAACGGATTGAAAGTGACTGACTATAAAGAGATATAGAGAGTTAAATGTGAGAGGACAATACATACGTTGTTAGTGTGATGCATGTTTATTACAGTGACCTCCTCAGGACAATGCCTGTATGACTGGGTATGTGCTTGTTTGCGTGTGTAGGTGTATGTGTGTAGACCGTGTCTAAAATGGGAGAGTGTGGGAGTACTCTCTCCAGACCTGTCAACTAGCAGAAAGCTTCATGCCTCTTTGAACTAAAATGTCTCTGAGCTGAATCCAT
Organism: Kryptolebias brasiliensis; assembly: GCA_028566095.1. Taxonomy (NCBI): domain Eukaryota; kingdom Metazoa; phylum Chordata; class Actinopteri; order Cyprinodontiformes; family Rivulidae; genus Kryptolebias; species Kryptolebias brasiliensis. The sequence goes on from JAOXNZ010000085.1 coordinate 16,317,481, forward strand.
GGGGAGAAAAAGGCCAACTCATTCTAAATTCATTTAATTCACATCACCATATATTCCCTATTTTGTTGTCTCAAGGTCTGGTCTTTTTCCAGTTTGGAAATTTATTGCATGTGTGTGTGTGTATATATATATTTTTTTTAACTAAGTAATGTGGCTTGTTTGTTGAGAATTTAAAGCAGGACTGACCACGATGGCCTAAAGCCTGGGGTGCAACCATGATTACGACAAGGTTATGGAAACAACCCAGCACAGACGTGATACCAGATCATTACCCGATGTGGTCTGAGAGATTCATGCAAGAGGCCTTGGCCTGTAGCATTTGGGGTGTGTTTGCTAAAGCAACAAGTGTGTTGAGGGCAGCAGAAAATAGCAGTGAAGCCCTGTTTGGTGAGTACTAAGAGTAGAGCAGCATGATGATTCCATTCACACTGAAGGAGGTTTTCCAAATTTTCCACGATCCAGCCATGTTCTGACAGGTCTATTAGACTGTGTAGAGCGTAGCTTGTTTTCTTTTAAGACATACATATACAAAACAAGGCCTTAGGGTCAGAAACTGTCTTTGAGCCATCTCATTCTGGCCATGGACATTTTCAAAGAAAAATGAAACTTGGAATAAATTAATGAAAACCATGGTTTTAAAGATTACACTTGAAGAAAGCTAAAACAACATCTGTTCTGCAGGTTTTGCAGTTTACAAAAGAGTGTGATTTTTGACTAAAATATGCCTCAGCATTCCTTTGACACATTTTTCAGTTCAAATGTAATGACAAACATGAAATACGTGTTAAAAAAAGATTAAATTAAGTAGCAACTTTTGTTGCTCTTTTCTTTAAAACAACAGTCTGAAGTCTATTATTTTAAAATACTGCAATGTTGCACAAATCAGTAATGCTATACAATACAATACAAAGCAATACGATACAATATGACACGATACAAAACTATCAAGTACAACACAAAATGTCACAATGCAATTCTTTCTTTCTTGGTCCCCTTGGGAAAATTTATTTTAGAGTCAGTGCTGTACCAATAGCTACCTTCACAAATAATCTATTAATAAATAGATGATTAAAGCAATCTTACACAATAAAAATCTTATAAATCTAGAGCCTATAGTAGAACAAAATGTATTGCCAGCACCCAAGTAATCAAATCTCAAAAACAGCACTCATCCCGGCATGTCACCCTGGACATTGCAATTGTTTCCATTTAACAGCAGATAACTGTGTAGTTGCTCTGTAGATGAGACCAGGGGTTGAATTACTGTTTTATCACCAAGATGTGGGTGAGATGACAGCAAGGAAGGTTTGCATATGTATCTATGTTCCATTGAGAAGCACAGTCCTATAATATGAAATCACTAAGACATACTGTAAATAATATTACCACTAGATATCTTTACACACTCAGACAAATCCATGTTTTTATTTAGTGGTTAGCTGAAACACGGCTCTCTTGGACTTATGTTGTTAGCAGTTTTATGCCAAAGCGAAACCTCGACCCTCCTCTAAAACCTGCTTTGTCAGACAAACATGTTAAGCATCTGTAATTTCTTTATTAAAAACTGCAGAATACAATACAGCCTGCACTCTTCCAAACATGCATAACTGGTGTTATCTAATATTTCCATGCTGTCTCAGCTATTTACAATGTAGCAGTGTCCAGGGCTACACAAAGGCCCTACCCACTCTTAAATCAATGGATTTGAGAGGCGCTGATTGTTGCAGCCGGGGCTCATGCAGTGACCCTCTTTCCTATCAATACACACCAGACTGCTCAGATGATGGAATAAAACACAGACACAGTAAGAGCTTTGTGCACCTTAAAATAACACAATCTCTATGGTGGAGTAGAATGAAAAGGGGCAATAAATATTTGATTTTGTTGCGAACAATTGTTATTCACAAGAGCTTGATTCAGAATATGGGGGAATATGGTTTCAGTTAATGAAAAGAAACATACATTATTAAAATTAACTTCACAAGGCAAAATGTCAAGAACAGATGCCAAGACATTATTATTTCGCTGCTTTATGTTTACTGCCATTATGTAGTAACCGTTATAGTAAAACAGCTGCTTTAAATAAACAATGAATTAGCATATAGGCTTTAAATGTACAGTTTTCTCAAAGGAAGTGCTTAGCACTTGCTGCTGTGGGAGATGGCGCTTTAGTTGGCAAGTCAGACAGAGAGGTGCTGATAATGGCCTGCTGGCCTCTTCTAGATCCTGTTACATTGTTTGGGACATGCAAGCCGTTCTGTCTTAAGCAGCAATCCTCACTGCTGCAGCAGAGGTAGCAGCTACTTTCACCATACTATCTGAGTCAGAGGGGACAGACAGCCCTTGAGGAAATTGAATGTTTTACTCTGACTCTGCAACAGAAAAATGTGAACAAATTAAATGCAGGAAAATAGAGAGCCATTGCAGTCGTGACACAAAAAGTCCATCCATCCATCCATTTTCTTCCGCTTATCCGGGGTCGGGTCGGGGGGGCAGCAGCCTAAGCAGAGAGGCCCAGACTTCCCTCTCCTCAGCCACTTTCGAAACGAAGTCCCTCCACCATGTCCTGGGTCTTCCTCTGGGCCTCCTCCCGTTGGGACTTGCCCGGAACACCTCACCAGGGAGGCGTCCAGGAGGCATCCTAACCAGATACCCAGGCCACCTCAGAATGGAGCAGTGGCTCCATTCTGAGTCCCTCCCGGATGGCCTGAGCTTCTCACCCTATCTCTAAAGGAGAGTCCATACACCTTGCGGAGAAAACTCATTTTGGCCGCTTGTATTCACGATCTCGTTCTTTCGGTCATTATGCAAAGCTCCATTTTTCCCTCATTCGTGAACAAGACCCCAAGATATTTAAACTCCTCCACTTGGGGCAGGACCTCTTCCCCGTCCCGGAGAAGGCACTCTACCCTTTTCCGGCTCAAGACCAAGATCTTGGATTTGGAGGCACTGATTCTCATCCCGGCTGCTTCACACTCGGCTGCGAACTGATCCAGCGAAAGCTGGAGATCACGATTTGATGAAGCCAATAGGACCACATTATCTGCAAAAAGCAGAGACGCGATTCTAAGGCCATCAAAACTGAGTTTTGGCGGAATCCAACTCTCACCAGAAACGAGCCTGACTTACTGCTGGCAATGCGGACCAAGCTCTAGCACCGGTCGTACAGGGACCTAACAGCCCGTATCAAAGGGCCTGGTACCCCATACTCCCGGAGTACCCCCTACAGGACTCCCCAAGGGACACGGTTGAATGCCTTCTCTAAGTCCACAAAACACATGTAGACCGGTTGGGTCAACTCCCACGCACCCTCCAGTACCCTGCTGAGGGTGTAGAGCTGGTCCAGTGTTCCACGACCAGGACGAAAACCACACTGCTCTTCCTGAATCTGAGATTCGACTATCCGGCGGACCCTCCTCCTCTCCAGAACCCCTGAATAGACCTAACCAGGGAGGCTTAGGAGTGTGATACCTCTATAGTTGGAACACACTCTGCGGCCCCCCTTTTTAAATCTCGTCCACCCCTGTGACCTCAGTACCAGAGATTGGAGAGCCCGACCAAAGGTTGTGACACAAAAAGTCTATTTTAAAAAAATATTTGCACTGCCCATGAACTTACCTGAATGTCTTAGAATAACCTAAGATCTCTGTGATGCTGAAAACAAAAAAAGTATTTGCAGAATAGGACAATTAAAATGTATTCTGCTGCAAATGTCCTTGAATTTGTTGGTATGTGGATGTGGTCTAACAGATTTGGATTTTCTAACTAGTCCTTTCATTTTTGACAATGACGTTCACAATGAATGACACACCGTGTTTGGGCTGATGCAGCCTCCTGTTTGTTTTATGTGACCCGTTTGGGCTCAAGTCCCCCCCAGGCAGACATCTATGGCAAAGAAATCAGCAGAAACAAAACATTCATACAAAAATGAAAGCATTCTCAATTCTAAATTGCTAAATTTAGAGCAGAGCCAAATCCAAACGACGTCTCTGAATCAGGAAAATTACTTTTCTGTAAGTTTGTTTGCACATGATTGACTGGAACCACAGAAAAAACAACTCAAACAATCAAAAAGTCATAGAAAAAAAAAGGAAGTGAGCTAGCATTAGATGATCACTTCAGCAAACTCGTCCACATCCAAATGTTATCACAGGAAGCAGAGTTTATCAAAGTCTTTGTAGCTGTATGTGAAGAATCAGATATTCTTAAAAAAAAAAAAAAAAAAAGTTAAACTCAATTTAGCTGAAGCATTGCTGGAACATTATCTTAGCCTCTGTCACACCCACCTTAACTCATGTTGGAACACCACATAAAGGCTGTTCTGCTGAAGATTTGAGAAGAAAAATGTCTATCAAAAAAGAATTATGTCAAATAGGACACAGGTACAGTCCTAATGTTGACCATGTAATATTTAAGAAGTATAGTGTGAAACCTAGGCTTATATGTAAATCACAAAAACAAAAAAGACACAAAAAGACTGGACTTTTTATTTATAGAAGACTGAGTAGATTTGTAAGCTGTTCACAAAAGCATCAAATGTTTTGTTGAACTGAAAAACTTTTGCTCTTTGTGTTGAAATTTATCAATACTCATTAAATTTAAGATTATTTTCTCTTATTTTTATGCTTTCAGGTGAGGCCAAAAATTGCTTCAATAACCAGTGCTGTCACCATCAACATGTAAATATTAGTCATTTATGGTCTTTTGTACACCCATATTATACAAAATATAAATTCATTAGTGTACAAATGAGAGAGAAAATAATGCATTTTTTTTTATTCACTGCTTTTATATTCAGTGATTTTAGTTGCATTTGTGTTTTCTATGTATTTTGATTTAAATTAGCCAGTAGCTACATTTGGTACATTACATATGTGCATTATTCTTTTTGCCTAAACTAAACTATCCATCCATTTTTTTTATCTGCTTCTACTTTCCAGGTCGCAGGGAGCTGGTGCTCCAGCCATCGCCGTTTGAGAGGTGGGGGACACCCTGGACAGGTTGCAAGTCCATCACAGGGACACATAGAGACAACAAAGACAAACAACCATTCACACTCTCACTCAAACCTAGGGTCAATTCAGAGTTACCAATGAACCTAACATGCATGTTTTTGGTCTGTGGGAGGAAACCGGAGTATCTGGAGAAAACCCATGTGAGCACAGGGAGAACATGTAAACTCCACCCAGAAAGGTGCCAGGCTGGGAAGCGATTCTGCAACCTTCTTGCTGGGAGGCGACGGCTCTAACCACTGTGCCGCCCTAAACTAAACTAAACTGAAAAATGTTGAAATTTTTCATCCACCATATGATCAAACTGTTTGTGGGTAAAACAAAAATGTAGTTACATCATAAAACATAGAAATAAAATACAAAAGTAAAAAAATAAAATATGGGGAATTTTTTCCTACAGAATCCCATCTATGGAATCTGAACAAATTTTAAACTGGATATTTTAGGGCCCTTAGCTTGATGATTGTGGTTGTTGAGGAGATTTGTTTTATCTATTACAAATCTTCATGTGGTAGATTTTTTTTACCTTTTAAGTTCAGAGAATGCAACTTCTTTGACAACACTGCCAAATTTATTTCCACTCTCTGGTGAACATGATTTGTCCTTTTCGACCAATCTTCACAACCAGATTTGTGACGTTGTGGCGAAAACCTTATACTAAATATAACTTTTCTCCCTGCCCTTCATTACAACATATGAGCTCATACTGTGTTACCAGCGGTCACATGCTACACTCAGTCAGTGTATGATCGGGTACGCTTAGGACTCAGCTGTTATTTGCTACATGTGTGTTTTATATATGACAAAGGAAATAAAACATGCTCAGGAGGATATGTTGAACTTATCAGACAGCATCAATTTTCACAGTCTGCCCTTTCACAGTCTAATGCTGGCTGTGCTCAACGTCCTGAAGGGTTTCTTTCTCTTTTTTTTTTAATAGAAAATGAAACACTAAATCATCAGGTTTTTCCCCTTTCAAGTCATATATAACAGCTTTAACCTCAGGGAGGACATGTCACAGACTGAAATTTGTTTCACTGAAAGAGCAGCTCACAATTTCGTCTGTCAGAAGCTGTAAGCGGCGTGCTGAGATGTGATTACGTTTTCGCCTTCAATTCAGATTCAGAGGAGCATCTCGAAGTAGAAGCATAAAGACGGTCTCGCATGTATGCAAAGTGTCACAGAGAGTAAAAGTTGACAGACAGAAGCTAATTGTATGGTAAAGTGTACGTAAAGTCTTGGAGATGTGATTAGCTGTATGATTAGTGCTCAAGGGAGGGAACATGCTGTGCAGAAACAAGCTAATGTGCTGATTTAATAAAGAGACAATATGAACGGATGATTTGCAACAATGGAGCTTATTACAATGACCTGGAGCTTTAACAATGATAAAAATGGGACTGATTTACAAAAAAGTCTAATAACTGCAGTATAAAAAAAAAACACTGTAGATGAAAGTAGATGCATATTTCAGAGTGTTTCAGGAAATAAAATAAATACGTTTCCCAAAAAGACTTTAATAAAGTAAAAAAAAAGGGCAAACAACACAAAGAAATACAGAAGAGTTGTTATTTAATTAACAGAAATTATGATAAAGAAGTGATCTGTAAAACAAGCAAATCTAAAGAAGAGGAGATTTAGGAGCAATAACTTGTATGAAATATCTTCTGCCTGAACCTGTCAGTTTCTTAAAAATGTGAACTGATGTTGATTCATTTTTCCTTTCCAATGTTGCAATGGTTTATTGAGGTTTGCAGATTTTTGTTTATGCACAGCTTGTTCAAGCTCCCATCAGTGCTCAGGGTAGGACTTTGACTTTGTCAGTGCAAAACCTTAATTCTTTTCTTCTCTTTTCTGTTGCTTTGCTTGATCTTATTGACCTGCTGCATTACACGGTTTTGACAAACACCCCCTTCACACCCCATGTGGTCCAGACCAACAAAGATCCTCATGACCACTCGGGAGGGATGAGATTGAGAGTGATTTTCATGTGAGTTTATCTGGCAAACTGCACTGAGAAAGCGCCTTGGATGAGGGGCAAAAGATCTTTAAAAATCAAAAAGACGTCCTGCTCTTTTCTTTCAGGTAATTAACAAATATAAATTATTTTTGGAAACCTAAATGACCTAAAACAGGAAAGGATTAGTCTGATTTAATGTCAGACAGTGAGAAAAATGGTTATGTGTCTTTTTATACAGTATGTTTACTGACGTAAGCTACAGAGGCACAGGTGAGAACAATATGTATACACAATACAGTCATGCATTTTCCTCATCCTTTTGTCAGTTTGTCAGCTTCCTGGTATGTTAGGTATTTGGATTTTTTTAAAGAATTTTTCTTTTCTATGGACATCTCCTTTTGCTGCCTAGACCCTTCAGCACCTTTGCACCTTTTGTTCTATCAGGTTGGTTAAACCCAGAATGAAGGTGGACACGAGGAGCTCAAATGAAAACTGATTTATTAATGGGGGGGGGGGGGGCAAAACAAAGAGCTGTTGTGGCAGCAAACAAAATCTTACATGAAGGTGACTCTCAGGGAGCATGATGAGAAGCCACAAGGCAAACCAGATAGCACATTAGAGCAACAATGAACCACTGACGAGGAGCGCAAGACTGAATTTAAAGGCAGCTGACGAGGAAGTGGAAACAGGTGAGTGATTACAAACTAGAAACATGACCATAAAACAACATAAAGATTACCAAAAAAAAAAATCACAAAAAGCACAGATCCTAACATGTTCTCAATAAACTTTTTTAGTCCTGCAGACTTCTGCCTCCCATGTCCTACATTTGGGTCTCTACTAACACCACTCACAACAACTCACAACTCACACAGAAAGTGGCTGCATTGACTTGAGCTGTTACTTAATGCAACGCATACTCAGTTCCCATATCAGTACAACTTAAATACAATGTTTACCATTGTAAAAGTAGGTGTTCAATTTAGGATGCGACAGTAAATGTGTTGTTAGCTTATTTACCCTCTATCAGCTACACTTTAGGCAGCTGTGCCAACTATCTGTGTGTAGCTGAAGTGATATTACCCAACCTGAGGGTGTGTGACTAATTATGGAAGCTGGCCATCAAACAAAGCTCTTCTCTTTTGAAACTGACAAGAGGTAATTTTAATCAGCCTAATCAGCCTCAGTGATGATGGGGGGGTGCACATGCTAATTAGAAAAAAACAGCTTCTGCAATGAAAAACCAAGGACACGGTCAGTTGTCGTTTGTTATTTTTCCATTACATGTGTCTGTGTTCCAGTGTGCTTCGTGCCTGGAAGTGTGCTCAGCCTAGAAATGATAGCAGGCATTCCATTCCATGTCATGAAGTGTTTTTGTTTTGTGTGTGTGTGCGCTTGCGTGTGACCTCATACAGCAAATGCATGAATCACAACTGAGCAACTGAAGCCCACGGGCAGGGTGGCATAAGTTCATGAGAGGTCAGACAAGCTGCCCACACACTGCGATGAGCCAATGAACACACTACAGTGTGCTCCCAAATCAAAATGATGCTCAGACAGAAATTCAGACACCGCTCAAAGACAACACAAAGTGACCGGAGCTCTGGTGGAAGCAAGAGCTCGAAAGAGGCAAATGAAACTAGCCTTTCCATCTGGAGCTCATTTCAAGTCCGTCTGTCGCTAATGATTGTATCCAAGTCTGACAGCATCCAGCTGAGACCAGGGACCCTTGAGCAGAACAATGAAAGCACTTCAGAAGCTTTCTACTGACATGTCATCATAGGTCCAACCTCTCATCTCGCTGTGGTATGCATGCTGCTTTCCTGCAATTTGCATGAATAAATGAAAGCTGCAAAGGTAGCCCTTGAGTGAGAACACAAAGAAGAGTAAGATTTTGTAAAAAAACAACAACAAATAAATAAGTAAATAAATAAAAACATGACCAGCAAATTAATAAACAGAAAAAAAACAAGTGACGTAACAACATCACAGAAAAAAGCAGACTTTTATGAGAAGTTGATTCTTTTTTTCTTCTTTCTGCTTTTCTTATCTTCCAAGTTAAAGTTGCCGTGATCCTCACACGGACTTCCTTAAACATGAGATGAAATACAAAAGAGGCAAGCTTTGAAAATAGCGCTGTGTGCTCTTTAAACTGATATGTCCCTTTGCCCTTTTACCATCTCTGTGTCCTCCCTCCATTCCTCTAATCCTGTCTCCGGCCTTACACTGAGCGTGCATCTAAAAAAAACTACCTCATCTTAACTCTTTCACAACTCGCCCTTTTTCCTCTGTCTTTTATCCCCATCACATCGTCCTCAGACACTGTCTCATTGGTGAGCCCATTACAATGCCCAGGGTGCCTCACCACTCCATCTCCCAGTAATGGATTTCCAATGCTTCGACAATCAGACGAGTCACGCGGTCATGTCTCCTCCCTTGGTGACATCACTCTGTAAGCTGTTTAGAAATGCATGAATCCTCTCTGTGCTACTGTGTCCGTTCCATCAGACTCCCTGTTAAACACAGAGCTCCACTCCACGACACCAACTCACATCAGAACTGTTGTTGCTATTGAGTCTTATCACAAGATTGCCAGGATCTAAAGTCTTTGTAAAACAAAATTCATCTTTTGTCTTTTAATTCCACCTGATTGTGCCAAATTACTTGAAAATCATTTGCCAGATTGAAGAATTGTAAATCCAAGTACTTTATACAGCATCCAGTATTAACAATTATTATCTGTGAAACAGCAATTTAGGTCAAATCAGCTGCTGTGATTACCAAGAAAACAATTTATGAGTTTTTGTGGAGTTTGAATTCAAATCAGTCTCATCCACCATCTTTATTACAACTCTCATTTTGGACTTTCAGAATTGTAATTCAGATAGAATTGTTGGTTCATTATACTCATTATATTGAATATAATAATCTCAATTATGTTGGCAAAAAGGAGCCAAATTGAGCTACTATTTAGAAATCTATGTTCCATTTTGATCATTTATGAAAACAAAAATGCAGTAGATTTAATTTATTTTGTGGACTTCAATAAAAATGAACTAATCTTCTGTTGTGGTCTCATTGAGTTTTTCCTTATGACACGCTTGCGCATGTCGCCTGAACGTCTCACAAACTCTGCGTTAGTTGGGTCAGAACTTGGCGAGAATTCTCAATTTTGTGTCTCAAGAATGCCCTACAACAGTCACACAAGAAAATAACGATTTAATTTAATGGCGAGTGTCACCCTACTGTGGCAGGAATGTTGTGCAACGGTGGGGCAACAGTTATGCATGTCAATCAAGAAATTTGGCTCATATAAATATGGGGCCTCTCCCCAGTTCAGATCTCCTTTGTCACTTGTAGAATATGAGGTGAGATTCTCATTTCTGTTTCCAGCCGGTCACCATGTAGTCATCACACCCTTATGCAGTTTTTACAAATTGAAAAACTGTTGAGAAGAGTTTGGGACACCCATGATAATTGCATTCTTTTAACGTCCTCAAACTCCAAGCGACACAGATGAATGGCCCTGTGACTCCCACAGTGAGATTGAGAAGCCCTGCAAAAGGTTCTAGACGTCTTGGAAATTCCCTCGCGAATGCCGCTGCAATTTGCATAGCGAGACACTTCAATTTTACAAGTTAAGTTTATAATCAGGGAAAGAGGCTTACATGATATCAATTCAGGTCCCACAAAAACAGAAGTACACAGATGTGATGTGTGCCTAACCCATACGGCGTTCACACAACAGACAACTAAATCCTCCATTTTCTTCTGAATAAAGCAGCAAAGATTTGTACTAAAAGTCACTCAGCTTACAGCAGCCGTTCCTGCTTGAAAAAAAACGCTGTTTAATGTCGACACAGTGATTTGCGCTCAGCTCATGTTGAGGCTCACTCAGTCCAAACTTCACTGAAAACATTAACTACATTCATGAACACAGTCATGTGAAAGCATCCATGCACAGCACTGATTATCTCATACAGAAACATATTACTTTAAAGAAATAAGTTACTCAAGTTATTCCTGTCAGTGTCGAGTTTGTGTAAATTTGGACAAAACAAAACTGTATTCAGATGCACACCTGGCTACAAACATATAGTTAGAAGGGTACATGTTTAAGGGCTCTATTGGGGAAAATGACTTAAATTACACTTCTAATAAAAACTGGTGTCATTTCTGAACACACACCTGTAGCTTATAGCTACATATCAGTCATTACAGACTATATTAGTCACTTCTCTGCATAGGACCTTTGTAGATGGATGCAGACGATGTGGTCGAAATAACAAAATTAAGCCTTTACAAAACATATCATCCAGAAAAGCTCGTCTTATCATTTGAATATGTTGCTCACTCTGTTCACAGAAACATTGGAGAAAGCTTTTCGTACATATTGTAACATATAGAGAACAAAACACAATGACACAAACTCATTCATCGACAGATTTGTGAACTGTTGTCTTTTTACCTTTGGCGTTTTAGTGCACCTTCCATTTCTGGCATCTTTTATGTACGCAATGTCCAGCAGCTCTGTTTCCTGAAAAGAAACAGAAGAAACTCAGATAAATTAGCAGGAGTGGCCGTTTGTTCACTTAAAGGCTTCAATGACTTTTTAGAGCACAAAGAAATTTCATATCAATGAAAGCAATGCTTGGACCTAAGGAACCCTTTTCTTTTGACTCACACATCACTTGTGTGTGCAAATTGTGCACGTGCGTGTGTCTGTTAAGCATCCGCATGTCACAGGGGACTCATTCATCGAAGACAAATGCATCCAAAATGATCCTCTGCTCAGCAAATGTGCCAAAATAGGACAAAAACACAATGTTCCCATGTTGACTGGTGACCTCACTCTCTCTCACACACAGGAGAATTTGAATTAAAATTTGCTAATAAATACACAGGACTACTACAGCAAAAGAGAATTTAAAAAACAAAAAGTCATTTTTGTGATGATAGTGTTGTCGGCTGCATCAGAGCACTAAAATCACTGCTGGAAAGGAGAAAAAAAAGCGGGGGGGCTAGATGAAAAACATTTCACACATACATGATGTTCAGCTGCTGCATGATGTACTGCTAAAGCACCATGCCAAAGCTTGTTGTGGACCCAGCTGTGTGAGTGGTAGTTAACAGGCAAAAAAAAAAAAAAAAAGAATAAAGACAGCACTGAATGAGTGTGTTATTAAATCAAAAATTAGGTAACTGAGGATGTCTGCAGCAGCATTCCTACAACACTGACACCCAGACGAGCTAACAGCTAGTCCAAGTAAGACAAAAGTGGATTGCAGTCTTAAGACGACCCCACTTCAAAATGTCCAGAATATCCCTTTGTCTTTTGACACAAGAAATTAATATTCAAGCAAAACCTGCTGTTTTGAAGCAGCAGCTTTACCACTGGAGCAGCGGTGTTCGTCCATAAACAGCCCCAGCAGGATCCTAATGCATCTATTAATTTACTGACTGTCTGAAACTTGTTTAGCAATGAGTAGACAGAAAAAACATCTGCAGACTGCCCTTGGTGCCTTCCTTCAGTCACCCCTTTCTCTTATCAGTCAGAATTATCTCAGACCCCATGAGAGAGAGAACCGGGATGCGAGGTGGAAAATTCACTGAAGCAAACCATGAGTTCACTCAGCATTATCTGGAGAGGGGGGACAAGAGGCCGAAGGGGGTTTGACTCAATTTCTAGCCACATCAGTATCTGACCATCTCAATGAGGAGTGTGGAAAATTGCACCTGACCATTCTTGCTTATCTACAATTAGATGCCCACCGTAAGCCAACTTTCCTTTAAAAATATCATTTTTATTCATATCCCTGTTTTCATTGCCCGACTCTGAAAGGTGGGCGATGATGTTTTTGCCCATGTCTGTGTTCGTGTGTCTGTCTGTTAGCAAAATATCTCATGAACAGATTTTATTGAAAGTTCCAGAAAGTAATCACTGGAGGTACATCTACAACTGATTAACTTTTAGAGCCAACTCATTTGAAAATGGCTGTCACAGCCAACTGACCTACAAAAACACAAAATTAGGTATAATTCAGTCAGTTTCACACATATTGTGCTAAACTTTTGAGTAGCTGACGCTGAGAGTCATTTACATCACACACTCCAAGTGTTACTCATTGAACAAGATCATTGCTTAAAGCTTTAGCATCAACTACTGAAGTCAACCTTGGTTGTCTGTTGGCAAAATATCTCATGAACCACTGAATGGATGTTAATGAAGCTCTCACAAAGGAATCATTGGATGTGCATCTATAACTGATTAAGTTTTGGACTCAATCCAATTCAGGACAGCCACCATAGCTAAACAACATATGCCAACATATAAATGGCTTCAATGTTACAGATACTGAGCTAAAATCTGCTGTTGTAGTAGCTGAGAGTCATTCACAACACATACTCTGAATGTGGCATCCTGCATTACTGCATAAAATTGTAAACAACATTATTTTCAAGGTATAAGCAATATGATGATGATCTTAGTGTAAAACTGGGATGAAAGGGATGGGATGATTAAATTATAAATAGGTTTTCTACATGTATTTCCTTTGCCGTGGTGGCTTTAGCATCAATTAGGTTGTCCCTGTTTACACAGAGAGCCTGAGAGTCTAAGGTCAACCTAAGCACTGGGTCTGCCTTTGAAGTCTCTTTGCGGAGATGGAGCTCTACGTGGGGGTCTGGTGGAACAGTGGGGCGTCAGGAAGTAGCTTGCTGATCGGCTGCTTTTTTCTGCCCTCTAGCCCTGCACAGATAACGTGGCTCAAAGCTGGTTAAACGTCATCAGTTCATCTATAAAGATGACTTCTAAAAGGTAACGTACAGGTGATAAGCTGCTCCCACTGACTGACCGATCAGCGAGTAGCCATTTCCATGACACTCAGAGACATTAGGCAGTATTTGCAGCAGGGTGTGGACATTCACTGATGTAATTAAAATTTGATGCCTGCAAATATTATTACTAATAACTTGAATGCGTAAATGTAGACACAGCTGCAAGTAAATGAAAGCACTTTCTATCAAACTAGCCTTTCTGCCATTAAATCTTGCTAATTTCTTTTCTTATCTCCCATATGTTCTGTTTTTTTTCTCTTCATTCCTGTCATCTCTTTATTCATCAGTCTCCCTCGAGCTGTGTCTTGTCCTCTCTGATTTCCCTCCAGCTCGCAGGACCTTTCCGCTCGTTTCAAAGCAGTGAGCTGGGATCCGAAGCTTATTAAGATCCACGCCACGTCCAGGAAGCGAGCAGGGCCAGCGGAGAGAGAAACAACAGAAATTAATGAACATGCTTAACCTGTACTGGCCCCAGGCTCTGTTTTCTGTGCCTCTTTGTCTCTGCTGTGGCGCTATGCAACATTTGCAACTTACTTCATTAAAAAAATAAAATACAAGCAGCACAAAAAAAGCTCTCTTGCTTGATTTGAGACGTTGTACTGTTAAATGTATCGCTGCTTTAAGCGCTCTGTGCATATATGTGCCATGTAAATAAAATGTCAAGCAAAACCTGTAACTTGATGCAAAAAACGAACTACATGTTGCTTTGAATATTTGAGCATCTAAGGGGGCCAGACAGGCTTGGTGGTTGTGTGACAAAGAGTTCTGTTGCCCTTTAAAGCAACACGTTTTTTTGTTTTTTTACAGTTTTATTGGTACAAGTCGTGGATTCGTAGGCTGATGAGAGACAGAAAAGGGTAGAGAATGTCAAGGAAATGTGGAATAAAAGGCGAGGACGTAGTCAGACGGAGACAAAAAGCAGTGAGGAAAATGACAACCACAGCTTGGCTCGCTCATTTCCCAGCAGTAGGCCTGACAGCCTCCGGGTTCGAAATGCGCTCCGCAGGGTTTAGAACATCTGCTGAGATAGCGACAAGGAGCCAATCGAGGAAGAAGCGCGGAGGAGGGACAGGTGCAAATATACAGAACAAATTAAAGGTGAGATGTCTCTTCTAGAGTCTATGTGGCAACAATACACAAGGCTGTCACACTGTCTGCTGTTTTGCAATGGATTAAAATGTTGCTGATGAAAACTTAGTATTTAAATAGTAAAAGAGAAAGTTGTTTGATAAGAATTAAATGGTTTCTTTCACTGTCACGCCTCATGTGTTCATGTCTAGAATCCAGTTGTATTTCAATCACAAATGAACTTGAAGCAAGCTGCCAGTATGTATCACTGGTGTAACATGACAGGAATATCCCTCATGTCATCTCCAGGACCAAAATAAACCTATGCAAATAAAGAAGTCATACTCACTGAGGCACGGAGATAAAACAATCTCTGAATATTCAATTAGAGGTCTAGCATTCCTCAAAGGAATGCATAACAACCACCCCCTGTCAAGCCAGCGTTTTAGACTAAGCTGTTTTGGTCAAACCTTGAAAATAACATTATACACAAACTTACACAATGTCACGAGATCTCAAGCTCAAAGTATGCGTTGAGGATGACTCTCAGCTACTACTACTACTACTAGCTCAGTATCTGTAAAATTGACTGAGTTATAACCATTTTTGGTGTTTGTTAAGACTGATTAGCTGTGGCAGCCATCTTGAATGAAGTTGACTCCAAAAGTTAACCAGTTACAGACGTACATCCAATAATTATTTTTGTCTGAGAGTTTGATTAAAATCTGTCCAGTTCCTCATGAGTTATTTTACTAACAGACTGACTAAGTTAAGGCCAAAAGTTAATGCCAAAAAATCAAAGATTTTTCATGATCTGTTAGCGCTCAGATTACGTTTTGAGGATCAGTCTCAGTTGGCTATGGCAGCCATCTTGAATTGGGTTGACTCTAAAAATTAATCAGCTGTAGGCGTATATCCAATGGTTTCTTTCTGAAAGTTTCAAAAATGTCTATCAACCGCTACATGAGATATTTTGCTAACAAACACACAGGCACACGCAAAAAAAAATATACCACTGCAATCTTTGCTTGTAAGTGTTTTTTTACCTACTTGTGAGCTGAGGGTCAAAGGATTGTTCCTTTCTATCCTGAACAGAGTTATTATTTTGTCAGAACAAAGCCCAGTAAAGCGGTGCAGGTGCTCTGCCTGTCTCTGTAAGTGGCACTCCAGTGCCTGGAAACATCCTGTTACAAGGGGAAAGTGGCTTGTGGAGAGCTGTGCTTGAACTTGTTTGAGAGTCACATCCTCTCTCGTACGCCACTCGTGGCTTCCTATAGAGCAACTTTAACGACCTGGCAGTGATGAAGTCACAAACCAACGCCTCAAACTGATGCGGCTGAGAGAAGAGAGAGAGCTGAACGCAGACCAAAGTGCTGAAACCTGAAGAGATGGGGCATTTTTGTATGAACCCCGGATCACAGACTTTTAAAAAGCTGCATGGAGAATTCAAACAGTCTTCAAATTCCTAATGAAAGGCTTGTATTTGCCTCCTCTTTCACTGCAACGTTCAAAAGATGTGATGCGGCTGTCAGTCTGTCACTGGAGTTGTTGAAAGAAAATATGTAATTATGTGCTTTTAAGAAGCTGTGAGAGCAGAGTACTGTAACTTTCCTTGTAAACAAATTGAATTTTTTTTTTGTGGCAGAAAGAGCCACAAAATACATTGAATTTTAAGAAAAGGAGGCAAACAGACAAAACGAAAGCCAAGTATGACCTCTGCCACACAACAAACGCAAATACATATACACACTAGATATGACACAAATAATGATGGAACACTGAGAGGCCCATTTCTTCCCCTCATTTTGGGTCTCTTTGCCTCCTCTCTCGCTTTCATCCTCCTCTCGGTGATCCTAAAATTGATTTCAGACAAATATTCTGAAAGATTCCTACATTTCTAAAACACATCCAGAGGAGAGAGGACTCAGGAGGCTTGGTGGAGGCGCTACAAATGAGGATGCACAGTTGTCCTCTCTGCAGATGTCTCCCCGATGTGTAATTTAGGCATGACACCTTAATCCCACATTGCAAATTGAAATAAAGATAATTTATCCATCGTCCGTATTAACACCGTAACAAAGCAGTGGAGAGGTATTTAATTGATGTTGGTTTTAAAATGACTAAGAAGAAAAAAAGACAAATGTTGTTGCCTGTAGTGCATCATCTTCTGCTTTCAATCTAGGTGGGTGGGACTAAGGCAGAAGCAGAGGAAAAAATTGGACAAAAAATTGGACACCACTATTGGATGCTAAATTTGTTTTTTACAAATCAATCATCTTTTGCTAGTTAATATAACTAAATTGCTTTGTTCTGTATTATTTGATGATTTATTTGACTTAGTTCACAATACTAAAAAATACTGTATTTTTTTTTTTTTGTCCTGTTGTGGCATCTCAGGTATACCATATAGAGAAGATGGCTGCCTAAACAACTAAACAATACTGTAAATGTGCCTCAGTTGGACAAGTCTGTAACTGTAGAGCTACAAATGGTATAAACAAGAAAATAAGTACAAACAAGCAGAATAAAGAACAAAATTACATGTTTGGGTGTATGGATGTTGTAATGTTACAATGCACTGACCTCTTATGCATCACATAATAAACCCTCTGTGTAGTAAAAACCGGTTTATGTTTTTGTTGTTGTTTTTTGTCATTTTTTGTCCCTTGCATGCTCTCCCCATACACTCACAGGTTTACTTCAGGTACTCCAGTTTCCCACAGACCAAAAACATGCATGTTTGGTTAACTGGTAACTTTAAATTGTCCCTAGGTGTGAGTGAGAGCGTGAATGGTTGTTTGTCTTGTTTGTCTCTATGTGTCCCTGTGATGGACTTGCAACCTGTCCAGGGTGTCCCCTGCTTCTCTCACAATGACTGCTGGAAATCTATGAGGATGGGAGGATGGATGGATGGATGGATGGATGGATGGATGGACGGACGGACGGATGGATGTTTGTCCTGTATTCACTTCTTTACAATCATCA
>JAOXNZ010000085.1:16355044-16367302 GCA_028566095.1 Kryptolebias brasiliensis
TGTTTTGTTTTAAAATTATAACTCACTTCTTCTGATTAATGACTTAACAGTCTTGATGGAAATGCAGTAAATTTCTGTTGTCATGTAATTCTAATATAAAGTGCAATGATTTTAACAGTATGTCACTGTGTTTACTTTTAGGTGACACTTCTACTTCTCCAGTGTTATTGTTAATAACGTTGCCAAGCACACTATCATTCCGACCAAAGCCATTGTCACTGTTCCTTTTTTAATTTGTGAATTTGTGTGAATGTTTGTTTGAAAATGTTCTTTTCGCAAATGGCAAAAGAGAACATACAGACCCTAAAAATGTTGGCTGGGTGAACCCTGAACCAAACACATACAAACATTGGAGAATTATAACTGCAATCTTTTACATGTCTGTGTCCTGTTTGAAAATAGAAAGTGCAAAAACTTTGAGTTACATCAGAGTACTGTAGGTTATTACTGTATACTTGCCATCTTCAACAAGAGCAGCATTGTTCAGGCACCTGTTTTTTGGCATGTGTCCACTAGAGGAGGGAGGGAAGTAAAAAAAAAAATCAAATTAAACTTATCACTGGATCTGGGCTCCTTTAACTCATTTGCTGAACTGCTGTTATCTCCACTTCCTTAACATTTCCAAGACAAGCCATATTTTAAAATTCAATAGATAAAAATCTTGTACTATCTTTTTGAAGTTTTTCCAAATCGTGACCGTAAAAAATGGGTTTGTCTGAAACTAGCAGAATCCTGGTGCCTTGAATCATAAACTGAAAGATCAGACAGAGGGGAAAAAACGTAAAGGAAAAAAAAAAAAAAATCACACTTAAACAGATCGGACATAAAAGTCAAAACTTAACTTTATTAAACCAAGTGGAATCAGACAGGATCAGATTTGGACAGAAAAACTGATAACAGAGAAAGGTTTAGAGCTTCTGTCACATTTATATTCGCTCCATCTCCTTGTCTCGGTCATATCAGTTAATATGATGAACAAGAAGCTAAAAATAAATCTCAAGCCTTTAATGTGAAGTAAAATAGAAGGGTTAGGGGATCAAAGTGGTGATGGTGGTTTCATGATCTGGGCTGCCGTTAGTGCTGGTTTACCCCAAACAATGATGGGTTGCAGAATTTCATGCAACAAAAATATTGGTTTCTTGCCTTGACAATCAAAAATCAATAAGACTTTCTCACATATGACAGCATCCAAAGCCTCTAAAAATGTTGAAGAAGGAAATTAAAACCATTCCCAAGTACCACATCAATCTTTATGATTGCTTTATATTTTTGCTGACATATTTATTGTAAAAACATGTTCAAGACATGCTGTCCAAGTACTGACTGGCTGACTGGCTGCAGTCAGGTTAATGTGCCCAACATCTGTACATGAAGAAGTTCAATTGGTTTGACAAGTTAACTTGTATTTTTTGTGTTGTATTGATTCTGGATATGGTTTGGTTACCAATAGTGACAAAACTGCAATAAGGTTTGAAATGATATAAACTTTATTGAATATCAAATAGTTGCAGGTTTAATTGGTTATTTAAAAGTACTCCGATTTGTGACTCATGTCCAACTGACTACACCTTTACCGGTAAAATGTTATCTTACTCTATGTCAATATCAATGCGTTTCACAAGAATCCATTCACTAAAAGGGGATTTTTAAGCAGGATGTGACAACTATTCAAATATAAAACCAGTCTTCATAAAAAAAAAAAAAAATGGTTTTGGTTGAAGAACTTTATTACATACAGAAGGGAAACATAAAAATACAGGAAATAACTGCATCCATCCCTGGCAATGAGAGTTTGAAAGTCAACACAGTTGGCACGCTGAGTCCAGTTTTGCTGTGCTTCTGAAGAATCTGAGGAATGCTTTAACTCTGCAGGCCATCAGGCTGACTCTCACAAACACACACAACAACTGGACAAGAGTATTGCAGCTTGTTTAAATTAGTTTGTTCAAACAGATGTGCAATACCACCAGGAATAAAAGTGAGCAAAAACACAAGATGGGACATCTTCATAAACGCACACAGACACACAGTGCCGCAAAGGGAAACAAGTGTATGCTTTTCTTTATGCCCTAATAGAGTTTTGTCCTGGCTGCATGGTATTAATTTCAGTTATGTGTGGGACAGAACTGTTCTTACTACTCGGAGACAGAGCAGACACCCACATGCATAAACACACAACATGCAGACAAAAAAGATGCAAAAGCCTCATCATTCAAAATCTTTGCCTCCGAGGCTTAGCAAATAAAGACAAACTGATGTGAAGCAGCCAGAGCTTTTCTTAATTCTCTGGAAAATCAAATGTTTTTATCTTGTTTCTATAAAGGAAAGTCTTACCTTGTTAATTGTTTAGTAGAACTGTACACTTGCCCTGTAGACACGGTCTCCCTTTCCACATAAAGTGTATTATTTACAGTAGGCTGGCAACCTAATAGCATCCTTTCCCTGTTACAAAACAGGAGCAGCAGACGTGTGTTTGTGCTCATGTGCAGAGGTTAAGTCTCGGTCAGCACTCCTGTCTGTGCTCTGCTGTGGCTGCAGTGAAATCTCATCTAGGAAAGCATCAAATCAATGGCTGCTATTAATTAGTCTACATCAGCCTACAACTGCTGAGAAACTTGTACACATAAACAGAACAGGAACACATTCTGCCTACTGAGCTGTTTAGAGGTGTTGGACAGACAGATCTAAGCTCAAGTCCACAAGGAAATCAAGTTCCTGGACTCAACAGACCAACCAGAAATAACTACTTCAAATTATGTCCATTTTTAAGGTTATCTGACAAGAAAGTTAGAAAATGTTGCAGAATCTGATACCTCTTATGATCTTAAGTTTCACCTCCTTGTTCAAGGTTCTTGCGTATCTCTTAGCCATAGCAGAGGAGCAGAACAACACAATGCATCACAAAGCATTCTCACAGGTGTCAAGTTTAGCTCTGCAGGTGCAGAAGTTTAGATTTCGGTCTCTTTTCCAGCAGTGTTGCTTTTATTGATTAAAGTGAGGATAGAGAGAAGGAAGTAGGCTTAATGGTGCCAAGAACACAATGGAAGTTAACTGGAAAGTACAAGTGAAGTCCTGCCCAGATCTGGTAAATGTGCTTAGATGTGAGCCCTATGTAACGATCTTTGGTGGATTGTGATGAATTCAATGGTATGGTTAATGTGTCACTACAAAATCCGATGCCCTTGGCGTGGCATTGATTGCTGAATTTCGAAGCAGCTGTAAATGAAAACTTTGCAAAATTTCCAGCAGATGATACTTTTGATGAGTTTAAGATGACAGCTCTCCGAGCACAAAGCAGCAGAACTTCTCAAGGTTACAATGTGAAAATCACCTTCCTGGTAGCTGACCTGAATTGTGAGGCACAGTTACGCTGCATTTGAAAACACAAAGGTTTGTTTTACCTTTTTTGTTTGTTTTTGTTCAGTTTATTCAGTAGCTTTTTTTCTGACATCTGCTCAGATTCACGCTGAAGAAAATAGGATGCAAAACAGTTCATACTTTCACTTGATAAACTAACATAACAGTCTGTTCTTTAGTATTTGGCACTTTGTCAGTCTGGTTCTTAAAATATTAGATACCATTTTTTTTTTAGGTTTTTACATCTTTCACTGCTCACAGAAAGCCTTTAGACTGACAGTAACACTGAGAAAACAACACAAGGTTGCAAGACTAATGAGAAGATTTGAATGTTTCAGAACAAAGCTGAAGGTATCAACTAGTGTTGCTGCAATAACTTAAAAAAAAGGAAAAATGTCATACAAAACACCATTTTTTTGCCACTAAATGGGCCCTGTTGTTAGACTTTTGTCAGTCGAGCTGTACAAGTCCAACCTTGGTGTTATAGGTGTGGCGGCCTACCTTGTTCTGGTCGGTCCAATACAGGAAGTAGCCTTTGGGGTCAACTGTCAGAGTCACAGGGGTCACAGTGGTAGAATCCTGCGGTTTAAATAAAAAGACATTTGAAGTCAGTGTGTGTGCTTTTGTCTATATGGCAGAATATTTGCTGGGTAAAAAAAGAATATTCAGCGTTTTGTTACCATCAAAGTATAGTTTTATGTAATGATCTGAAGAGACTTTAAAAGTTGTTTATGCTGCATCTTGCACACAATCCTTTCTCTAAAAGGCACGTTCAAACACATGATGAGGTGTCACCATAAAATGAGCATGAGTCTGGCATGTGTGTGTGTGACAGAGAGAAAGAGCATTTTCAATGGCTACATTCATAGCTGCAGGTTATTTTGCAGCCCATGTTCCCATTTTCCCTCTTCTTGTAACGACAAATGCTTTCCCACAGTTTCTACATGCAGCCGGCCCCACGTCACACACACAGTTTGACCCTGAGGCGCGCATGGCAACGCCAGATATTATTGGAGGCTTCTATAAAAAGAAAAAGTCCTTCCCTTTTTTTTTTCTTATCTGCATCCATGGTGGCAAGGGTTCAGCTGAACAGTAGCGTATTGTCCTCTTCAATCAGCCATGGCTGGAGATCAGAGAAATAGAAGCCGCTGCTCAGAGCAACCAAATCTTCAAAGTGTCTTCATGAGGCTACTAATGATGTCCCTATCACAGCTTTTGGAGGGAGAGCTAATGGTCTGTATCTGCTGCACACAACGTGTTCTGGTGCGACCTGCACTGTGTGAAATCATGAAAGGGTTGGACTATGAGCAGACCACGCAGCACTGAGCTGCAGTGAACAGTTATAATATCATTTTTTCTGCCTAAACAATCACAGTTTATGGACACACCTGTTCCATTAAAATAAAATCAGAGGAAGGTGAAAAAGAAGAAGGGAAGCAAGCGGAGGATAAATGAGTGAATGCTCAGTGTTGGAAATGGTTAAATGCAGCATCAGAGGCTTTTGCTATAGTGACATTTGCTATGGCAACCCACCATTTGCTTGAAATCTATTAGACACTGAAAGAAATCGCTTTGGTTGTGCTCACATGACTGCGCATACTTTATACACTTGATTGAATGACAAAATGACGCTGCTCATACCAGTGCTAATAAAATGCTTGACAGTCCTTAAAGGGATGCATATCACCCTCCACCAGAGTTTTAAACTAAGATGACCTTATGTTGGGAAATGATGGAGTTGTAGCCGTTTTGGTCAAACCTTGAAAATGACATTATGTGCTGATCTCATGTGATATTGCAAGATGTCAGGATCAGAGTATGTGTTGTAAATCACTCTCAATTACTATAACATCAAATTTTCGCTGAATACCTGTAGAACTAACTGAGGTACGGCCATTTTTGTGTTGGCTAAGGTGGATTAGATGTGGTTGAATTTAGTTGACTCCAAAAGTTAATTAATGATAGATGTACATCCAATGATTACTTTATGAAAGTTTCATTAAAGTCCATCCAGTGGTTCGTGAGATGTTTTTGCTAACAGACTCCAACAGTTAATGCTAACATTTTCAGCAAAGATATTATGCCATGAGTAGCACTTGGAATATGTGTCGTGAAACTCTCAAACCACACCAAACGTCTGTAAAATTCCCTGAACTATAGCCATTTTGTGATTTCTAAGGTCAGTAGGCTATGGTGGCCATCTTGAATTGAGTTGGCTCTAAAAAGGAATAAAATTCATTCAGTGATCCATGGGATATTTGGCTAACAGACAGAAAGTTGGCTCCAAAATTTTAAAAATAGTTCTTGTGCATTCTGTTAGTGCTCAGAATATGTGTTGGGGATGAGTGTGACTACCACACAAAATAATAGGTCAGTATCTGGAAAATTGACTGAGTCATAACCATCTTGAATCGTGTTGACTCTACTTCTACAACTGATTAACTATAAAGAAGATTTTTACTTACTGCAAGTTTAATTTAAATTAGTCCAGTGGTTCATGAGAAATTTAGGAAACAGACCAACATGCTTGATAGTCCTTAAAGGGATGCATATCACCTCCACCTTTAATGCCAGGAAAATCGTCCGCCAGTCGGCAGACAAGAAAAAAGCTTATGGGGTCTCTTAATACATATCAAATCCCTCATCCTCAGTTAAAACACAGTCCACTGTCAAACAGCTCCAATTTATTTTTTGGCAGATGAATGTAACTTTAATTTACTTTGTGAACACATCAATTACTTTAGAAGATAAAATATATTTTTTTAAATTAGGTGATGGACCAACAACTTCTCATAAAGCTGTTCTTATTTCCATTAAACCAAATCAAGCATTCAGACAGTAGCAACATGTGGTATCTGATAGATTCTCTGTGATGCCAGTTGAAGAAAAAAGGATGGACTTGTGAGCTCCGGGAACCTGCCTAATGATGTGGGAGCAGTCATTTCACCAGCTTCTTTCTTAATGACTTAACTCTCCACAGCCACCGCAACAAACACATTAAGCCATTACGGACTCTTAGCATAGATTTTCTCATGGGGTCTGAACATTTGAAAAGAAAAAAAACAGTACTTATCAGTAATAGCAATCCCGATTAAAACTGTGAGAAAATAGCTGGATTACTATTTACTACATTTGTGTGTGAGTGTGTTTTTACAACATTCTCCCATCCCTAAGCCAACCATCAGGTCTCACTGTATCAAAAGGCTAGTTATGTTTTTTTATTGTCATTTGGCTTTTGAAAGGATTTTTCTTTGATAGGATGACATTAGAAGGCAGTGGCCTGCTTTTTGGCAGAGTAGGATGAGATTAGTGACTTCTTGCAGAAGTACAAACACCCTGAGGGAACGAAACCCAGGCAAAAGAGAGTGCCATTATTTTTAGTGAAGCATCTGTACCATTAGCCATCTAAGGGGGAAGGTTAGTGAGGAGATTTGAGCTCAGCACATTTCTATTCTGTATACTAATGATATATTTGGCTTCTTTTAAAGGATTTTAAGCTCCCATGTGGAGCCTGATAATATCTTATTCAGTGTGCATTGAACCAAAGAGGCATAGTGCAAGTGTAAGCTTATAAAAATCTCTGTTTACACAGACCAAGTATTTTATATTTTGTATTTTGCCATTCTTGAGACGAGAGGTCTCTTACAGAGAGGATTTAATGTCTGCTTAACCTCCAGTCTCTTATGAGGAAGCAGTTATTACTGAAAATGTACAGTATGAAGTCACTGACATAATCCAGGCTATATTTTAACATGTAACCTGGAATTTAATGAACTGCTGAGGAAGCTATCTGTCCACAACTGGCAGGAACAAAAACACAATGTGCTTGTCTGTGTGCTGGGGAACCGTGGGACTTGTGTAAATATTTCTAAAAGTATACCGATTGCTGTTCTATTCTCCTTCAACACACCAAGCATTGTGTGCTGGAATGTGCATGTTTTTCTCCCTCAATATCTCAGACTCTCTGCTTTTCCAGAAATTATGGCTGCTGTTCACGCGTCATAATACAGTATGCCATTCCTGCGCAGTGAACAGATCTTTACAACATTTTTGTGCCCACGGACTTACAGCAGGAAGAAAAAAAAATTAAAAATCATATCAGGGGAAAGGAATAAATGAAAGAGGCACATATGTATCAGAACTGAGGTTGGAGAGGAGCCCAATATCCAAAGCCAAGATAAAAAGGAAATGATTTAATGTAATCCTTTCCTACTGACAATTCATTATAGCCCCCTTCTCTCAGTCTGACTCTGTATTCCTCTGTGATTCTTTCCATGAAATGATACTGAAAGGAAATAGGAAGGAAATGACACAGAGAAAGTATCGGTCTGTATTTCTCAGGAAAGGCCTGGCAGCTATTTGGTTTTAGAGATAGGTCCGCTGCTGTTAGGGCAAAACAGACCCATCTCACAAAGACAATTTCTAAGGAAAGAGCACTCAGTAATTACAAGTTAAAGAATGACTCATGTTCTCTGATGATTGACAGAGTGGCAGGTTTGTGAATGTGCACGATTTCCTCACATCTCTTCTGCCACACTCATGCACTCACGCCATCTGTGCTGCTTTTGGCTCACCTGAACTCAGTGAATCTGAACATGTTTTTGCACCAATGATCACATGAATTAATATTTTAATGTGCCACTTGCACAGAAGTAACAGTGCAACACATTTTAGTAGATACAGCTTCAGACAACAGACAAAATACTATTCATGCAGTGACAAGTATAGGCACATCTCTTTGTAATTACATAAAAAATTAAAGACTTTGTTTTCTTTGAAAGACTGCATATTACTTACCGCCTTTCATGCCTCAGATCATTTTATGATGAGAAATGACAAAGTTGTAGCCGTTTCGGTCAAACGTCACGAATAGCCTTATGCATAAGCTCATGCAATATTACAAGATGGGGCGTAAGTTACTCTGTTACTACCACATCAAATTTTAGCTCAATATCACTAAACTGACAAAAACAGTCGTGGCTGTACATCCAATGATTACGTTCTAAAGGTTCCATTAAACTCACCCAGTGGTTCATGAGATATTTTGATAACAGACAAACAGGGTTGATTCCAACAGGTAATGCTAAAGCTTTAAACAAAGATCTTGCACACTAAGTAGCACTTGGACTATGCGTTGGGGACGACTCTCAGTTACAACCACACCAAATTTTACACAACATCTGTAAAATTGACTGAGGTGTAGACATTTTTGTGTTGTCTAAGTTCAAGTGGGGCCCATCTCGAATTGGGTTAGCTCCAATAGTTCAATGGTTGTAGATGAAAATCCACCGATTATTTCCTGAAAGTTTGATTAAGATATTTCAAGGAGTTTGCAAGATATTTTGGTTATAAACACACACACACACACCAGCACAGACACACGCAATAACATTATCTTTCAGCAGCGGGCAATAAAAATAAAAAAAATAGGAAAAGAAGTAAACCCCCCCCCCTCCTAGCATGTCTGATATTGGCTGTGTTCATATTCAAATGTCAATGGAGTAAACACTCGCCTACCTACATCGAGGTAGGAGAGACCAGAGGAATGCATGCAGTTATTCAAATTAGATGTGAAACAAATATCGCAGAAAGTCCCTTTCAGAATCTGGAGTTATATAGTTATGGCAGTGTGGGAGATGAAAATAAACATTACCTACAGTGAGGCCATTTAATTTAATCTCAATGTGAAGAGCTGCAGTTTTATGGGAAGTCTCAGCAGGGTTATTAGAGGGGTGTGCTGACGTGTTGCTTCCAAAAGGTGCTCTGGGGGCACGGTGGTCTGCTGAAAAGCCATGTTTTACTGAACAACAGGCAATCAAGGTCGCTTCACCACAGATAGATTCATATGACTACAAAAATAAACAAAGACACGCAGCAAACAAACAAAACACATCTGCTTTATTCAGGTGGTTAAATAAGCTACTATTGAGTTGTTCTCGTTGTATTGTATAAAAGTGAAGAGGGAGGCGTGAGATTGGTGCAAGGTGTTGATTTCGTTTATTGGGAAATGAGCAAATTCTCACACACAAGCACGTGCACTTTTTCGCGCGTCCACTTCCAAACGCCCTGCACTGCTGGGACGTAAACAAAGCACATGTCGGCGCGCGGCGTTTCTGCAGCATTTCTGAGCTGCTACCCGGAGAGAGGCAAATGCAACGAGTCCCTGTCAACGCGGTCTGCACGGAAAAAGGAATCAATCCGCTTTACTGTTGCATGAGTCGCCTATTGATCGTGTAAGAAGCTGAATAGTGGGATCTGCAAACAAATAACGCGTGCAGAAATCACCCAGAGACAAGAAGAAGAAGAATTAAAGATTCGCTGCTGACACTGTGTGTGGCTGTTACTTACATCATCCCATTTCATAAATTTGTTGCCCCTTCTCAGGCACTCGGGCACGGACACTGGCTTGAGCTGCAGCGCATGAACTCCCGGCTGTGCCCCAGCCATTGGCTCATCCACTCCTCTCGACGCACGGTGCGGCTAGAATGAGTCTCTCTTATTTCTCTTTGGCTCTCCTTTCCCCCCCACCCCCCTTCTTTAATCTTCCTAAAAGCAGGCTGATGGAAGTCCACTACTGCTGCCACTGTGTGATGCCCGCATTGGCGGCGGCGGTGGCGCGTTTTCGGTTTTGGAGAGCGGTGGAGGCGGGCGCAGGCGCAGCGGAGAGGAGCGGGGCCACTGACTCACTGACTGACTGACTGACTGAGAGACGGAGAGACTGACAGGCAGCTGGAGGCACGGAGTGCAAGAGAAACAGAGAGAGAGAGAGACAGAGGTGAGGAAAGAGATGGACATCTGAATGAGTTTCACGACAGGTTCCAAACTGAAACTACAAGTCAATACGGAGACAGGATCGATGCTTTAAGTGTTCTGGCGCCTCCGTGTGTCCGTGGCAATACGATGATGAGCAAACTGTGGTCCCGAGCTGACGAATGGACAGGCGCCAACGGAACGGAAACTCTGAACATTATAAAGACAGACGCATGCAATAATGATGGTTGAAGATCTTACTCTTCTGTGGGATTGTAAGAAAAACTAGAACATTTCTTTAAAAAAATAAATGGTGCTAATGCAGCTGTTGCCTAAAATTCCAACATACATCAGCTTCCTTCTATAAAGCCCAATAATAGGTTGGGACTTCCTTTTGTAATAATCTAAGCTGGTAAAACATTTTGTAGAAGTGTAAAGAGAACCAAGCTCAAATGAACTGTTAAAGCTGCTGCCAGTGGCGCATTAGGATCACCATGGAAACAACACACCGGTGTCTCTCACTCCCTGACAGAACTCCCAATAAGATCAAAACTCAAGGTAGAAATTGATCCTCAGACAAACAGTCACTGTGTGAAAATTCCTGAACCATAGGTGACAGAAGCATCTGGTCATCGCACATATCAATTTTCACACGTCCAGTGTTTTATGTCAGAGATCTGACGAGTTAAAAAGACCCTTCACTTCCAGTTTCGAAGAGAGACTTCTGAGCTCCCATACAATGAAAGTCAATGAGAGTCAGGGGGAGCACCCTGCACTCCTGGGGGATTTAAGAAAACACCCATAAGTACTGGAACAGTGAGAGACACACTGGGTGAAAGAAAACAAGAAGGCCTAGGTTTTGGTGTATAAACTTTATAAAAAGATTTGTGAAGTTACAACTTAAGGGTGGTGTGTGATGTGTGTGGCATTATTACACTTTTAACCCTCCTGTAGCCCTTAAAAGTGAGAGAGACAAAGAGAGGTAGAGAAGCCCTTGTAACTTCGGGTAAATTTGACCCGAAGGCCACAGGAGGGTTAAGTTGAACATTACAAGTTAAAATCTTCGAAAATCCTAAAACTTAAACTGTGATTGTGTGAAAAGCTGAAAGATATCCAAATGCCATCATCCAACATCATTATAATGCCATGTACCTGAAACTCTCATTTGAAAGCACATCTATTATTTTCTGTATTGTAATAAAAAGGAGCTTTATAGTAATTTAAGCAGTAGATCCAAACCCATCAGAGTGAATGTACGCTGAGCTTTGTTACAGTGCGCACACACAGCTCTGAGCATTATCACTTCTTTATGACTAACTTTTTCTAAATTGCCTCACTCAAGTCTGCTCAAACACAAACCTTTAAGACTTTTTTAGACTGTTACTCTCTTAATAAATAAAACATTAAACTCCCAAGAGCTTCGCACCACCCACAGAGCGCGTTTCCAGCTATTTCAAAAAAGAAGGATAAATAGACTTTATACAAGCAGTTCTTCCTTTGAGCTTCTCTGCGGTCAGTCACTTTGTGTCAGTGACATGTCAGACAACATAAAGCTGTCTAATTCTTCTGGAACCTTTCTTTTTTTGGGCTATTTGTTTCATTGCCTCTAGTCATTAACATCTAATTAACTGTGATTGTTTAGAAAATGAAGGAATGCAATTTTATACTTCATATGAGTCATTTTAATCTTCAGCCCCACTGACATCAGTATCCAACGTGTCTTTCTTTCTTTCTTTTCAGCAATGAGCTCTAAATTAACCAAAATATCTCATTTGAAAGAAAAAATACAACATACCTAAATTTACAGTAATAAAGTCACAAAGCCTATATATTTATTACACATTGACCATCAACAAGACATTTGTTGTGCATTTCACCTTTTTCCTTGTGTTGAAGCAAAAGACACTGTTAGTGCAGTTGTTGTTGTTTTTTGTTGTTGTTTGTGTGTGCATGTGTGTGTGTGCTTAGGACCTTTCTGGTATAATCATCTACCTTGTCAGGACCAAAGGGACCAAAGCCCGGTCCTAATATGGTGTAATGTCATTTTTGGTTAGGGGTTAGGTTTAGGGCAAGGGCAGAGGTCCCCAATCCTGGTCCTCGAGGGCCACTGTCCTGCATGTTTTAGGTGTTTCTCTGCTTTGACACACCTGA
>JAOXNZ010000085.1:16381024-16396615 GCA_028566095.1 Kryptolebias brasiliensis
CTAGCCATTACCTTGTTAATTAATTAAACTCTATTTCTCCAAGTTGAGGTTGTTCAAAAAGCCATCTACAAAAAGTTATTAATATATTTTTAAAAATGGAACTATTTCTTTCAACCTAATACAATAATACCCTATGAATGTTTAACATATAAAAATAGATATTTTTTGTAAGAAAGTTAGTCACCAAATTTCTGGTGGAACAATTACATATTTAAATGGATAACAGTAATATAAATTTAAGCAGAAAGCTGCAAAACAAAATCTATTGAGCTGGCTACCAGTATCACTATCAAATGACTGCCTCATGTGCAGAGTACACTTTTTTGTTGGTGTAAAAGTGTCCTTGTGTCTGAGAAATTTAAAGTTTTCAGAGCTTTTGTGTAGTGGTGTAACATTGCTATGCCTCTTATGACTGTGTATAAAGTTACTAAAAGTACAAGAACACATGTTCATGCTGTATTCATGTGAACAAGTATGGTTTATGTGTGCAACACTAAAAGGACCTCCACCACCATATTGCAAAGATTTTTCATCACATGAAAACCAACAGGGGGTGGTATGCATTCGCTTCCATGTGCCCTGTCCACTTAAATTAGTTGGGCCTCGCATCAAGCAGCATCTGGTTCCAATATGGAGCCAGGCGGAAGGGTGGGTGCCTCAATGTGCGGCGGAAAATACAGCCTACTGTACCTTTAAATAGCCGTCAGGAGGCTAAAGATGCTGGCGCTATCGCCCTATCCCAAGATTCTTTGTATCTGGCCTTACACTTCTTCCCTTTGAAAGAGGACAAATGTACAATTAGGCAGGAATGCCTGCAATGCTGTCTTCCAAACCTATGCTGGCTTGAGCAAATGAAGGATTGAGGTTACATGCCATAAACCTCCTTCACTGTTTCGTGGTAAGATGCACCATCATATCCTAGCCAGGCTGGGTTTCTCCGGTTCTGCTGGTCGATGTTTAGCCGCAGTTAGCCAGGACCGGTCTCTGTCTAAGATCCTCTGTGGCACAAGTCTGCAAAGATCCCTCCTCCTCTTCTTGTTTCCCTGGACAAGAGGCACTTTAGAGCTTACCCATAATTCAAAGGTTTCCATCTCAACCATAATTCACACTGCACTCTACCCTAACTAAAGAGGCTGTCTGTGACTACGGTGATTGCATGTTTGTCAAGCGACTTGTCAGTGTAGCAGACTCTGTAGGAGGAAAAGAGTAGGATCAAAAACATGATAGCACGCTCATGCATAGGAACGTGCACAGTGCATCATCCCTCTATCATATATAAAAACAAAGGTTAAACAACTATGTAAAAAATGAAGACACAATCAACCACTGAAAACACATGAGGTGCTGTTCACTGGAAAAGTGATAGTGTAGAACAGTGACCATCAACTGGTGGCCCATGGACAACTTCCAACCTCTAAGGAGACCTCTTCTGGCCAACATGGGTGGGATGAATGATGTTCAGATTCATGAAGAGTGCAGTTTTCCAAGTCAACATTGCATTTGAGGCTCTTGGAATGTGACTTTTTGTTTTGCAGACCCTGAATAAAAGGTTTATCTTCTTCTTTCCTACAAACTATTCACAAAAATATTCAAAATGAATATACATAAAAACAAACACATTTAAGTCTTCCAACAATCAAAATCATATTGTGCAACTATATGTCTAGTTTCTCAGTGATTGGCCTATTAATTTAACAAGAAAGCTAACATTAAATATAACTGAAATAAATATAATACATAAATAAATTAAATACCTATCCAGAGTGTACCTCACCTCTCCCACAATAACTGCTGCAAATAAATTATATTAAATATAGCATATATTTTTGTTGATTAACCCTCTTTTAGAGGTTTTGTCACAAGACAACATGTTTTCAATATCTATCCAATGCACTGAACATTAAAAAAGGACATCCCTTGGGAACCTGGAAACTGAAGTTGTAACAAAATCAGTCTCCCTTAGGCTGGTTCCAGTACAAGTTTTAGGCCCTGCTCACTTCATGTAAACAAATGGGGCACTGCCTTTTGCAAAAAAAAAAAAAGAAAAATACTCCTCTTTTTAATTGTTGACTCTTAATGATTCTTTACCTTGCTACTGTATGCTAAAATATTCTTTTTTTTTTTTTTTTATACGTTTAGCCGTAATTAGTTATTTCATGCTTATAAGAAATGTCATGTGACACCATGATTGTGTGAGGGGGAGGAGACGGACATCCCTGTCTGCAGACTCTGGCTACAAAAACACAACATGGCGGCTCTTTTAAAATGAGATCTCGTGGTTTCAATTTTGAACAACCAAAGGGGCAAAGCCCCTTAATCCATTGTTTTCATGTCAATGATCCAGTGACATTATATAGTTATTATTATGCTCCTTGACAATATCAGGGTTTAGACTACTAGATGTATATAAAAAGTGTAATTAAAGTTTAAAAATAATTTTTACTTACATTAATCATCTAAAAGAAGAATGGTCTGTGTAATCCACTGTTTCTTTCTATCCTGCTTTATCTTAAACCATATTGACAGAACAACTCTACTGTGTTCAAAGTACATTTCAAAATGATTAAGATAAAAAAAAGGAAGTTAAATACCAAATTTTAATTAGGTATTATATCACACAAACACAAATTAAGGCTGGCGAGTAGAGGACAGGCATAAATGTGAGCAAATCGACTTGAAACCCTTCTGGAGACCTATCAATGGGTATCTTAAACACAGCAAGTCTGTGTTTCCATTTCCAACAAGGGAGGAGAGTATGGGGCGAGCGACACAGTGGAATCAGATAAGACTGATGATGACAAGGCAGAGGGAATCGATGACAAATTTTTGACAGCTCTGGCCCATGTCTTCAGACCTGGCTGTTCTGTTGACATATAGATCACAGTACACCTCAAACACACAGATCCACTGTTAGGCCTGCAGATACTTGGGTAATGTGTAAGTGATTAGCCTGGCCAACCGCAGGAAAACAGCAGCAGAATCCAGCTCAGGGCAGAATTAATCACTTGAAATATCTGTAGATGTTACATGAAAACTTGACTCTATGTATCTCAATTTTCTCACTCACTTCTGTTGTTAAGAAATCTTCGCCCTTTAACCTTTCGTACTGGAGCAAACACACGCACAGGTCAAACATGTTGTCGCTGCTTTACTTATTGAACATTGAGAGGGTGTCATCTACAGTGCACTGGTCAAAAAAACAAAACCCTGGTATCACTTTGTAACAAGTGATAACCACCGAGAAATTTCATTAAGTTGTGACTTCCTCTCTTTTCCTTTCTTACATCAGAAGTTCAGAGGTCAAGAGGGTCTGTCAGTGGTGACAGAAAGGATTATGGGTGTAGGCATTCCATTGGTGGTCATTACTGCCCTCAGTCAGCACCTGGTACTCCCCCTTCACTTTTTTCTCATCCTCCCTTCTCTTCGTCTCTTCTCTCTCGCGTCCTCTGACAGACTAAGAAGCAATTAGTGTCACATTAGTGATATCCATGGTGCAATTTGTTCCTCATCCCAAAGCTGCTGCTCCTTATTAACTTCTTTCAAAATAAAGTTAGTTTTTCTTACCCAAGTCTTATTTATTTATATTTATATTCATATAATATTCAGTCAGTAGAAGAACAGAGCCCTTGTATTATTTATGACCAACATCTCAACTTTGTCCGCAGCTATTCAAACTGTTACTCTACATTCCTTTTACATTACAATCACCTATTCAAATACAATACGAAAAGAGAAGGAAAAATGAGTATGAGCAGAAATGTGAGGTTTGGACCCCTGCACCAGAACCCCAGCCCAGTGGGATTCTTCACATTCCAGGCCGTGCTGGAGCTGAAGCTGGTAATAGATCTGAGCAGGCCTGCTGGGCTCAGCGCATTGTGGCCTGTCCTCCATTCCTTGGTTTTGTGCTTTGGAACAAGACAACTTCTCTCCTTGAAGGACACCTTACTAGGAACAACCTCAGGTACTGATTTTTTTCCCTATGTTATAAAAACAGCACACAGAAATACATTTTATCCCTTCTTTTCTGCCATCCCATGCAGCCAATCTCCCTTCATGCAGCGGTAACTGAATAGTGGGAGTTTACATCACAGCAGAGCAAGGGGCAGGGTCTTTTTGACAGTAATGCAAGGGACACGTGTTTACCTAACCTTATGGGTCACAGTGTAGTTTGGAAGGGAATGAATGACTTCATTTCAGGGTTTAAATTAAAGGGTTCCTCCTCTCTCGAACTTAAAACAGATTTGTGCATACTTTGGAATGAAGAAAAGTAGTGACTCTGTACACAGAGCTTTCTTCTCTGGCCGTAACTATAAAACAAAAAGTGGCAAAAGAACTGCAGTGATGGCCTCAATGTGCAGCTCCTAAAACTGCTGTAAATTCATATATGGTGTATATATATATACATACACACACACATATACATACATACATACATACATACATATATNNNACGCACACACACACGCACACATAAAGCAAATCTAACTAATGCTTCACATATAGCTGTATAATTCTTTCATTCATGCTGACATGGTGTCAGTTACTTCAACAGTTATTGGGCAACGCCATATTTGTGGGAAATTGCTACCTTATGTGCCTTTAAAAAAAACCACAGGGTTTTGAATGGGACCTTTTAAAAAGAGAGTAGTGTTTCATTTAGAGTTGGTGGTCATTCTGGCAATGTGATTTTTACCACCGAGGAGCATTGGAAGCATTAACACTCACACATGGCATCAAGGCCTGATGATGTGGTGATCAAGTGCTCTAGAGATGCCTGGACACCACGAGAGCGCAAATTAGAGCTCATCTCTCCAGTACTTCCCCCCTACACCAAAATATTCAGAGCTATAGCAGCACGTTCTCCCTCTCACTACAGCCTTTTATGCTGCTTTGCTCGTCAAAGGAGAATTGATTAAAGGCTTTCTTTTTAAACGACTTCCTTTATAGGGCCATTATTTGCCAATAACCAAAGGGGAGCAGATTGAGATCAGTAGTCTAATCTGTTGTTTCCCTCTCCTTCTTATTGGTGTTTTTGTTAGAGCTCAACAAAAAGAGCTCACCCCATTTTTCCTGTCAGTCATCAGGTTGTAATACTGGGGCTCATGGCTGTAACTTAAGACTGCTCAAGAACTCACGCATGGGTCCTTTTTCAAACAACAGAGAGAAACAAGTCACTCTCCAAACTCTCTGACAAATAAGCCATGCCACAAAGAGCCTGAAACTCTGCCGCCAAGGGAAAAAAAAATGCTTTGAAGCTCCAACAGAAAAGAGGACATCTTCAATGCAGACAGTGAAATGCAAAAGTAGTAAGAGCTGTCTTGAAGATAACAAAAATCCTTGAATCCTTTATTATGCAAAAGATATGCAACCACTGACCTAAAGGATTGCTTTTGAAAATGAAAACAAGTTACTTTTCTGTCATTGTAAGTATAAAAATCAAAGCACAAGCATGTTTAAATTGCTTCTTGGGTAACAATATGAGTTAGAAGTTAAGCTTAGTTCTAAAAACACAGTAAATAGATAAAGGAAATAATAATAAAAAAACAATATAAAAGAATAAGGATGTCTGTTCTTGTATCAGCAGAAATACCTACAGTGTCACCCTTCCTCTGGGCTCTAATCAGAATCTCCCTTCAACTTCAAACAATCCTGCAAACACCTGCTTGTATCTCCCCTCTGCATCTGTGTGGGTAAATACCACCCATTCTTGTTCGCTTATTTACAGACGATACCTCTGCTAGCTACCTCTGGACAGTTATTTCCTCTGTACCCATGCATCACGTCTCTTCTCAAGATGAAGAGCAAGAAGAGATGAAAAGCAGACTATTGGCTCTCAGGGAGGGGGAAACCCGTTGTAAAAGAGGAGACCTTAAGGTAAGAAATGTGTGATTTTGGAAAACAAAAATTGCATTCATCCAGGTGGTCCCAGACACCTTATCACAACAGAGGTCTCAGATTGAGCGCCATCAAGATTGTGTTAAAAACAATGCTGAAGTATGCTCGTATCTCTCACTTTAATGATTAATCTGATCAAACCAACTTTTCATCTGTCAACGCCAATGTTCTCTGATCTCTTTCGACTCGTCATCTAGACAAGTAAAAACAAGAAGTGTTGTGTCTCACAGCAGCCTCACAATCACCTTCATAAGGCTGAGGCGCCTAGTCTCAAAGAGAGTTGCATTAAACAGTAGACATACTACATGACTGTAATGGCTAATCTGCAAGATTCTTTGCAAGAAAAGGTCCTATAGTTGGCAACAGAGGCTGACTGATATGGGGTTTTCAATGACAGATGCCTACTTTTAGAAAAAGGGACAGCCAGTGGCTCATACAACCTAATATTTATCACTTACTTTTTGGCAACAGGCAATATTTTTACCTGTGTTTGTGGATGCGGGTACAACAAGTTTGTCTGTCCAATAACATCATCTCTGTTATGTTAATAATGAACAACTGTACAGATTTTAATTAAACCCTCAGAAAGTAATCACTAGATGCACACCTACAACTTTGATTAACTTTTAGAGACAACCCAATTCAAGATGGCCACCTGAAGAAACTGACCTTGGTAAACACAAAATGGCTACAACTCAGTCAAGTTTTACAAATATTGAGCTAAACCTCGGTGTGTTGGTAGCTGAGTCATTCCTAACACATATTCCGAGCTTTAACTGATTGCTCAAGATCTTTGTTTAAAACTTTGCTAATATTTATTGGAGTCACGTTTGTCTTTCTGAAAGCAAAATATCTCATGAACCATTACATAGAATTTCATAAAACTGTAAGCACTTATTGAATTCACATCTACAACTGATTAGCTTTTGGAGTCAATCCAATTCAAGATGACTGACACAGCTAACTAACATTAGAAAACATAAAACAATGATACAACTTAGTCAATTTTACAACTATTGAGCTAAAGTTTGGTGTGGCAGTAGCTGAGAGTCATTCCCAATACAGACTTCGACTGCTAGTCATTGCTCGACATCTTTACCTAAACCTATGACATGACTGTTGACTGTTACAGTCAGCCCTTTTTGTCTATTAGTAAAATCTCTCATGACAGAATTTTTTCTTTAAGTTGCTGTGAGGCCATTTCAAACGTATCCATAGAACTAGAAGCTGCCCCTAACAGCATTTTTAGCACCCACTTTTGCATTATGGCTTGGTTTGGCAGCTTAGCATTCATATTTTTACAACATCCTGTGCAGGCTCTGGTCTCACTGACCTTTGCCTGCTTCATGCCACTCTACCCAACATGTCCTCCCTGCTTCACGAGTCACCACTTGACTGAACAGAAATGTAAACCTTTGAGCCTACTGTGTCACTGGGGAGCAAGATGGGACTTTTCCCCCCAAAGTGCTGCCTTCAGCTTTGATTTCAATGGTCAAAGCACCAGCCAGTTTTCAACTAGGAACCACAGATGACTTTTCTGGTGGTGAAACAAAGCTGGCTTTTGTGCCTCAGTTCTGGGAGACTGTTCACTTCTTGTCATGTACATGTGAAATTAATTAGGAGGAAATACTAAAACACTTGGGTGGAAATTGCTTTTCACCAGATGTTCTACATATGAGGATCAATTTAGTGTTCTTAGCATAGCAAAATGACCATACAACGTCCTTTGCTTGCCTCCTTGATGAAAGCCAATCTGTCAGTCAAGGCACATAAAAAGAAGTTCGGGTTATATGCTACTGTTTGTTCCACTTTATGGAGTCTTAGGTAATGTGATTATTTAACCAGGTTAGAAAAATACAATGTTTCATTCTGGGCTAAGATTTGACATGCTTACAAGAGGCCCAGTGTTCCTCAGTGATCCATGCATAAACCAATGAGTGGGCTTTTTCTTGTCCCTCGCACCAAACGCAAAGAGGCCAAATAATCACAGATAAATCACTGTCGGATGTGAGATAGCCATCATAACAGAGGTGTTTAGGTAACTCTGCAGCTAACATCTCATATGACACCCATATGTTTCAGTGCGTTTTAGAAAAGAACCAGGCTTCACACACATCTGTTTGTGGCGCTGTGGCAAAACTCCACAATGTGGATCTAAAATGCACAGCGTGCAATGACAAGGCAAGAGTAAAGATGAATTAGGAGTTCAGAAACTCATTCCTTGCTAGCATTGCCAGCTTTGGTGCACAATGTCAAAGATGTATTAGCAACACGGAAACAGCTTAATGCAAAAAAACACAAAAAATAGTATATTTAGTCATCTGCTCTTATTGTAACTGAAAAAAACGCAGCCTTATCTCCAATTTTCATAATTTATTTAATCATCGTTCTTATTTTCATGTCTTACTGTATGAGAGTACTTTACTAAAAAATACAGCAGCTCTCTCCATAGCTTCTGCTGCTCTGTATAAATTCAGCAGAATCCAAGCCATCTGGAGTCTGTTTATCACATTACAAATGACACATAATGGTAATCTGGCATGTGATGAGAGAACGTGAATTACAGACAGGCAGCATGAAACAGGTATTAACCTTCATTTGATTTTCTTTAAGGAGGACATTTAATTTAAGGCTGCATTTTGTCTACCTGATTATTCATTACAGTAAGCTTGCCTATAACAGTATGAAACAGGATAAACAGAGGAAACCGCCAATTAAATCACATTCCAGGGAAGATTGGGGGCTTTACTGTATACAGAACAGTTAGTTTAGTGGCATAAATATTTACACAAATTAAGACAAATGTTACCAGGAAGTAGTCTACATTGTGAGAGGCCAAAGCAAGGGTTTGTCTAAATTTATTGGTGTCTGTTGAAAGCTAATTTTTTTTAAAACTCTTTTTCAAACCGTATGTAAAGACGACAACTGAAGCAGCTCTGAGTACTGTAAATCATTCCTCTCACATGTTTTTCTATTCTTTCAAATGGCTGAAGCTTAATGTGACATAAACATTAATTCTCCTTTGACATTTACGGCAAATTCTAACATGGATCATGCATCACAAGCAGAAACAGAGAAAAGGAGAGACAAAAGATGGGCGGAGATTTGAATAGTTGCATCAGACTGGCCCTAGTAGAAGTTAAAGATATATACTGAGTGCCCAGGGAGTGGATGTCAGTTAAATGTTTATACAGCTGCTAGGAAGATTATTATTATCATGAAACCACACCGCTATAATGTCATTCTGTGGATGCCAGAGTACAATCAGGTCCTCCCTATAGCCTACCAGCCTTCTCTCTGCCTCTGTCAGACGAGCTCACTGTTCTACTCCCTCAAGGCTGTATGTCTGGGGTCGGACACGGCACAACGCCATGATAATCAAATGTGACAAAGAAATGGGTTTGCACCAGACTAAATTCAGCTAGTGTGTAAATTTTCCTACAGCTGTATATGAAGAAGCAATGAATGTTTATTTAATACTACACTGCCCAGCCAAAGGGGAAAAAGGCATGTCCTCTGATATTTTGTTGGACCACCTTTAACTTTGATTATGACATATATTCATCATGAATGTTTCAATAAATGGGTTAGAACACTGTCACAAAATTGTATTTGATTCAAAGTTAATTTGTTTTCTTTTTTGGCAAAAATCTTGAATTAATTAAAGGCCTTGCATTCTTTGAAGGAATGTATATTGCCTACCGCCTTTCAAGCCAGAAGCTCAGATCATATTTTATGATGAGAAATGACAGTTATAACTGTTTTGGTTAAACTTTGAAAATAACATTGTGCACAGTGCCATGCAATATTGCGAGATATTGTGTGATCTGTTAGAGCTCAAAGTATGTGTTGTGAATGCCGCTTCAAATCTTGTCTGCGATCTCACTGTAAGTGTGGGGGTTTCTCTGGGTACTCCAGTTTCCTCCTAAAGTCCAAAAACATGCACATTAGGTTAATTGGTGAATATAAATTGTCCTAGGTGTTTGTCCCTGTGATAGACTGGAGAACCTGACCAGGGTACCCCACCTCTCACCCGATGGATTGCCAGTCACCTTACATGTTAACAATGGTGATTTTTCATGTCTCTCTTTATTGGTCTCCACCAACTCCTTTGATTAAATTATTTTATTTGTGAGTGTAACGCAGGAGCAAAGCTCATTTTTACATTGGTCTGTTTTTTTGTTAAGTTGTTGGTGAGTAACCAGAAGCGCCAAATCTTTTTTTCCCCACACAGAACTAGCTGGCCAGTAGTTGTTAGACAATGCAATGTAATAATAAACTTGTCAAAATTTGAACAATTTTCAAATTGTTCAAACTTCAGTAGATTAAATCATAAAACCTGCTGAGGTAAGTACAATGTGGGAAGAGGTGGGTAACAAAATAGAGTAGAATACAGTTGTATTCCACTGTGATTTTCACAATGGTCCAAGCAACTTGCCGATTGGAAAAACCCAGAATTCAATGAGACTGCACCCAAAATGTACCTATTTTCTCACAGTTTTAAGTGACCAAGTGGTCTACAACAGTCACAGCCCAGTGAGATAATGGTTTTAACCTACTGAGACCTATGTCCTCATATGGGGACATTGGCTTCTCTAGTTGTTCTATTTAATTTAGGCTTTGTCCACATGAAAACACAAGGTTTGCAAAATCATATATTTTTATCTTGTTTTAAAAAAAATCTATGTATAAATGGCACCATTCCTAGAAATGTATTCATCCACATGGAAAACACAGAAAATGACCCAAAACACTGTAGTAACACTGCCAGGCCTGTATGTGACGCTATAGTGCTGCTACAGAAATACTTCAAAAACAGGAAACAAGGCATAGAGCACGCACGCAAAGCTCGCAAACTGGGTACAAACTGTATACATCAAACTCAAAATTTTCTTCCTCTTCCCCGTCTAGTTCTCCTTCAATGCGAGTCAAATATGTAGCGTGTTATTGCTCATCAGCCTTCTTTCCTAATTAAAGTAACACAGTCTACATAAGTCCTGCTGTAGTTGAACAACTAGGTTCTATAGCATCTGCAGCACAAACGCAAGCACAGAATCTGCCATTATTGTTGTTGTTATGTCTGAAACGCTGGGGTTGTAGACTAGGTTAGAAGTGGGGTTATGACGTTATTGTTTTAAAAAAAGTGTGTTGATGCTGTCTAAATGCAAGGGTGGAATTTTGAGATTTTTTTCACACTGGAACCCGTTTTCAAGAAATACCATCTTAGGGATCCTAAAAAGTGTGGTGCAAGGCTAAAACACAAAAAAAACTTTTGCATATTCACAAAATGCCATTCCCATGTGCATGGCTCCATAGACTTGTCCTTACTGAGTACACTTGCTTTTGATTCTTTTCTTTTTCACTTTTTGCAAATTGTTTTACATTTTAATTTTGGAATTACTAATTGTTCAAAAACAAAGCTTGTTTTTTTTTTTTTGTTTTGTTTTTTTTTTTAAATGTCTTTGAGGTCCTACTAATTTAAATAACTAGGGAAACCTAAAAGGCACACCATGCAAGAGCTTGAGTATGGGGTGGTTAACCTGAGTTTGATGTGTGGACAAGTGAACCTGATTTGCAATGACAACATATTTAAACTATTACGGACTTTCAGGGAAACAAGAACCATACAGAAAGCAGAGGGACTTGTCTTTCCGATTCTCTTTGGCTATTTCAATGACAGACAATGAGCAGTGACTAATTAAAAAAATTTTAACCTAAAGAAGTTAACTTTTGTACAAAAAACTAATTTGGTAAGCACACTATTGTGCATGCTTAAAAATGCTTGAAAGATATTTGTCAGCTGTGAATTTTACACCAGAAAAAAAATTATTGTAATGTTTACTGGCTTTAAGTGAGAATAGAAATGTTTTCATTCCTGCGGGGTGTTAAAAAAATTTTTTAGAACCAAAATCTAGCCATGATACAAGTGTGTCTACTTATCAGTATCATGTATGCCTATATGTATATGTTTACAGTTTATAAGAGGTAAATATTTGTGTGAAGATGAACCCTAGTACATTTAGCTGTTCGTGTACTGACCTTGCTTTGTGGGATATGAGATGGTAAGCTTTGTGTAACCTTCACCATATCTCACATAAAAGCAATATCCAACGTCATTCAGTGGTCTAATCTCATCTTGTGAAGCTAAAATGGTCTACGTGAAAGCGAGGAGCATTTGAAGCTACACTGTGTGTTATTACTTATGGCTTCACACCACAGATGAAGCACACAAAGAGTGTTGCTCTTTCATCTTGTACAATATGTGATTAAAAAGGCTGTCAAGTTTTGTTTAACTGTGAAGGACGCAACACTTTCATCACTGTGTTTCTTTGTGTCATATTGGTTTCCAGGACATTTATAGGGCCTCAAACTGCAAACGAGACACTTTTATTTCAAACTGTAGTTAAAATGCATACACATATCAACGTGTTTAAAACTGAGAAGCAGTACCACCGAGGGCTTAAAAAGCAATTTATAACTCCAACCAAGTATGGTGTTAGAGCCACATAAACAACTAATAATTGAAACCATCTTTGCTGAGAGTGTCAGGCCCTGATCCTGTTTTATGTATGGATACTTCCTAAGTGTTTCCCTTCCTTCCTTAGCCTGTAAACAGCTGCTTGTGCTTAAGTAGTAAAATGTAAATCTTGACGTTGGTTGTTTACATAGTCCAAGCTTCTAATCATGCAGACATATAATTGAGTGATGTGTAGTATCTTTACGAGTAGAGTTGCATTCAAAGGCCAGATCCCTGTATTTAAGCTTTTCTTTCATTCTCTCTTTACAATTGAAGTGATTGCATTTCATTCCAACTAGCATGCTAAGACCAGGCATAATTTGTAAGCCAATGTTGATTTTGCTTTAATTTTTGTTCTGTTACTATTTTACAGGCAGAAATGTTAGATTTCATTTGTGTTTAAAACTGACTTTGTCTGATAATCATAATTATCACTACACCAATTCCGTTGATAATTACAAACTTTAGCTCTGGAAAAAGGAGAAACCAAGACTGCCTGATCAAAGCGTTATTGTCCTTGTATTTATACCAGAAATTAAAACATAAATGAATAAACAGAGAACCAATTTGCCAAATTATTCACAGCTTCTTGTCAGCGACCAACCTCAGTGCAGCTCTCAACATTTGAACCATGCAAGCAAGGTTTGAACCCTCTCTTGTGATCTCTGAGAGCCCATATAATCTAGAGGTGGACTTGTTGCTCAAATTAGTGGGTAGAGAAGTGTGCCACATGTTCAGTATCCATAAATATTGACTCTGGCTTTCTAGCTGCCCATCTTTGACCTTGGTGGGTTTCCATTTTGGGACAAACCTATACGAAATGTGTCCCATTTGGCCACAGTCTCTTTCATGCATCTTGCGCACGTGCTCAACTAGTCCAACAGTCGTGCTTCTGCTGTCAAGCACATGTGGATTGATGAAGATTTTATTGGTTTCTAAATTAAAAAGACACGTTTGCTCAACAGCTGAAATAGAAGTGAGTCACAGCAACACACTGTTTCTTGGCTTCAAGACATATCTCTAAAAATCATCTTGCAGTATGCCTGTTACAGTGTGTAAAGACTGCATTTGGCTCAAGGCAGAGGAATGTAGGTCTTGTGTCTAGCCAAGCAACTGTTAACAGCAGGTGAAAGGCTAATGGTTGGATCTGCAGTGTCATCTCAGGAGCTTTGTCTGCCCACTGACTTGGGGAATGTATGTGCTGACATGAGAAGTCTTCATCATCTTCATCTACAACAGCATACACACATACACAGAGAACATACAGTGGCATTCAAAGAAATATAGAACAATGAGCCGTCTCTTCTCCTCATCAAGATCTAGGTATAAGTTAAAATAAAAACCTAGCAGTTCTTGACGGAATGCATATCACCTGCCACCTTCATGCCAGAGGTTTAAACTAAAATCATTTTATGCTGAGAAGAGTTAAGAGTTAGTAACAGAGTTATAGCAGTTTTAGACTAACCTTTTAAATGACCGTATGTTCCATTTCAAGTGATATTGTCAGACCTGACAATGTGTGAGAACAAATTTTAGCTCAATATCTGTAAAATTACTTTGTTTCGTTGGCTAATGTCAATGTTAATGTGAT
Source organism: Kryptolebias brasiliensis (assembly GCA_028566095.1). Classification (NCBI taxonomy): domain Eukaryota; kingdom Metazoa; phylum Chordata; class Actinopteri; order Cyprinodontiformes; family Rivulidae; genus Kryptolebias; species Kryptolebias brasiliensis. The sequence goes on from JAOXNZ010000085.1 coordinate 16,395,028, forward strand.
GTTATTGCCATTTTTGTGTTTTCTATGTTCAGTTGGCTGTGGAATCCATCTTTAATTGGGTTGACTCTAATTAATGTACATCCAATGAGGATTTTTGAGATTTTCAATAAAATCCATTCAGTGGTACATGAAATATGTTGTTAACAGAAAGACACAATTAAGTCCAGTAGTTAATGGCAATGTTTTAAAAATAGATATTTCGTGATCAGTTAGCTCTTGGAATATGTGTAGGAGATGACTCTCAGCTACTACCATTCCAAATCTTAGATCAGTATCTGTAAAATTGACTGAGTTTAGTCAGTTCTGTGTTTGCTAAGGTCACTTAACTGTGGCGTTCATCTTGAATGGAGTTGACTCCAAAAGGTAATCAGCTGTAAATGTACATCCAATGATTACTTTCTCTAAGTTGCAGTAAAACGCAAGTTCATGAGATATTTTGCTAACACAACAGACAAACAGAAACACACATGTACACAATCTCAGGCAAAAACATTATTGCCTCTCGGCTTTGGTGGCAGGCAATAATCACACAATGCTTTATATCCTAATCTCCCTCAAATGCCCTCTCCTATTTCCTCTTCAATAGATTTAGTAGATTCTTATAAGCTTTATGTACCATGAAACATTAGTGCATATTTATGGTTTCACGTTATAGTATTCTTTTGGTTACTGCAGAGAAATTTCCCATGGTGAAGAATAATTGGAATATACTGTACAGGTAAAAAGAGCTGTTATTCATCTAATTTACAAAAATGTGTCAGACAGGAAAGGTCCTGTGTGTTTTAATGTGCACACTGTGCCTTTTTGCATGCTATTTCCTTCCATCTGTCATAGAAAGACAGTAAATTACTATGACATGCCTCAGAATGTCAAAGAAAGAAAAAGTCTGAGAGAGAAAAAGATGGCACAAAGAAGAACCACTGTACAGGTACGGTGATTCAGCATGGTCTGAGAAATTTTAATTTTGTTGTTCCTAAATATAGACTGGAAGCATCAAGGGTTGGGTCAGAGACTGACTATATTGTTCCTTAGTGTTGGGACAAGAATACCAATTTATCTGATAACAATAGTCTAAAGCTAAATGACTGTTATGAGGATGTCCAGATGCTCAACAGTATATTTCAACCCACATGTGGGTTCACAGAGCCTTTGAATAAACTGCAAAGGAATAACAAAATATTTAGATGGTTCTTACTTGAAGCTGCAAAAAGTAAAAGAAAAAATAACTTTTAAAAAAGAAAACCCTCTTTTTAGGAATATTATAGCAATATTTATGCACCTGATATAACTTTGCATGTAGGAAATTGTACAGCACATATATTTGTAAAAAGTTCATTTTTAGCTGAATAATGTTCCCTTTCTTATAAATACTGGGAAAACATAAAAGCATCTAGAAATATTAGCAGTAAATGTTTTTAAACTACTGTTCTAGAGGCGGGTGGCACAGCGGCGTAGTGGTTAGAGCTGTCGCCTCCCAGCAAGAAGGTTGCAGGATTTGCAGGAGTTTACACGTTCTCCCTGTGCACACGTGGGTTTCCTCCCACAGACCAAAAACATGCATGTTAGGTTCATTGGTAACTCTTAAAAT
>JAOXNZ010000085.1:16468323-16485750 GCA_028566095.1 Kryptolebias brasiliensis
ACTCCACCCAGAAAGGCCCCAGGCTGGGATGTGAACCTGCAACCTTCTTGCTGGGAGGCGACAGCTCTAACCACTACGCCGCTGTGCCACCTGTCACAAAAACATGTCTCTCTACTTCTAATCTTTTTACTGGTTGACTGATATTTATTTAAAGCAATTTTCAGATTTTTTTGAAGTGCAGTTCTATGAACAAATTATGAATAATTAATATCTTACCTTAGCTTTATGAAAAATCACAGTGTGTAGAAATAGAGTTTAAGTCTGATCAGACTGAGAAGCTAGTAGTTAGTCTGAGCTGGGTTAAAGGTGGTATCTCACTGGGCTGGCAACTGTTGGAGTCTAGCTGGCAATTTAATATTGCGGGAAATTGCGAGGAAATATGCCAATTTTCAGTTGCAGTCTCACAGAATTTTGAGTTTTTGCAACTCAACAACTAGCAGCTGTGCAGCTGCGTTTATAAGCAAAAATGAAAGTCTAATTTTATGTTCACGGCTTGCAAAACTGTATTCTAGGCACATTATTTTGTTGCCTAAATAATACCCACCTCAGTCCGCTTTGTACCCATATTGGCAGCCACTCCCACGTTTATGACTTAATTTACTGGAGTACACTTCTGAAATGAAAAAAGTTTAATTTAGACCACTTTTTAAAAAAATATTTTTGTCATCTATGCGGTTTATAGACCTGAACATTCATGACTACAGCCCTAAAGGTTTTCTGCTCCTATCCAGGAGTGAAAATAGAGGTTTCTCAATCTAGAATTTATGAAAAATCTGTTGAGAAGAGTCCAAGATGCCTGTGAGCAAACTGAGAAAGGTTTGAGATGGCCAGCAGTCGCAGCCCAGTGAGATACTGGCTGAAGGTGGTGCCCCATTGGGCTGTGACTAGTTAGCAAACAGCATTTCCCAGTCTCCCAAATGTCTCCAGAATATTTTGTGACTTTTGCAGGGTTCTCAGTGTACCTTCCTGTCGCTTGATTTTGAATATATTCAAAAACATTTGTGGGACAATCATTCTCTTGAAATAGTTATAATGAAGTCAATCTATCTCAAACCTGACTCGTGTTGTGATCATCTCCAACCCATCTCAGGAGTGCCAGAGCTGGTATTTGACACTGGTGGCCCATCATCGAGTCAGGCTAACAAGGACCCTAACGAGCATCTATTGTTAGGAGAGAGAGGACAATCTACATGTGAATCCAGCTTACAGAACATCTCAGCTTTAAAAACTCAAACTCCACACTATCTGCTCTTTGAATTGAGAAAGCTCCTCGGATGAGAAGCAAAATATCTTTAACTACAGAAGAGAAGTCCAGTTGTTTTTGTTTTTAACCTTTTTTGGATTCATAATTCAGTAAGACTGCAACAGAAAATGCACCCATTTTCTTGCAATTTTCTGTGATTTTGAGTCACCAAATCATTTCCCAACAGTTGAAGCCCAATGAGATATCATCTTTAAGACCAAAGTGGAACACTGCCTTCCAACAACTCCATTATTTAAAAATTTCACAGCAGTTCAGCACTATTTCATAAACCTTTACATCGCTGTTAATTTTCCATTACCTGATTATTTACATAAAATTCAACAACAACTAGCTAACATTTCCAGTGCTTGCTAGTGTTAACTAGCAATGTTTCTTCTGTTTTGGAGCTTTTCCACAGAACCCGACTTTAACAGAGTTGAAACATCACATTAAATTGAAGCATATTGAATTCATTGTGACTTGCTGGCCCATCATTTTACTTTTATTTGATTTAAAATCATAAATATGTTTATCTTGATCAAACAACGGCAAGACTTTTTAAAATGTTCTATATGTAGCAAACCTGACAACCTGCAGTTTTTCAATATGTCAAATGGGTTTCCATTCCTGTAGCCTGTCAACTCAAAAAGAAATAAAAAATATTTTAAAGTGAGTGGTAGTTCTCATATTCTGCCAAAACCAATCAAAAGAGAAACAAAGTCTGACAGTGCTGGACCATTTTCCATCATTCTTTTAATAACAACGCAGGAACAGAAAATTACACTGACATGCTCCTCAGTTTCCACTTTCAAAGGAAATTAAATTTAGCCTGTGGATATATTTTTTTTTATCACACGTCTCCATCTCCACATACAGGCAGCTGCTAAAAGAAAAACACAACAGCAGCAGCAGCCCTCGAGCTGTTATTGTGTTTCCTTTAGCAAAGACAAACCCAGATAACGCATCTCGATCTCTGTGTTTACCTTCCACGCTGTCAGCTCTTTGTGTCTGTGTTCATTTCCTCTGTCTAACCACCTTTGACAGGCAGATGGGAAATGGAGTGATGCTTTGATCTGTGGACCCATCACACACTCCCCCCGTGGCCGGTTTCGACCACCAGTCAATGTTTGGCTTTTCCTCTCTGATGCTATTTTAAGATAGTGTGAGCTCCAGCAATTTTCACTTAAAAAGTCCCAGATTTTCTTTGATTGTCTTGATATGTCTGAAAAACACATTACAGAGTTTAAAATGAGTAGAGGCCTAGCAGTCCTTGAAGGAATGCATATCACCCACTGCTTTTCATGCTGAAATCATCTTATGATGGTCAAATCTTGTAATCCATGTTCTGCGTGATCTTGTGTAATACTGCCAGATCTCACGTGATCTGTTAGAGCTTGAAGCTATAGCTATTTTTGTGTTGGCTAAGGTCAATCAGCTGTGGCGGCCATCTTGAATTGGGTTCACTCCAAAAGGTAATCAGTTGTAGATGTACGGCCAATGATTACTTATTGAGAGTTTTATAAAATATATGTCCAGTGGTTTCTTCAGATATTTTGCTAGCAGAATGACAGGGTTTATATGCTCATAGATGAGGTCAAAAACGTTATCTAAACATACACATGAAAGAAGTTAATATACTTCATCTGATTCTATAGAGACTAATCAGTGCTTTAGATTTCATTCATACACCGATGGGGCACATCGGAGGCAACGAGGGGTTCAGCGACTTGCTCAGGGGCACTTCAACATGTGACTGCTGCCAGGAATCAAACCTCTGACTCTCTCGTTGAAGGACAACTGCTCTAACCATTGATCCACAGCCACCCCTACTGAGTCATTGTGGGCCTTGTTTCACCTGTCACCTCAAAATGTGTGCCTTTAATGTAAAATGGAGGTGGGGAAACGGTGTGATATACATCCAGGCAGTAAACTGATTCCATACTTTTCACAATCAACAAATTCAGAACATAGGTCTCTTTGTATTTCCAGACTGATAATTTGGCCAACATCTCAGCAGCCTCATTACAGTGGAGTCCCACAAAGAAATGAAGATGTTAGGGAATAACTCTTCCGCAAATTAAAACACAATTCACTCATTAGTAATCTGCTCTGTAATCCCTTGTTCGGCAAAAAGTCTTGAATTTAAAGTGCTTTGTTTTCATGTTTAAAGTTGGAACTTTTACATTGAAAATTTAGGCAACAAATAAAGAAATATAGGCTACATGTTAATAAAAAACTCAAGTCTTATATTTTTGTGGACATCTGATTTGCTTGAATTGCTTCAATGTTTTATGGAGTTTTATGGTGCAGTGCTACATTTGAACACTGGTGGGAGCTGCAGACTAAAGCCTGTAGCTTGTTGAGCTTCAGTGTGTGGTGCCAAGAGTCTGATTGTTGCATCATGTAAAAGTATTATTGAAAAGTGTCCATTTGGATGGAAATTCTATGGTTGTGTCTGCATGTGTGAGATAAAATAGGACTGTACTCCCGTGGCATTTAAAATATAAAACAGTGTTTCCTCCTGCGTTGTTTCTTTGGCAGTGAATAGAAGTTGTAAGAACAGTTTGTACAGTTTAATGCATGATAACAAAAACAGGCAGAGTTTCTTTCCAAAGGAAAAAAACAAAACAAAAACAGATTCGTTTCATTTTCAGGGCCAAAACTATCCATTGAATTCTGCATTAGTAGCAAGTTTTAGGAATAAAATTGAGTGCTCCTTTTGCCATTTCTACACAACTCTACATTCATAAAAGCAAAATGAACGTAAAGTGTCCTTTTTCATTGCAGATATTTGACACATAACAATGCAAGATCTGTAAAAGCGGCCAAAGATCACGTGACTCTCCAACCCATCCAAGTAGTCCGATATGTTCCTAAACCGGGCGCTTCAAACGACATATATTTAGGTTGTAGTTATCCGAGCAGACGCTTTCGTGGAAAGTATCTTTCCTTGAGACCGAACTCTATCTGTGTTTCCTGCCTGCCAACACCGGGATGTTTCTGTCAGCAGATAAGGGTTACAGGGTTCGTGACGTCACTACGTATACAAAACATTTCCTCGTAATCTTTAATCCAGGACAGCTCTGCGCTGAGATTCAAAACCACTCGTGTTTTCGACGAAAATAAGCATTAGTTCAAACTATTTATTTCGCCACTTGTTGTTGTGTCATAAAAGTGGATGTTTTTCATTAGTTTGCATCAAGTAACAAGCACAGAAAAAAAGTCTGCAGGTGTGGCGTTGCGAAGAAAACGTAAATTCCAGCACACCAGTTCACTTCATATGAAAACGATTCTCCCTTTTACGTTAGCAAGTAGGTAAGTAAGGTTGTTCCCTTTTATGTTGTTTTAAACCGCTGACGTTTCAAAGAATTTTAATATATTTTATTATGCAATTGCTGTTTTTCCGATAAACCCTGAATGCAGCATAGGGGACTGCAGATCCGGAGCAGGGCGGTATGAACCGGTTCATCAAGCAGCGGAAGCAGCATGCAGTATGTAAATAAAGTTTTCAAAATAAAGTGTCTCACGAAAAGACTGAAAAAAGCAGGAACGGTAATGTAATGGTATTTCGAAAAGTTTAGATTATACCATGAAATGTTTTCGGTGTCCTAAACTGTTAAAACGTTTTATATGCTTTAACATAAAAAACTCCACTTTATCTCAAAATCCTAACTATTTCCTCTGTAAAAGCAGCTATATCTCCCACCTCATGAACATCTATATTTAAATAAGGCATATATATTCGCTGTTTACAATAGAAAAATGTGGATATAGGTGCAAATGACATCACCCTTTTTCCTTTGTAGCTTCAAGTTCAACATTTATTTTGATGTGATTTGAAAAGCCTAAAATTGTACAAACCTTGGAGCTGCAAAGTAACCCTGCCTGTTTTATGTTTTGTTAATAAACTGTGTAGTGTATGTGTTTACAAGACAGTGATGAGAGCAAATATGTTGTATGGTTTGGAGACAGTGGGACTGACAAAAAGACAGGAGACAGAACTGGAAGTGGCAGAGCTGAAGATGTTGAGGTTCTCCTTGGGAGGGATGAGGATGGACAGGATTAGGAATGAGGTCATCTGAGGTACAGCACAGGTTGAACGACTGGGAGATAAAGTTAGAGAGGCCAGACTGAGATGGTAAGTGCCAATAGCTTATTTAGCCTTAACTTTTACAAATAAACAAGAATAAAAAAAGTATGACTGCTGGTGCACCTTGTTAAATGGCTTATTAACAATGTTTGTATACTTCAACTGGTAACAATAAGGGTCTTTTTTGACTTTTGTGTCTCTACAATTCTGCATTTTTTTTTTACTTAAAAGCTTGAATTTCCCAATCCCTAGTCGTGACTGAAGAAGGCTTTTGGGTGAGAGGTAAAACATCGTAAAGAAACATGACGAGAGTCCAGTTGCCTTCTGTTCAAGCGCTTGGGATCGCTTTACTTTGAAAGTATTTTCCGGAAGTGCTGTTTGTTTGGGTTCGTTGACGCACGAGCAGGGATGTTTATGCTAAACCCACGGAGCAGACAGCACAGAAGAACGATTTCTCAACTTTAGCTGTGTTTGGGCGGGTTTAATATTTTGACTCAGTTTTATCATTTGGGATTTATTCCCCCTCAGTTTTGTCTGTATTCGAAACATATTTACTTTTGAGTTAAGGCTAACCTTAATCGGTGATGGATGTCGAACCGGCGAATTCTCTAATTTTCTTCCGCCCAGAGCGATGCTTCTCAGCTGGATAGACGAACCGGGTCTGCCGTGAATTACATTCCTCCAGTGTCAAGAACCACCACAGACATAAAAAAGGTAGACATTTTGGCCATTTTTCCTTCAATTTTAGTTATTTTATTTTACAACTGGTATAATTTTAGCTACTAGCACCGTCTAGACAGTTAGCCTGTGGGCCAGCTGTGACTCCTGACAGCAGCCATTAAAATAATTAGGCGTTTTTGACGGTATTTCTCTAACAAAATGGCTCTGAATAACAATTTTAGTCTTCAACTGGCGTGTGGCAGCATTTGGAGCCAAATTACTTTAGCTAGTTTTTCTGGGAAAGAAGTAACCCTGTTTTTTACTTATTTAGCCTCGTTTCTGTTGTACAGCTTGTTTGCACCTTTGTGTTTATCCCAGTGTCAGCCATGGAGACCGTCCAGGTGACTCTGGTAATCAGGGAAGAAACATCTCCAGGTATGTCTTCGTCTAAATTTGCCAGGGAGTGGCAACAAGTGTGAACGTGTATTTGTTTATAATGAAAGAGAAAATGACAATAGGTCCATTTGAATGTTCCTAGGTGAGGTGCTTGCAGTTGTCGGTAGCTGCGAGGCCCTGGGAAACTGGAGCTATCAAAAAGCTGTGACTTTACATCCTCAGGGTGATGAGGGGTAGGTCAAACTTTTGTGCTCCAATTTCTTATTTGTATCCTGTTAATATGTGGGGCTACTTTTCTAAAAAGTGTTAATTTATTTTGATCACAGGCACACTTGGACTGTAACTATCTCTGTGCCTAGAGATGTTGTTTCCAAGTATCGCTATTTCAAAGGCTTCTTTCTGGAATCAAAGGTGAGTCGTTTTTCTCTGGAGTCTTTTTTTTTAATCCCGCCAATCACTAAATAGTTTTGCTCATAATTGTCACGTTTGTTTTTCTATATATCATCACTGTATATCACATAATCATTTGTCAAAGATTTAAATGTAATTGTTAAATTTCTTTAAGTACCTTCTTGCGTTTGGCTCTCTGAACACTGTTGGATGTAATGTGAGCTTATAACCTAGTTTATCTTTTTTGCAGCCCCTCAGGCAAGGAAGATGAAACACGTTTTGTTGGAATTGTTGTTGTTTTTTTCTTAATAACTCAAAGTCACCACCAACTTGAACTCAAGTTTTCATGAGTTTAAATAATAAATGTTTAGCTCCATTTGCCATAGTTAGATCTGGGATCTGTTCTTCCTGTTCACACCTGGTAAATAATGAGACTTCTGAAAGCTTTAAGTACATGTGTGAATGCACAAAAGACCCATTGATGAGATTGTTCAGGCCTTATTTAGAGGTATCATAAACTAGATTTGGCCCTAGTCTTATTTCAGCATGATTTTGAATGCATCTTGGGCCCCACACTGTCCCATTTGTATGCAGCCAAAGAGGTCTTAGGAAAGAAATTTTAAGCCATTGGAGTCCTGAAGTTCTGGTTGTATTGTTAACAGAAAACCTTATCCTCTTCCTGTTTATGTTCCATTTTACAGCGACGGTAAACAAAGCAGGTGAGGTACTTTGGGTGTGCACTGGGTCTAAGGTTTGTTGCAAAGCAGTAGGCTTGCTGTGCAACCTGTGAAGTTACTGTTCCAATAACTGAACGTGCAGCTCAAACAAACTCTTTCTTTTTTGCTTCTTTTAATACAGCTTTAATCTGTAACACATCTTAAACGACAGGGTCACTGAATGTGTCTGGGATTTCGTGGACACACGAGCCAACCCGCTGCCTCCTTGGCAGCTTCTTACGTGTCAGATTCTTGCGGGTGATGTACAAATTTATTTGCATTCAGAGCAGTGGTCATTTGAGAAGCGTCTTAAGTGTCATGCTTAGAGCGGCCTCGTGACCTGAGCACCTTGGGACACATGGCAATGCCAGGTGTGAACAGAAGGAGCTCAAGGTCAGTGCTGTGTATGATCTAGTCACAGTCAAATTGTCCAGCTGGTATGTTTTAATCTGCCACGGCCTTCACTGAGCCTCAGCCAAGCTCTATTTTGTCATGTTAGTCACCAAAGTCAAATACTATGAGCCACTTTTTTCCAGGAAAAGGGAAGTAGATCATGTGGATATATTCTGAACACATTTAAATTTGTTGCAAGAGTTTGTGGTGACTTTGTGAAGCCTGGGTCAGGGTGGTGGTGTTTTCTTTTGTTTGTTTTCAAGCTGTTTTGTAAGACTTGTTGACCTTAATTTTCCTATGTGTGTGTGTTTTTTTTTTTGTGAGCTATTTTATTTGGTTTGTGTGAAATGAACTTGACAGTGTCTTTATTCAATAAGTGTTGGAAGGAAAATAAACACCATCAACAGTTAAACAGGACAAATCTGTATTTAATCCATAGAGCCGATCCTAACTAAGGCTGGGTACTTTTTAAAGTTAACTCCAAGTTGTAAACAGCAAAGCTAAAAATACATTTCCATATATGTGTCGCTGGTAAAATCAGTAAGATCACAATGACACATGTAAAAAAAGCAGCTTTATATCTAACTGGAGAAGTGTTATTAGGGTTTCTTTAGTCTTTCTTTTAAAAAAATTTTTTATCCCTTCACTAACAAATCCACTTTTCAGATTTCAACCTCATGGTGGCTGACTGTTCTAGCTGGGAGATTGGTGACCATACCAGCTCTAATTCCTTTCTCAGCCTCTGGTCCGAAGGCTTCTTTTGAGACCAGTTTGAAACAGTAGTGCTGTGTATCTGATTTGAAAAGCCTAACATTGTACCCAACATTGGAATTGCAGAGTGCAGGTGGCCCCTGTCAAGTGATAGTCAATATGTGGGAGACCCATCTTCAGCCCCGCACGATGAGCCCCACAGGTATAAAACAGTGCACGGTTCAGTTGAGTTTGGTAAAGTAATTTGTCATATTCAAACCTCCCATGTCCTGTTTTTAGCAGTACAACTGGTTCTAGCTACACCCACCGAGGAGGGTTTTTAAATTTTTAAAGGAATGCAGTGTTTCCTCTCTAAACAGTGTATTAATGTAAAGCCTTTATAGCACTCCCTGCTTTTTCTGCCCTTGTGTTTATCCATTGGAAGATATTGGTAAAGTGCTTGCTGGAGTAATCTGCTGTCACAGAGGAAACACTGCAGTGCAATTGAACCTATGACCTGTTGTGGTAGATCACGCTAATTATCAGGCCTTTGTGTTGGTCCTATTCAAACAGAGCTCTCTTAAAACAAGCCAGATAGGAAGAGTAGCTGCAGCTCTGTCCACACCCTGCTTTTGATGTATTTTTATGATCGCAGCTTATTGCCCCGTCTTTTTTTAATTTTGTTTTTGTTACTTATGTGATTCTTACTGTCATAAGATCCAGCTAATGTAATCCTAAGCCTGCTGACATTAATTGGCTAGCTAAAAATAATACTTTTAAAACTATGTATTTCAATGAAGTTGAGGCAAGTCAAATTCAGAGCAAACTCTAGCACCATAGTGCTGGAGTTCAAACATAGTTTTTTTTTTTTGGACAACTGGGAACGCTCTGGTTTGACTTGACCTCAGCCTACGTGTCGTTACAAACCTTTTATCAAACTTCTGATTTTCTTTTCTTTGCTTGCAGCAGCAGATCAGAGTATTGACGACGGACACTTTGGAATTCACAGTAAGTTGGACTAAAAACCTCAATAAGTAGAAAAAATTACATTTTCTGCTATAAAGCAGTGTGAATATGGAGTGCTGAATGACTGCTGAAATTTGCGAAAGAAGCTGAAACTGAGTTGTTAAAGTTAAAAGAAGCAAAATGCTACAGCTAAAACTAATACAGAGGTTAGATAGAAGCTAAAAGTAGCAAACTGGTAGCTAGACACATAAAGCTGCAAAAGTTTAGCTAAAAGTAGCAAAAGGCTGGCTAATAGCAGAAAAGAGCTCAATGGAAACTAAAAATAGCACGCGAAGAAAAAAACAGAGCAAAAATGCTGAAGAAGATTTAAAAGGAACCGAAGAAAGAATATTTTTAAAGATAGTTAAACATATTGAAATGTATAAAAGTCATAGCACCCATTTCTTGAATTAACTGAATGTTTTGAAATATATAAGTGGCTAAAATCACATAAAGTATGCAGACGTAGTTCATTTGAAAAAATGTACAAATAAATAACAGGAAAGCAATGACTGCTGAATCAGTGTTCATTCAATTTAAAAACAAGACAAATAGCTGTAAATATTTAAAAGATATGAAGAAGAAGCATTTCAACACTTCATTGAACACTGATTCAGGCACTTGTTTTTTTGTACTGCTATGGTTTTGCAGTCATTCATTGAACGAAAGTAGCCTCCTCCCTGTTATTGTGGCAGCTACCGGCTCTGCAGTAGTCAGCATTCATGGTGGACAAAGTTGAGCCTAATTACATTCTGTCCTCTTTATCTCCGCAGATGGGTTGAAATGTGTTGACTCAGGGTGGCTGACATGCCAGACAGATATTCGCCTGCGATTGCACTATTCCAAGAGGCCTCCGGTGTCCATCACTAAGAAGAAATTCAAGAAGTCTCGCTTCAGGTATGGATGATACGAAGTCTAAATTTACGACCAGAGAAAGTCCATCAAGAGCCATATCATTACAGCACTGCTTTTACCCCATCAACCAAAATATAAAAGTCCAGCTATTAAAAGATTGTAATTTATTTATCTTTTTAATTTATGAGTACAGAATCAAGCTTACATTGGAGGGCTTTGAAGAAGAGGAGGAGGAGGAAGATGATCTCAGTCCTTCGACTTGGCACAAGACCACCACTCTGGGGATCAGTATGATTGATATCAATGGCTCTAAATCCCGCCACTCTCAGCCTGAGTGTGGTTACGCCCTGGAGCCCTCTCGATGGACAGAGTACAGTATCCACACCATGGCCCCCGACAACCTGGAGCTCACATTTGAGTTTTTTGAGGTAACAGTTTCTCTGATAAATCTGTACTGAATAAAAAGAACAAAATGTCAATATAACATACAGTAAATCTGTGTTCTTATCTTTATGTATACAAATATTGGTGTACCAATCTTGAATTTGATTTCAGGAGGATCTGGGTGAGCATGTAGTCCAGGGGGACATCCATCCAGGACACGTGGGGACAGCCTGCCTCCTCTCCTCTTCATTTTCAGAACATGGCAAGGACACAGGAGTGGTCACACTTCCCATAATGGGAAGAAACTCCAGGCAGACTATCGGGAAAGTGAGAGGTAAGAAGTTGCGTTTGTTCTGAATATTTTCCATTTGTGTTTGCCCATTATTTCTGTGTCCATCCATATTTACATTGCTGTTGCGGTTTTAGTGGATTATATGGTGATCCAGCCAATCCAGGGGCTCCAGTGTGACATGAGCTCGTCATTCACAAATCACTGGAAGAAAAGAAGTACTGTGGATGTGGGTCACAGAGGAGCAGGCAGCACACACGCTGCCAAGTGAGTTACATGGATGTGATGAAGATTATCCTAAATTTATTGGATTTTATGCTCCCTGACACGTGCCAATGTTTTGACTTGTATTTTACAGACACTACAAAGTTAGAGAGAATACAATCACCTCGTTTAAAAGTGCAGCTAAACATGTAAGTCAGAGAGATGATGTGTTTATGTGAATATTTCCTGTATTTTGCGTGACGCATGCCAACATTAGTTTGCGCTCTTACAGGGTGCAGCCTTCGTGGAGTTTGACGTTCACCTCTCTAAGGATGTTGTGCCGATTGTATACCATGATCTGACTTGCTGCATATCCACCAAGAAGGTATGTTAAAAACCTGTTTTTTTTTTCACTTACAGCTTTTGCAACTTGTACTAATAAATGTGTCTGACTTGGCAGAAAAATGACAACAAACTGGAGCTCATCGAGGTCCCGGTTAAAGACCTTACATTTGATCAGCTGCAGCTTCTAAAGGTAACTCTTGTTCTAGTTTATCCCATTTGTCAGGGTTGTGCAATGTTCCTCTAAAACTGTTGAGCAACTATTCTTCTGTTTGTTTACTGATAAATTCTTGAGCTGAATAGCTGACTTAAAGCAAGATATGTGGGTTAACTGTGTGCTAATGGGCAGCTGGGATAGCATAGTGGTAGCCAGCCTGCAATGCGGTGTGTTATGCAGTCAACTTTTGAAAATCACAGCCTATTTTTCTGTGCAAGGCTTGCAAAACTGTATTGTAGGCTGAGCTCATTATTTGGTTGCTACAAAATAAAACAATCAGCAAAAATCGGTTTCAATGTAAATCAAGGCATTAAGAAGTCACAGTGTCAAAACATTTGTATTTTTCTGTCATACCTTTCCTGCAGTTTAAATGCCTTTTATGTAAGATCCTAGAAAGGGATCTTACTTAAAAGGACCCACCTTTGCTGCAAGCTGTCAGCAAGTTGTCAACTCTTCACTTTTGCTCTCAGTAAAACTGGACAAGGTCAGTTGTTTTCAGTAGCAAAAGAAAAAACCAAGATGGACATGGCTTGTTTACCAGGGAACTCTTTAAGGCAGTGATGGGTGTTGCTTCTCTTGAAACAAACTTTTGGAATCAAACATTTGCAACAATCTGCAAGAGTTAGCCTGTCTGTTGGTGGAATACAGTAAACAGGTTCACTAAGACTCAGCTTTTTAACTGGCTTACAGCTTTTCAGAGTTTATTTCCCCAGATCTTGCATATCTTAACTGTAGTAGAGAGACTTACTGGACTTGTAGGTAACTAGCTTCTTGTTCAGATCAACTCTCTTTGAAATTGTGGTATTTTTGCTCAAAGTTATTATATTGTCAGAATCTCACACCAGCCCATACCAACTTAAATGAAGTTGTTTTTGTCTCTGAGCAGGTCCAGTATTTCCTGAAGGACAGTATTTACAAATAGAAAAAAATCCTCAAACTCGCCTCAAATTTCACCATTTAACTCCATTAAACATTGAAAACTACACTCGCATCCACTGATTTTATTGAAAAAGAGAGAAAAAGAGCAACTGTGTTTGTTCATCTTTTCATTGGTCATGTTTTTTATTGTTTGATATTAAAGAAAATAATTTGTGATCTCATTTTGTTTTGTTTTTTCACACAGCTGGCCCATATCACTGCGTTGCAAGGAAGTGATGACAAAGGTATGGACTGATTTGTTTGTTTGTTTTCCTTCTCGTACCTCCTTCTTGGACTTTGAATGGCAGAGTTAAGTAACTCAGTTGCAAAATGCTGTTGATGTGTTATTAGGCAGTAGGCCTGTATTACAAAGAATCGCATCATTTCAGCTTTGTTGCACAATGTTTTGCTTATTGATCAAAACACTGCAGTGGAATTAGTTTCATCTTGCATCACAGTAAAGTAGATTTGAGTTTATTGCGTGATTGGATTTTGCAGATCTTCTGGATGATGAAGATGAAATCGATGAACATCAGCCATTCCCCTCGCTGTCTCAGGTAAAGAACGTTCTGATAATGATAATCAGTTAAATGCAACATCCTCCTCTTTTCCCTCTAGGTTTGCTTTCTCACGTCCAAGTGAAATATTTACTCATTGTTCTTCTTTAAAGATTTTCCAAGCTGTTCCTGAACATGTCGGCTTCAACATTGAACTCAAATGGATCAGCCAGATGAAGGTGAGTATTCTAAAACAGCTTAAAGAAAGAAAAAAATGACACTACTGTTGTTAAAATAAACTTATGTTTTTAAATACTTTGTATTTACAGGACGGATCGTGGGATGGAAACTTGTCCTCCTACTTCAACATGAACACCTTCCTCGACGTTATTCTCTCGTGTGTTCTGCAGAAAGGTGGGAAAAGACGCATCATCTTCTCATGTTTCGACCCAGATATCTGCACAATGTAAGTATTGTTCTGTCTGTGCACTCAAAATCTTCTCTTTGCATGCAATTTGTCACAAAAGTAGCAGCTTAACGGTTTTACGTGGACAAAGTATCAAAAATGTTGAAAAGAAATGACAATTAAAAAAAGAGGGGGTCCTAACATGGCGTTAGTTTACCTGCACGCGTGGGACAGCATCTCTCTTATGTTTTAGTGAGTCCACAGATGCTGTCTCTGCGGGACTCAGGTAACAATAGGTGCTCCCCAGCAGCTCACGAGATTTCTGCTCATTTTTCCTCCAGGGTGCGTCACAAGCAGAACAAGTACCCCATCCTCTTCTTGACTCAGGGGATTTCTGTCAAGTATCCTGAGCTGATGGACATTCGCTGCCAGACCACTCAGATTGCTGTCAGCTTCGCTCAGAGCGAAAACATTCTGGTTAGTGATTCGTTTACTTTAGTTGGAAACTCGTTTTTTTGAATGCAACGCTTTGTGTCTTTTCCTCATTTGCTGGGCTCTTTCTTTGTCTTCTAGGGAATTAGTGCCCACACCGAGGAACTGCTGAAGCACCTGAATTACATCAGGGAGGCTCAGTCCAAAGGCCTGGTGGTGTTCAGCTGGGGAGACGACAATAATGACCACGAAATCAGGAGGAAGCTGAGGGAGGAGGGAATTGATGGGCTCATATATGATCGGTAGGTTAAACTTCAACATTTCTATCTTTTGCTGCCACATCGATCCACGTCGGCTGTAAACACAAACTACATGCCGTGCATCGAGTGACTTTCTCGACGTGACTCATCTCATTTATTGTGCTTATACTCAGGGTTGTCACAAATATCACTTCATAGCAAATCACACACTTTTGTTTGGTGTACTTTAAATCCTCTAGTTTATGTGCCTTAATGTGCATACAGTTTCTGTTTGTGTTGAATAACAAGTATCAAATATTTTTCACTTTAAACTCAGGTTTTTTCATGTTCTTTGGAGTATTTATCTACTGAGATGATTTAGTTTATTTTTTGTTTTGATTTCTATTATTCTTCAGCTGTTTTGGGCAGCGGGTTGCTGTGGGATTTCATTGACAGACATCTGCCGAGTGTCTGTTTTATGATGATACATTTACAGGCTGTGAGTCAGTGTAGTTGTTTTGGTACTGGCTGCAAAAACCTACTTTCTACACCAAGAGTCACTGGGTTCGAAAAAACATTTACACATACAGGGCAGATAATAAAAATCTACTTCAGGTCTACATATGGGGCTCCATCTACTAATTTTACTACTTGGATTGGAGGTTCTGCAATTAGAAATGGGTATTTTTGTCTTATTTCAAATCTATTTGGCAAGGGTTTTTGCTGCTGGCATGGAATATGTACTTCTATGTATAAATATATGTACTGTACAAGTAATTTTATTTATATATTAACACACTTTGGTCAAAGGTTTGGCTTTTATAATTTGTGGAATATGATAAATTCTTAAACGGATTAATTATTTATCCCTAATTCATTCAATGGAAATTATTTAAAAGAAATGTATTATGATTATAAAAGTAACTCAGCAACTTCATATCGTAGCGGTTTTTCCTAAACTTTATTTTAAATGAATATTTATACTTACTATACTATAGCTTTTATTTAAGTTGGATGAATTAAATAATTGAGTTTACTTATGAAACCTCTGCAAATTAAGTAACACATTAAACTGTACCACAGTTTTTTTTAAAAAGTATAAATCACAGCCACGGCCTCTTTTCATGATAAGCAGCCCTTCTTTTAAAGATTATCAGCTTGTTTTTCTAGCGTTACAGAGTTATGTAACCTAGCTCTGGCAGGCGTGTGAAACCTGTTGTTACGTTCGCCAGAAAAGCTTGATTGTTAATTGACCAGGCTGTGTGAAATGAACATACACAAAGTGCCAGCACAGTTATATAAAGTCTGTGTTGTTCGTGGGGTTAAAGAGATTCCTCTGTTCTCAGCGAAACCGTGAGGTCAGCAGATCCTGCTCGTCCAGCCGTTTCACTTCTTTATATGTCCATATGTTGACATTTGCTCAGTGTTTACGTTTGCATTTTGACCCAGACTTTTGCAGACTCAGCAGAGCAAAGCATACAACAGCTTCTCCACGTTGTTCTTATTGTTTTTATAACTGTGCCTCTTCTTTTACAGAATTTGTGAAAGCGCGATGCCGTATTTTGACTCAAGTTCTCCAGATTCCTGTAATTCTCTCTGGTTCCTGCGTTTTGTTATGTTAACACTTTACACCCTCTGGCTTTTTTTTTTTTTGGTTACCTTTCTTAGATACTAGCTGAATGAATCTTAGTCATCAAACGCTTCGGGAACAGATTAATGTTCCTAGACAATGATACATGAGACAGTTGACTTATCATATCTTTCTTGTGCCTTTCAACTTGCAACAAATGGATATTTGAACTTTGTTGAATTATTTACAACTGAGTTTTTTCTTGCATACTTGTTTGATTAGTCAACTGTCATGGTTATCATTTTTGATCCTAGTTTATTCCTTTTGATCTCTAGGTCATGTCCTGGTTTTGTTACGTCTTTGCATTGGTTTGAGTTTGTCTTAAAGTTCCTCCTTATTGTGCTTGCATTTTACGTTATTTTATTTTATTGTTTAAACTTGGAGCAAAACTAGTGCTAAGAGCGAATGGCTTTTTTTAAATGCATGGGATTGTCACTTGACGTTTTGGCACCTTCATGAGCTATGCTCAGCTGCTAGCTTTATCAGATTTGCTGAAACTAGATGCATTCAAGTGTCATGGCACCAAACTACCTTAACAGCCATGTGAACTAGCTGTGATCCATGACAGTCCTGTATTTTTGCCTCATATGAAAAGCTTTGCACCTTAGTGGAACTGGAGCATAATTTTCACATGCATTTGAAGGCAGCAGCCTAAGCAGAGAGGCCCAGACTTCCCTCTCCCCAGCCACTTAAGCCAGCTCCTCTGGGGGAATCCCAAGGCGTTCCCAGGCCAGCCGAGAAACCTGGTCCCACGCACCCTCCAGTACCCTGCTGAGGGTGTAGAGCTGGTCCAGTGTTCCACGACCAGGACGAAAACCACACTGCTCTACCTGAATCTGAGATTTGACTATCCGACGGACCCTCCACTCCAGAACCCCTGAATAGACCTTAGCAGGGAGGCTTAGGAGTGTGATCCCTCTGTAGTTGGAACACACTCTCCGGTCCCCCTTTTTAAATAGGGGGACCACCATTCCGGCCTGCCAATCCAGCGGGACTGCCCCCGATGTCCACGCAATATTGCAGAGTCGTGTCAACCAAGATAGCCCGACAAGGAACTCTGGGTGAATCTCATCTACCCCCAGGGCCTTGCCACCGAGGAGCTTTTTACCCAACTCAGTGACCTCAGCACCAGAGATTGGAGAGCCAGACCCAAGGTCCCCAGGCTCTGGACATTTTTCCTGCGGCTTTCAACTTTTAACAATATTGTGTGCTGTGACAAAAAAGACATTGTGTTAGAACTTAATCATATGTCTGTACTCATGTTTGATAAATCTGCGTGTACCTCCTAATCTCAGCTCGGAGCTGGTTGCACAGATCTGGTACATTTCTTGTCAAAGGTTTTGAGTAACTTCTTGTTTTAAAGCAGTGGTGTCCAATTCTAGTCCTGGAGGGCCACTATCCTGCAGGTTTTAGTTGTTTCCCTGCTTTGAC
>JAOXNZ010000085.1:16509278-16528920 GCA_028566095.1 Kryptolebias brasiliensis
GGTCAGTTCTTTGTTAGCATATTAAACACAGCATTCTTTTCTTGAAGCAGGAAAAAAAAGGTTTTCAAAACTAAATTTTTTTAAGTTGTGTTGTTGTCACTTAAGGATGTCAAGGGCCAGATGGAGATAATACAAGAACCATTTCTGGCCCTCGGACCAAATTTTACCCACATGTGGTATAGCGTGTTGCAGTTAGCTGCACTTCCCACTAATACCAATGCAAATCTTCAAGTAATTTAAACTAATGTTTAGATCTAAATATCTCATCTACAGCGCTGCAAAATGCTATCATTCCAAAGGTGAATGGAAAGCTACTTGTGGGTTCACTGGGGAGCTGCTCTACAGCTGCCAAGTGTTTCTCTCTCTCTCTCTTCCTGAGGAAATCCATATACCTTATATTTGTCTTAATGAATTCTGCAAGCTCGCAATCTGCTCTGTTCCGGTGAGTCATGCTGCTCTCAGGACCAACTCTGTGCACACTTCAGCTCAGGCCTGGAACACTATGTTCACCCGGCTTTTATTAGAATCCTCCTCTGCCACACTCAATAGCTGTAAGTGACACGTTTCATACAAGCTGATCCTCACAGGATGCACAACTCCAGCGACAGGGGTATGCTCATGGGAATGAAGAGTATTTACATATGACGTAAAGAACACTGTCATGAGGAAAACAGCAAAAAGTGTATAACAGTGAGTCAGTGCATTTTGTTTTGGAAGTATACCGGGTAACTGATTGGAATGAACTTCACCTTTTAACTACTGGACCTCATTTCTAAAAAATTGGAATCAGGAAAAGCATTGACAGAGGTTTTTCTGTTTATTGAAATTCATGAATTAAAGACCTAGCATCACCTGAAGGAATGCATATCGCCCGCCAGCTTTCATGCCAGAGTTTTAAACTAAGACCCTCTAATGTTGAGAAATGACAGAGTTGTAGCCATTTTGGTCAAACCTCAAAAATAATATTTTGTGCAATATCATGCAGTATCGCAAGATGTCATGCTCAGAGTATGTGATGTGAATGACTCTCAGCTACCACCGCATCAAGTTTTAGCACAGTATCTGTAAAATTGCCATTTTTGTGTTGACTAACGTTGATTTAGCTGTGGCAGCCATCTTGATTTGGATTGACTCCAAAAGTTAACCAGTTGTAAATGTTCAAACAATGATTACTTTCTGAAAGTTTCATCAGACAAACAAGGCTGACGCTAACAGTTAACGCTAAAGTTTTAAACAAAGATCCTGCGCAATGAGTAGCACTTGGAGTATGTGTTGTGAATGACTCTCGGCTACTACCTCTCCCAATTTTAGTTCAAATCTGAAAGACTGACCAAAATATAGCTATTTTTGTGTTTCTAAGGTCAGTTGGTTATGGTAGCCATCTTAAATTGGGTCAGCTCCAAACATTAATCTGTCAGGAACGGGGGAGATGGAGGCGAACCCAATGCGCAGACTCATATCCAGTGTAAGAGAAAAACTTTATTTAAATAAGAAATAGTATCAAAACAAAACAAAAGGCTGACGTGGCAGGACTTAAACAGACTATATTAACAAAAACTTACATGAGGCATGACATGAGGGGAACCAGACAGGGCATGAGGTAACACGAAGCAAGAATCCAAGACATGAAACAAGAACGAGGCGAGCATGAGGCAAGAATCAAGCGAGAATGAACCAGTGAGACAATGGAGGAAATGACCGGGTTTTAAACACAGAGGGAAATCAGTGCAAGTGGGCGCAGGTGAAGTAGTTACCAGAACTAGTGACAGGTGTAGATGGGCGTGGCAGGCAGGCAAGGGAAAGCCTGAGGAGAAATGAAATAATGGACAGAGGCATGGAACAAAAACAGAGACATTACATAAACCCAAAACCTGACATAATCACTTGTAGATTTACATCCAATAAATATTTCCTGAAAGTTTCACTAAAATCTGTCCTGTGGTTCATGAGATATTTTGCTAACAGACTGACAGCGTTGAGTCCAAATAGTTAAAAGCCAGATTTTTAGCAAAGATCTTGCGCAGTCTCTTAGTGCTCAGACTATGTCTTGGGGATCAGACTCAGCTTCTACCTCACCAAATGTTAGGTCAATATCTGTAAAAGTTATTTAGCATTTTTTGTGTTTTTTTTAAGAGGGTCCAGTGATGGTATGCTTAATGCAACTGTCAGAGGTGAATAATCAAGCTATCTCAGTTCAGGATTTGTGGTTTATGATGTTGTCACAGCATGTAATGTCAGAATGAAAACAGAGGAGAGGAACAGGGTCACGTCATCACTGCTTGACACGTACAATCAAAAGGATAAACATAAAGCTCCATCGCTGAGAGAACAAAAAGTCAAACAGTCATTTCAGAAACATGTCATTTTGATGTACTTACAACATGATGTTTGCTGACTTTTCACACAGCCCGAGGACATTTTGGGTCATTCAGATGTTGGCTTATGAGTGAGGTTTTCAGTGTTGTCAGGTAAACCCCCAGCTGTAGGACCAGAAACAAATGAAATTCCCACCGATTTATCATCAGGTTTTCAGCAACAAAGATAACGTGTGAGTGCTTTACGCGAGGCAAAGGGATCAGCAAACAAAACAACTTCGGCTCGTGTTTGCTTCGCTCCGGTAGACTCCTCTACAACACTGAAAATATCCTCATTCCACATTTTACACAAACAGCAGGACAACATGTATACTCTGTTAGAGGGAAAGGAAACCTACAGGCCACAGACTATTTGATTTGAACTCAATAGTTTGATGGTGGTGGTTGTGTCTGGGCTCACTTTATGTGCTTGGGTTGTAGAATTTAGATGCACTGAGGTTAAGACAAGTCAGTCGGTTGTCCTTGCAGGACCTCTCCACGGCTCCCGAACCGGACTGACTCACAGCCGCCGCAGATGAGCTCAACCAGCGATGGCAAACACCAGAATATTACATGAACATTTGGACAGCAGCGGCCCAAGAACAACCACAGCATTTTTCTTTCTGCTAGCCCGAAATCACCCCGCAGCGGATGCCAGACCATCACACACCAGTCCAACTCAGCACTCTGTGGTGTCTCTCCCTTCACTCAGGGACCCTGTCAGCTCAAAACATATTTAACACATTAGGGCTCGGGTTCATCAAACATCAATACCTTTTTTTTCCCCCCTCATCAATAGAATGCTCCATCTCTGAGTGCAGCTTTATTGATTTTATTCAGAATTGGAGAGTGGTTTTAGTTGTTTTTAGAAAATGGGCATAAATCTCCACTTGTATTTATGTAATAAAAAAAAAATAGGAGTCAAATATTGTACATGTTTGTGCAGACCCATCAAGGCCAAGCTTGCTTTGCCAAAGTACACACAACATACTGGGCCTGTTTATGGCAGTCTATCCTACTGCTCCAACTTAACACCCTTTACCTTCTTCTTTTTGTTTTACACTGGCTGGACGCCCCACCGCATCAAGCCGGTCCAGGGTTTTGCATGAGGCCATGAAACCTCACTGTAACATAAGAAACCAGTGATTCACAAAAAAAAACACTGCAGAACTGCTAGCACAGTGACTTGAAGATCCAGTGAGTGATTAAATCTTGCCCTGATTGGAGAAGACAAACAATCCACCCCTCTGCCTTGAGTTTGTATTACATGCATTGCTTTGCTTTCTTTTTAAAATACACCCAAATATAAATAAAGGAAAACTTTCATGCATAAAACCTGCATCAAGTTAAAGACAAAATGAAATGGTTTAGTTCCACTCTTTGTACAACTTAAACTCACAGTTTTGTGCAGTGAATTATGTTTAGAAGTGTCAGGATGGGTTTGCATGAACACATTACCATTTTGGAGCACGGTCCAGTTTTGAAGTCATTAAGTATTTATGTTGATCTAGATTAATTTATGGATCCAGGATGTCCCTGTTTATCCTGTATGCTGTACGACTGCTCTTGTTTGCCTCTGGTTTGATGAAACAGATAGCCAGATCTGCGCTCAATAACCTTAATATTGTAGTTCTGTGAAAAGGGTCAGAGGCAAAATGAATTTTAACCTACTCTGCCAATAAAAAAAAAAACATCAATAAACTCTCTATAAAAGTGTAGAACCTGTTAAGGATATTTTTATGACCTTTTGTTTCCATTTGACAGCCTTGAATCTTTACTAACTTCAAAACCAGCAGGCCGTATTGACAAAAACATAAATTTTCTTTTAATGAACTCAGAAGCTGCTATTGCTGCCTTGATTGATTAGTTCTTTGTTTTATTGTGGGGCTCATTGTTTAGTTTTTTTTTCCTCTCTCAGCATCAAATTGACTCTTTAAAACACCAAAGTGAAGGGAGCACATTCATATGTGCCATGTTCTGGGAGAAGCTGCTTCATGCTGGGAGGGGGGGGGGGTGCTGGCCCCATTGACAGTCTTACTGAATATGCATTAAATTTTTATGAATACAAATTTAAGAAAGGAGACAACAAGCGTGGTTAGCATCAGCTGTAAAATATGAAACCAACACAAACCTACATCAGAAGGTGAGTCTCTAACTCTCATGCTGCAGTCATCTTTTTTTAAAAGCCTATAGATGCATCCCAACAATATCAGTGAACCCTCATCTGATGACCTGTTTGAAAAATGCCCGTGTCTCAAAGTACGGCTGTGCACTTTTGTAATCTTTTTTTTTTTCTCTCTTTTTTAACTTCTCTATAAAAAGCAATTGCACCTACATAAAATAGTGGAAAAAAAGCAACCTATTAATGGTATCTGTCCTGCACCTCTTGAATAGGCTCAATTTTACCAAACAGAGATGTCTCTCTCTCTCTCTCTCTCTCTCTCTCTCTCTCTCTCTCTCTCTCTTTGTGAGCCTTCTCAGCTTGGAAAATACTTTCCTTTCATTGATGAAAAGATATCCAGCATTCAGAGATGAAATTACTTTCCAAATGGCCTCTGACTCACCATCTCTATTCCCAGTGCACACCCTCTCTCTCTCTCTCTCTCTCTCTCAGTCTCCCCCCTCCCTCCTTCACCCCCACCCCTCTCTCCCTCTCCACCTTCACTTGTCCTTGTGAATGTTCTTTCTATTGTAACTGTATACAGCACTTAGCACTTCAGACAGCAGAAAAACCAGCTCAAGGACTTCTGCCCACTCTCGCCGTGCTCATAAATAGACTGTTTGTCCAGGCTTACCAAGCACCTCGTACCCACTGAGCCTGTGTGGGTGCTTGTGGACATTGTGCAGCTCATACCAAAATAGAACTTCACTGCTGCACAGTGTGAGGGTGGATTCACAAATACCAGTTTGGGCATATGGGGGAGAAAAGTGAGAATCATTGTTGTGTCGATAAAAATGAGCTGTAATGATTCACAAAGTCTATCCCTTTACAATGTGTGATCCAATTCATCTGTTAGTTCTCTGAAACAGGTGCCGCCTCTGCAGAGTTTCTCAGACTGCAACACTCTCCCCAACTGTGTGGGACCTGACCGTCAGCACATTCCTGGAGAGCTGGATCCCCAGAAGCAACAATTCCTCCTTCCTCTCTTCCCTCCCTCCCTCCCTCCCTCCCTCCCTTCCTTCCTTCCTTCCTTCCTGCCGCCCTCGTGTCCTCTCCTTCGCTTCCGTAGGATTGCATCACTCGTCTGCCTCTTGGCCTCTTCTGCTCGGACCCTTTAATCAAATCTGGCACACACATATAGATGAGGACAAATGTGTGCCCACCGCAGTCGCGCACACACATCCACTGTGGGCAGGAGGCACCCTCATCAGTCCTCATCCTGGTTTTGTGGCCTCAGTTGGAATTTTATGGTTGGTTTGAGCACAGGATTCTGGAGGTTTTCCAGTTGCCCTCGCTCTTTTTTTTTTCCTTTCCCTCTATCTCATTATTCCTTCCCTTCTGCTTGCCTCCCATTTTCTTTTCCTGC
The DNA here is from genome assembly GCA_028566095.1 of Kryptolebias brasiliensis. Lineage (NCBI taxonomy): Eukaryota > Metazoa > Chordata > Actinopteri > Cyprinodontiformes > Rivulidae > Kryptolebias > Kryptolebias brasiliensis. Next base: position 16,515,160 of record JAOXNZ010000085.1, read on the forward strand.
CCTCTCTTTTTTTTTTTTTTTACCCCATTCACCCTCAAGGTCAGAAATATCCTGCGGTTTAGGTTTGATCCCCTTGGATATGCCTTCCCTAACTCCCACTCTCTGCCTCTCCCTTCCTTTTTGCTTTTTTTTTTGTGTGCTTGCTCAAATACACACACAGAGGCACACTTAGTGTAAGTGAATTCTGCTGCTCCCAACATTCCCATACAGGAAACACATGCTGGGATCAGCATAGGAGGTTCTGGATCTACAGGGGATGCAGTATAAGATTCATAAATGAAAAAAAAAGAAGTTTTTTAAAAGCTGTCATCACTGAGTATCGGTCCTAATCTGTGGTTTGATCCTCAGTTCTGTCCAGTGGAGTCACAGTCAGTGGACTGTCCTGACCCCAGCCAGGTTAACAAGGTTCCAGTGGGTTCACCGTCTCCCCGAGTTGCGCAATGTGGCAGAGGCCCAGCACTTGTGTAATAACAGGGGCCCTGGCCCTGGCTGGCTAAGAGCACACCAAGTCTTTCGTGTTGAATCACTGAAATTTAACACCCTTATGGATAGATGTTGCAGGTTCTCAAATTCGTATTTATTCCCCACCTTTAAGACATCTGTGTAAAAACTGATTTTCTAGAAAAAAAGTGTTTAATTGCCACCACTGAAAGGCAAAACGCACGCGATATTTGTTTTTGCCTGTGTGTGTATTTATGTATGTGAGTGTGTTCCTCTGTTTGTATCTCATGAACAACTGGGCGGATTTTAATGAAACTCTTAGAAAATAATCATCATCCACATCTAGAACACTAACTCAGCCAGTTTTACTGATACTGAGCTAAAATCTGGCGTGGTAGTAGCAGGGAGTCATTCCTAACACATACTCTGAGCTCTAACGTATCACATAAGAGCTTTTTTATTTTCATTGCCATTATTGAGTCTGTTAGCCAAATATCTCATGAACTGCTGAATGGATGTTAATAAAACCTTTAGAGAGCAATAAATGGATGTTCTTCCACAACTGATAAACCTTCAGAGCCAACCCTATTCAAGATGGCCACCACAGCGTCTTGACATGAGCAAACACAGAAATGGCTATAGCTCAGTCAATTTTACAGATACTGAGCAAAACTTTGATGTGAGAGTAGCTGACAATCATTTACAATGCAGACTCTGAGCATGGCATTTCACTATAATGCGTGACTTATCCCTAGTAAAAAACGGACTAAATGTGGTTTTATTTTAAATGTGAACAGTTTTAAGGGTTGTCTCACTGAAACCTACGAAATGACCATGATCTCTTAATCCTGACTGATGTGGTGAAATTTCTGAACGAGTTAACTTTAAGTGTTACTTAATGTGTGTTATCATCAGACTTCTCCTTCATTGCATTGATTATTTGTGGACACTGGACAGAGGAACATTTGATGAAAGTAGTGCTTTTCAGCTGTACCTGGCAAAATAGTGAGTGCTGAAAGAGTTACATTTTGTTCTTCCTTTTAGGATACAGTTTTCTTTTTCAGCTTTTGGTCGATGTTTGGAGATGAACGAAGCCTCCTACTGGGAAACATTTAAAGTCACGCTGAGCTGCACAAGAAAATTGTGTCCATCAGCATGAAAACATGGGTTGTAATTTTGTGATTTTACTCTTTAGAAACATACAATCCTCCAATGACTTGTTTTTTTTCCACCATATGCACTTATGATCTCTGTGAGCATTTTCTTCACACAAGGACTTTCCAGCATGCCAAATGCCCCCCTGAGCTTGAGCTGCGTCAGTTTCCAGCGCTTGAAAAGAAGTGGTGCCTCAGATTGATGCTTTGACAGGGGAAGAAGAGAGACTCTCCCAGTAAAATAAACCGCAGGTTTTTCTCAGGAAAAGCTGCACCCTGCTGCATGCTTTCAGCATGTTGACACAACTGCTCCAGACGGGTTGGTTTCTGAAATAAAAAAAATAAAAAACTGATTGTCAGATTAACTTCAAGGTCGCCTCCCGATGGTCAGCTGTTCTCCACATTTTGTTCATTGTTTTGGGGTGGTCTCTCAGAAATGGAGGAGACCACAGATATGAAAACAACTCAGTGAAGTGAGGCCCAACGATGAATCCAGCTCAACCTTGTCTGCATGTAGATTTTCTTTAATATGCAGACATGGTAAATGGTTTGCACTTTAATGACATCTTTTTAACCTGTACTAGCTTTGCAAAGGGCTTTACTTTCAGTGTTTCTCATTCCCCTATTCATACACACTCATTCGGTGCTTTCTATTATATATTCAACACTCTATACAATACTTTTATATTCTCATTCATACACCTGTGAGAGCATCAGGGGCAGTGGGGGGGTTCAGTGTCTTGCCCAAGAGCACTTCAGCACATTGCAGGGGGTCAGGATCGAACTGATTGGAAGATGACCTCCCTGCCACTGGTTCAAAGTTGCCCCGACTGATTTTAAAATCATGATTTTCATATTTCTTTATTTTTTGTGGCCCCTTATCTTAAATATAATATCAGTTATTTGCCTTCAGTCAATCATAAAATGGCAGTTCAAATCTTCTGAAATGGGGTTCTCCAAAAAGGTTATAAACAATTTTATCTAACCTGCAGTAGATAGCTCTTTGAGCGACCTCAGTTTGGAGAAAAGGACTTATTCTGACTGGATTGATGAGCTAATGGTTAGATGAAAGTGGATTGCTGCTGTCTTAGAAAAACTTCAATCTCAAATGTTATATAGCGATTCGTGCAAGTGCTATTTTTTAAACCTTTACATTGATTTCAATTTCTTATAACATGTTTATGTACATAAACTTTTGTGGTTACTTGCAAGAACAAATAACAAAAGCGGCAGTTAGCTGCAGCACTTTCAATGCAACCTGGCACACTTCCTGCAAGAATATCATATATTTTGCCAAAATAGCCATGTAATGCAAAATCACCAGCAATGTATAGCTTTAGAAAACAGCGTTTGCTTGAACTATTACACATGTTTTGAGACTGGAGTTGTTTAATGACATCAACAGTCCTCTTTGGTTTTGACCCTCCTTGAGTTAGCCACTAGATTGTAAATTTGGTCAGAATTCAACTCTGTTTCTCCCAACTAAGGTCTTTGAAAAAGCTATCTACAACAAATAAGATATTAAGATATTAAATGTTCATACCATCCTACAGAAACACACTTTCAAAAATCTGAACTTTCACTTTGTTCAAGATAATTTCTGCTTGAATACAAAGTAACTTTATCATTTTAAGACAGTAACTCTCCCTGCATAGTAAAACTGAACGCATTTACTGTTACTGTGCAGCTAACCCCTGAAGTTAGTCTTGAATACTGAATGATTCCCTTCTGACTCCTTGCAGAGCACCACAAAATCCCGATAATCCTAAGAAATAATGCTCTCCTTTTAGAACCACCTCTTCCTCATTTTGAACTCTGCCCTCCATCAACATCCACTTAGAAAAGTCCAAAAATGGAGAAAAAGAGTGTGTGGGAAGAGATCTGACAAGCTATTTCAGCCTGACTGACACATTTACTGTGGAACAAGACAAGTATGTGAATGTGTGAAGGAGATAGAAAAAGACATCAGAAGGACAAGATGGAAGTAAACGCCTATCTCTGTCGCACTCACGCTCACATCCAGAAACTGAAACGTTTACAGACGTGTCTAGCTTTGTCAGCCGGGTGAGGTCACGGGAACAAAAGCTCTGCTTCACTAATTTCATTCCACCCAGGATGGGTAGGAATGTAGCGGACACACAAGGATCACGGCAGGAACTGTTGTCCCTGACTGTAAGCCTCACTGCAGACACTGATTTGTCACTTTTCCCCCCTCCCGCATAAAGAGCTCTCGTTTGATCTGCTCCCATCAAAATGGCCTCCTGTCTGAGACAACTGTCACTGTTTATCCACATTATGGAGATAACAGGCCCATCTTCTGTGGCTCGGTGGTGTCAGATGAGCCGAATGTGGAGGAGATTGTCAGAGGAGAGGAGAATGATTCATTGTGTTGCTCTCTAATTGAATGATCCAGCATTCATTGTGGGCATGACGGTGAGATCATCCCCCATCATTAGACCTGCAGGCTTTGGAACCGAACTGCAGGACAGAAGCTTTGTGAGCAGAACGAACCACACTGCTACTTATTTGTCATAGTTTGTCAACTACAAGCTGTATATTTCTAATATTCCTGCAGACATTAGAGACTCTTTCCTTCACAGGTTTCAGCTGGTTTCCATTTATTATCGCCCGCCACTGAAGTTAAAAAGGGAAATAATGTTTTTGCCTGTGTCTGTGTGTGTTTTCATTTGTCTGCCATGTTAGCCAAATATATGATGAACCACTTTCTGGATTTTAATGAAACTCTCAGAAAGTAATCACTGGATGCACATCTACAACTGATATATTTTTGACCTTTATCTCAATTCAAGATGGCCGCCACAGCTAAGCAACAACAAAAATATCCAGAACTGAGTTAAATTTACAGATACTGAGCTAAAATTGGGTGTGGTAGTAGCTGAGAGTCATGCTCAACTTATATTCCAAGCGCTAACTAAATGAGGGATATCTGATTTTTTTTTATTTGACAATTATTATTGGAGCTTATTTTGTCTCTGAAGGACAAGGACAAGTTGGATTTTATTGAAATTTGCAAAAAGTAATCAACGGGTGGACATTTACAGCTGATCAACTTTTGGAGTCAACCAAATTTAAGATGGCTGCTATAGCCAACTGACATTTGGAAACACAAAAATATATAGCTATAATTCTGTCAATTTTACAGATAATAATTTAAAATTAAATATGGTTGTAGCTGAGCATAATTCAAAACACATACTCTGAGCGCTACACATTGTGCTACATTTCTGCTTAAAACCTAACTTAAACTTAAAAATTAACTGTTAGACTCAACGCTGTCTGTTAACAAAGTATCTCACAAACAGCAGGATAGATTTTAAAAAAAAAATCTCCGAAAGTAATCCTTGGATGCACGTCTATAACTGATTAACATTTGGAGTCAACCCAATTTAAGATCACAGCCACAGCTAACTGACCTTACCAAATACATAAACGGCTTTAACGCCATCAATTTTAAAGATATTGAGCTAAATATTTGTCTAGTAGTAGCTGAGTCATCCTGAATGCCTCATTGTATGATGATCATAGTTTAAAACTCTAGCATGAAAAGCGATGAGCAACATGTAATTCTTCAAGGAATCAAACGTCTTTAATTTGTTTAAAAGTCATTCAGTTGTATGTTGAAAATGTGCAAATACTGCTCCTGGAGATGTAATCAGTCACAATTACTCTGCTGCATTCAGGGACTTGTTGCTTCTGATATTTATAGTATTTTGGTTTCATTTTCCTAAAAACATCCAATTTGATTTTCAGTTTTCAGTTCTAAACTCACAGCGCTTGAATATTAAGAAATGTAAAATATTTTGTTTTCCACCTGGAGGTTTGATGAGTGGTGGAGGAACAAACTTAACATTCATTTTGGAGACTCTGTGGACTTTGAGACCATCACTGGTACAGTTTTTGTTTTTCTGTCTTTTTATATTTTCAGTCACTGTTTGGTTAAGTTAAAGTAATAAACCTTATTCATTATGTTTAAGAAAACATAATGATTTTAGGTAAAGGAAAAAATCTTGCATCTTTTGGTTAAAGGAAGTCTTTCTTCATGGATTACAAAATTAATACCACATAAACACAAGTGCCTCAGGAAGAATAATTAAAAGCAGTACTTTTTGCCAAGTTCTTTTAAAAATAGTTGCATGATTTGCAGTTTGAGTTGCAGCCGTTGAGGGGACATCCTCTGCAAAACTGATCTGTCATGATTGAGATGAAGCTTTGCGAAGCCGTAGATTCACAGGTCATTTCACGTTCTAACCCTCACCGTCAGCTGTAGGTATCGTGACAGAACAATAACACTGTTAAAAAAAAGGATCCTCCACAGGTTGTCTGGGCTCAGCCTTAAGGATCAGGTGTGCAGCTCAGCCTTATGTGAGGATTCAGAGTCGACCTGCTGCTCTTCCACGATGAAAGGAGCCACATGAGGTGGTTTGGGCTGCTGTTTGGGATGCATTCCACTGAGTGATTTCAGACATGTTCAACTTCTAACTTCTCCTGGAGCAGACCCAAGATGTACAAGAGAGATTATGTCGCTCAGCTGCGGATCTACAGAGTAGAAATCACTGACAGCTCTGATTAGACTGCTGCCCCTCTGACCTGAACTGGGTAAGTGAAAGGATGGATGGATGGAATCGATTAATAACTTGCACTTACAAGTTGTTCGTATCAAAGCTGATGGATTTGCAAGATAGATTAGTATTTAAGGCACTACATCGTATTTTTTTAACTCATATAGATCAAGGTTGACTTTTTTTTGTTGTTACTAGAATTAAACTCAAAAACTAAAATTTCACAAAGCTCCTACAAAACCATAAAGGAAGATATGAAATTATAAGTGTGGTACAACAAAAGAAAGGTAACCTGATACATGTAAAACACCTTTAACTTTTCAAAAACAAAGATGCTAGTAGAGTGTTTAAAGCATCTTAACAGGAGGCTTACTGTAATAGTAAAATGCTTTCAAAGTAGGGTTCTGAGGAAAGGCTATGAACAATTAATATCTTACCTGTTGTAGATAGCTGTTTGAACAGTTTTAGTTTGGAGAAATAGGATTTAATTCTGACCAGATTGAGGAGCTAATGGCTAGTCTGTGCAGGGCCAAAACCAGTGGATTGCTGCCATCTTGAAACAAGTTCAGTCTCAGTGGTTCATTGAAATGCTTTTATAAATCTTTGCACCGCTGTCAGTTTCACATTGCACAAATATTCTGGCAGAAATATGGTATTCCTGTAGGGAGTGCCCTGAGGACAGTGAAAGAGCTTTCTAAGATTACTAAGTTTTCATAATGTTTCCACGGTACCCCACTTCAAAAGCTCTGAAGCATCGCTTTCATCTCTAAAGAAGATACATTCATAGAAGCAAATCATTTGACTGGATAAAACAAAGAATGCAATAAAAGCATTTAAAATTTAGTTATCCTGCATGTTGTTGACAATAAGCAATCTAAGACAACCTTTAGCAAAACCTGTGCATGGAGGTTAAACAGAGGGTCAAAGAGGATGTTTGAGCTCCTGTAAGAAGTCTTTGTTACATTTTGTCCACCTGCTGCGCACCTCAGTACAGGCGGTCCCGAAGGTTTTAACAGAACATATACCTATTGGTACTCTCAGAACTTAATCCGCCACTTCTGAAATGGTTTTAAGAACTACATCAGATTTGTCTTCACGTCTGTCTTCTGCCCCCTCTCTTTGAGGTAATGTCAGAAATTTCAGTCGTAACTAGGAACTAGTAAATTTAGATGCGTTTTTTTTAACACTTCATTAGTTGAATAGAATGTTACTCGAACACTGCATATGTGAATGTGTTTTTAAGGCAGTAGCAAAAGTGGTGAGTGTACATTATTAGGTGTGTGTGTGTGTGGGAGGGGGGTCAGCTTGACTGTACCTCTGTGACCTCTGTGGTGCGAATCAGTAAGTTTGAGAAGACAATCTTTTTTCACATTTGTCTAGCTAGTCTCACCCCAGAACACAAAAAAGCAGTTTACTCTCTCAGCACAAGCTCAAAGTAAACACACAGGCTGTAGTCACACACCCCCAACACACACACACACACACTCCCCCCTCCTTCAAATCTTCCTCCTTGTACACGAGGGCTAAAAACACACGAGGACAGGAGAGCGGCTGCTGGGTACACAGGTAAATGGACAAAATGATCCAGTTTGCCTCATTAGAGAAAAAAAAAAACCCTAAAAAAACCCTTATGTTCCTGGTAAAACTAGCAGAGCCCTGTTGTCATGGAAACCGAGCAGTACTGTCACAGACCCATTTCCGTGTTTGTCTCTGAGCGCTCGCTCTTCATCAGGGTGGTGGTGGGGGACACATGCACTCAGATCACTGATACTCTACACCACAGGGCGATGACTCATAGACATCCTCTTTTGCATCTGGAACAAAAGAGGTGGGCAAACACACACACACACACACACACACCTTGATACACATTTGCAACCATGCCTAAATGCATTTTTTAAGTTTGAACCCACCTGTCTGTAAACGTAACTAAAGGCCTGCATGTTTCTTCCATACTTTGTACATAACTCATGAGTATTTTGAGGTTTTGTCCCCTCTCTGTTCTCAGAGTGTGACAGACAGAAAAAACATCATGTAGTCTTGATTTCTGAGTGTTTCTATCTGTTGTCCTCAGTAATGTGGCCTCCTCATTAAATATCAGGTAGATTATGTGCTTTAATCCCAATTCTGTCTCACTGATCTGCTGATCTGTGCTCACTGTTATTCCTGCTTATCCAGGCCACTAGATGTTAAATCTATATGAGGAGCCAGTCTGTTCCCGAGCACCAGGAATATGAAATATGACTGATGTGGATGCTAAACTTTAAAAAAGGAGGGCCAAATCTGCTCGGTAAAGAGGTGCGACAAATATATTAGTTGCATGAGGTGGTTTTTTTTATATGTTCTTCAGAAAGCTGAGGCACACAGAGTCACATGCTCACAGGTGGAACAAAGAGACGAGCAGCCCAGCGTCGCACCGTTCTCCTGCCACCGCCTGCAGCTGCTTCATCAAAGTCTCTCCTCTGGCAGCTCTTCATGCACTCACACTAAAACGCTTACATGCGCGTGCTCTCCCCTCATGGCCATTTATCTGTCCTGCCAGCTTGATCCGGCTGTTTATCTCTTCAATCTTTCCCTAACTCGGATGGACACGCACGCACACCCCACCCCATCTGTCCTTCTTGTCTCTCCTCTCCTTTAAATGCACATAAACCACAAGTGGCTTAATGAGTTTCACAAACGGACGTGTGGATGTGCACTAAAAACACGTTGGAGACATTTGATGTGGATTTTGGGTCGCGAGGAAGGTTTTTCATTCCCACAGCTCCTCTGCAGCAGCATCTATTGTTTTGTTACTCTGCCTGTGCAGATGTACGGTAGATCAGTTACCTTCAGGGTTGATTCACAGCATATGGATAAAATATATCAAATATAGCTGACAATTTAGTTATAAAAGTGTGAAAATGGTAGTTTTGTTTGTTTGCTTGAAGCAGGGTTTTTGGTGCATTTACCTGCAGTGAACAGAGTGTAGAATTGAGGTCATTTTTGCACTAAAAGGTCTTACAACTTTCATAACTGATTTAGTTGTCATTTCGGTGCATCTTTCCAGTCAAGCTAACTTTATGACAACTAAAACTAGCTATTTCTCATGTCATATAGTTTTTAATCTGTTGCTTCCCTTTCTCTGAAAAGGGACGTTTTGCTTCTTAATTAGTTTTATTTCCTATTTTAATTTGAGATTAAAACAGCCTTTCCTATTCTTTGTTTGTTCTTTACTGTTGGAGCTCATCCTATTTGTCTAATTTGCTTTGTTTCATCTTCCCTCTCTCCCCCTCTGTCCTCCTGCTTGGAAATCAATACCAGCAAATATTTTTGAGGGATATCTCATTTTCTAAAATGCATCCAGATGAAAAAAGAACTAAGGTTGTTGCTGGTGTATCTTTTGCAAAGGTCCTTTCAGCATCAGCAGCGTATGGAAGCATGACATTTTCATCAATATATGTGTTGGTGCAAACACATTAAATATTTATTTGACAAAAATCAACTTGCAGAAACAGTAGGGCTAGATAGTGCACCTGTCACATGTCACATTTAATCTATATTGGTTTAAATGAAAGCTCTGAAGCAAATATGTCTCACTTTGAGTACCGATCACCTTGTCTCCTCTCTCCTCAGGGTCTGGCCTTGCCTCCTTCACTTGCACCTCTGTTAGAAGGAACAATAGGACAGAAGGAGAGGGACCAAGGAGAGAAATTGAGAACATTCAGTCTGGACAATGAGACGAGGAGGATGTTCTTTATGCCATTCTTGTGTTTTTGCGAGACAGTTTCCTTTGCAGTGGATTTGATTTATAGAACAAAAACATAGACGCGAAAGGCAGGCAGTAATGTTTTTGCATGTGTCTGTGTGTGTCATTTGTCTAAACTGTTAGCAAAATATCTCAAGAATCACTGAACAGATTTCAGTGAAACTTTCAGAAAGTCCCATTCAAGATAGCACACACAAAAAAGGCTATAATGCAGCCAGCTTTACAACTATTGAGCTAAAATTTTGTGTGGTAGTAGCTGGCAGTTATTCCCAACACATATTTCAATTGCTAACAGATCATGCCAGATCATGCAAGATATAGCCTGAGATTGTGCATAAAGTTGCTTTCAAGCTTTCACCAAAACACCCATAACTTAAACATGAGGTGATCTTAGTTTAAATCTCTGGCATGAAAGGCAGCAGGTGATATGTGTTCTTTCTAGGAATGCTAGGCCTTTAATTGTTTAAAGTTATTAAAGTCAATTATTTTCAACACCTGCTTATTTCTGGTGAGCCTGGAGTTTGTTTCTCCACAACACGCACAGCAACGTGTCTAAGTTATTCAACAAATTACAGAACATTCGTACAAAATTGACCATGACCCTGACAAAGTGGAGAAGGGATTAGTCATTGGCACACATGTAGAGTATAACCATCTTGCTCCGGTTTGTTTTCAGAGCCGTCTGTATCCATCTTCCAATGCATTAAATGAACTAATGAGATGTGAAACTGGCTGTTAAAGTCACTGATTTGCTACATGTGGGCCTGATCCCGTAACAGAACAGCACGCAGCCTATAACAGGCAGCGATTTTCCAGCCAACTGCAAATCAAACATCAGTTAACAAGAAAGCAAGAGGGTCTAGTGTGCATCTGGCTGGAGTCTCAGGGTTCAGCGGTGCATAGCTGATGAGTTTCCTGCTGAACTGCTTCCAACCAGTCAGCCAGCTGCTCCCTGGCAAACCAGCCTGTGTATGACTCATCACACGGAGCATGTGATCATTTTCTTAATGCACACACACACTCACACAGATCTCCATTTATCTGCCAGGGGGTTCCCTCCCCAACAGTGCACAACATGTATAAAAACATCCCTGAAAGAAAACTATAAAGGGAAACCCTGCGTATCTTTCTGTCTGTGTGGGTGCATGTGTTTCTTTAAGCATGGGTGTTGGAAATGTTTGCGCTGATAGCTGTTTGAGTGCACATGCGAATGGGAGTGTGTTGATTTTCCTACAGGCCACCATTTGATGAGGGATGAGTCATCCGGATGGAGACCCCGAGGACGGCTGGCAGGTTGGTGATTCACCCTGAAAACAAATAAATAAATAAAAGACACTTTGGAGAAGAAAAAAAAGCAATAGCTGGTGATATGTATTTCCATGTTCTCTCCAGTAGCACTGTATGCACATAAATCCATATTAATGTGTGTGTATGACAGAATAAGCAAACATATGCTGTTGCTCCAATTGCATGTGTGAAAGCACGCATCACGTCCATGCATATATGTATGTGTTATGATTATAAAGCCTGCTTTGAGCTGTTTTTGTTTACCTCCTTGCAGTATGTGGAGAGTCAGTGTGTACATATATCAGAGAAATGCCACGGGGGAGTGTTGACTCCATTAATCCAGTATGCATGAGAGTATTCCTCACTCCACACCCCCTCCAACTCTAATAAGCTTGCTGAAACAATACGAATGTCAGAATGCAACACAGCTGCACTTCATATGCAGATGTGATTTAAAGGATCTCATTATTTTCTTGTCAAATATGTCTTCACCCTCATTTGCAATAGCAAATCCAGTGAGAGTACTACATCAGAGGTGCTAAAGCAAAATCAATATTCTGATGGCTGCACCACTTTCATTATTCAAAATCATTTAGCACCTACTGGGATCTTTACAAGATTTTTTTTTTTTACTGAATTTTATTGTTAAATTATACATTTAAATGTTTTGAAAAAGGTCTTTGTGGAATAGTTATGAACATTACCTATCTTACCTGTTGTAGATAAAGCCTTTAATGGCCTCATTTTGGAGAAAAAGAGTTAAATTCTAACCTGACTGACAAGCTAACAGCTAGTTTGAGGGGGAGACCAAAGTAGACTACTGCTGTCTTAAAATAACTTCAATTTAAAAAAAAATCATAACAGTTGATGCAAATGCCATTTTTAAACCTTTATACCACCGTCAGTATTGCATTACATGGTCATTCCTGTTATAATATTCCTGCAGGAAGTGGCCCAAGCTGCCGCCGCTGCTGTTTGGCCTTGCAAATAACCAAAGAATTGTGTGCAAATAAGCATGTAAAGTGAATTTGATGACAATGCAATGGTTTAGAAAACAACATTTATACAAACTATTAGGAAGTTTTCAAGATGGAGTTGTTTTAAGATGACAGCAATCCACTTTGGTCTTGGTTCCGCTCAGAGTAGCTGTTAGCTCATCAATCTGGTCAGAACTAAACTCTATTTCTTCAGACGGAGGTTGTGGAAAGAGCTATCTACGACAGGTAAGATACTAGCTGTTCATATCCTTTCCACAAAACACCACTTCAAAAGAAGTGAGCTATCGTCTTGAGATATTGATTTTATTAATTTTTACTTCACTGCTACTGCTGATACCAGAAAACGTTCTGAGACAAATCTAATTTTGTAAGAGACTTATAGTAAAATGTCTACATGGTCTTTAGCATGCATCATTCCTCCGTAACATTTGAGCGATCTGTTTTTTTCACAGATATGAGGAGTTCATGTAGACCAAAATGTGTGATCAATGTCACAAATGCGGCTGTTGTTAAAGCCGTCAGAGCCTATCTCCTTACATTAGGATGATTTATCAGCTAGGCGGGATGCTTGGCTGATTATGAGGCTGTTATCTAGAAAAGACAACAGCAAGATCATTAATCTTCCCCCCCGATGATGATGCCGGGGTCTGCTTTTGTGCATGTGTGTGTAGGAGAGAGTGCCTGTGGGTGTGTGTGTGGGTGTGTGGCTATGCTTGTTCTCAGTGCCACAGTTAAGGCTTTACCAACAAAAAGGAGAACACTGTCTCTTTCAATGCATCTTTAGCTCTCTCTCAAAGACTCTTCCACTTGTAAACACACACACTGATTTTCTCTCCCAAAGGTCACTTCGAGCTGCACAAATTGACTTTGGTTGGTCTCAGCGCTGGCAAATTAGCAAGGCACTGCATCTCTTTGAAAGTCTGAATCAGACTCCTGTCTTTTAAAACCCAAACATCATCTGCCTACTTTTATGCCTTTGCCTTTTTAAAAACTCTGTCTTTTTTCTCACCAATTCCCTTTTCTTTGCTTCTGTCACTCATCAAATATATGTCTCACTCTCATTTTTTTTTTTTTTTTAGTTTTTTGTCTATTTTTTCCTCCTTCGCTCTCCTCTTCCTCTTTCCAGGGCTGACGAATGGAGATTCTGCAAAGTTCTCCCGCAGAATCACAAAATGCAGCTGCCGTATTATTTCTGCACTCACTCATTCAGAAAGCTGTTAAATACAGTTCCACTTTTCAAGTGTTATTCTCGCTCCGCTGTTAAAGCTATACTTCATCCGCACTTATCGCTGCAGTGACTGTTTGCTTGACTAGAACTTGGGACGCAGCTTTCATTAAGGAAGAGTGATCCTCCTGTGTCACCGAACAAGCCAAGGCTATTAATTTTGAGCCAACAACACTGTCAAAGGAAACAAGCTCTCATTTTGTAGCTGACATGAGTATGCATCCATGTGAAAAATGAAGCATGAAAACAATGTAAAAACAAAGAGTGCATCAGTAAAGTGTTCTTCTAAGAAAGGCGATGAGTATAAAATATGCTCTCAGAAATTACA
>JAOXNZ010000085.1:16560731-16571681 GCA_028566095.1 Kryptolebias brasiliensis
TTGTACACTTATATTTATATTTATACTTTTTTACTCAAAAAGTTATGAATTTTCATGACATTTTCAGGAAATGTCAAACATGAGACAAAGAACAAGTGATTAAATTTTGGTTCTGATCTGGTCAAATGTCAAGGTCACAGGTGATCCTGTGCTCTAACTGTGCAACAGTGTAATGTAGGAATGTCAAACTGCACAGCGGAACAACTCATGGGTCAAGGATGGTGCCTATTGATTTCAAGGTCATGGGGTCAAAGGTCAAGGTCACAGGTGACCCCTTTGTTACCGCCAACAAGGAGGCTATGTTTTCTGTTGTGTTTGTTTGTTTGTCTGCTAGCAAGATTACATAAAAACTAATAATGAACACATTTGGATAAAATCTTCAGAATATGTTGGGGTTGTCACAAAAAAAAAACAATTGATTACATTTTTATGGTGATCCAGATCATGACCCGGATCGCACTATTTTTTTATTGACACTATGGCCGTGGCGGAAGTTTGCGCTCTCTGAGTGCTTCTGGGTTTTTTTTTTTCTCTGTAATTTCAAGTAAACATATGGAGCCACTCAGGCGTCATGATAAAAATTAAATTTAAGGTTATAAGGATTTGTCCCTTTAGTTCATTAAAGGTACTCTTTGCAAAGTCATAAAGAGTAAAAAAACATCATAAAGTAAGAAACAAAATCTACATAATTTCTTTCCTCACATTGATGGTTAATGTGTCCCTAAATTTAAAAATTTTTAATCAGAATTTGTGAATGGTTGCCAACTACCACGTGTGCTTGTTTAACTATGGAAACAGCTGAAGTGACTGAAAACAGGTCAGCAATGTCCATAGAAGAGCTGTTTGGGATGGAGAAGTATGATTATTTTTTGACTAGATGTGTTTTAAAAATTAAAAACAGGAAAAAAAAATTGCAGTATTCTCACTTTTATGTGATTGCAAACATTGTGCAACAAGCTGCTGTACAGAGCAGTTTGTTGGCTAGTGATCATTTCTATCAGTCATCATGTTAAAAATGATTATCTACTCTGTTTCCTTTGTTCTTTCTCTTTGTCCCCCTCATTTCATTTGTGTCCTGATATCAAAGATAAGAGCAGGTACTGTTAGGGAAATTGAAGGTGTTGTAGTATCCAAGTAAAACAGAATAAATTTAGCTATTTTAGGGTCATTTTAAACTATACTGTTTGTTTGCTTTGCTTGCTCTGAAGTCTGTGTCGTCCTCTGAAATTTTTCTGGTATTTTGTTTTTTTGCTTGATCTCACACTGCATCTTCCCATGCCTCTAAGGCTAACTTCTGAAGTGACAGCGCCAAATGATTCTTTATGATTACTTTCTGGGTGTAAAACTCGTAAAACAACTTTGCAACCACACAGACACTTACCTAACAATAATGGGAAAGCTGAACGGTTCTACAGTCGTCACAGCTTGTTAAAGAGTTTGAGCACAGCACCTCAGGGATTCGGGATGCTCATCCATGCTTACTGACCTCTGAGGTCCTCACATCTTCTTTCTGTGGCCCCCAGAGTCGATCACTAGAAGGCACTGCGTGCTGCGGTGTCTAGAGAGCTGATAAGCCTCTATGGATATTCTCCAGTGCCGCTCTCTACTGCATATGAGTCACAGAATATCAAAGGAACGAGGGCAAGTCAAATCTTTGGAGATTATTATATTTGATTCATGCACAGCTGTGGTTTAGGCTTAACACAATCCCCGTTTGGGGTCATGGCAGTGAGCAAATGCAGACATGTGGAGGCATCATCGGGCAGAAAACTCCTGCAGTAAATAACCATACCTTGTCACATTTCCAGCATTCAGGAGCATCCGATTGTTCTCAGTGGAACGGGTGGGACAGAAGCGGATCTACTGTATAGTGAAGAACGTTGCTGCATTGTAACAAGGAACAAAGTGGGTGGCTCACAGAGATTACATCTCAGAACATGCAGACATAGACTTTTAAAGAGCTTGTGGGTGCAACCACACGCTGTAGCTGTGAACTACTGTTTGTTGATGAGAGGCTTTCGTGTGAAAAACAAAATGCATTTCCATGTTGCGGGGGCTTTTTCAGGCAGAGAAAACCAAGCTGTAGAATGTATGTGTGTGTGTGTGTGTGGGTGTGTGGGTGTTGGTGTGTGTGTGTGTGTGTGTGTGGGTGTGTGGGTGTTGGTGTGTGTGTGTGTGTGTGTGTGGGGGTGTGTGTGTGTGTGCACTGCTGCCATCTGTGCAAGCAGATGAGGAAAGGTTAGGTCCAACACTCGGGTCAGTGTCTTGGGTCCAGCAGCAACCGTTCCTCTGGCCGCCCTTGAATTCCTGCGCAGAATTGCACAATCCCTCTGTCAGGTAATCTAGGAAGAACAAGGAGGGAATAATGTGCTCTTTGAAACGCATCTCAAAGGCGCAATTGTGCAAGACAGGATGTCTGGAAATCTCTCAACCCAAGCCCAGATGTTAATGCATTCTTTGAAAAAGAGTGATTAAAAAGCCAAGATTGTGGTTAGGTTTCATTTCAAGCCATGACTGTGTCACTTCCCCATCAAATAACACATTCTTGTGTTCAATCTGTTTCTACCGACAACCATCAGATTTAGGTATAAAAATCTGTATGGATGCAGATGTTTCCACTGTTACGGTGCTTTATATGTTGCTACGGTGAGCGCGCGCGCCGTTGTGAAAGAGGGATCCCCTGGCTTTCCGTTGAGTGACATTTCAGGGGGAAACACATTTGTAACACAGCATGTACAGTAGCTATACTCTGCCTCTCCAGTTTACCAGCATGTGCTGCATTTAGATTCCTGGGGGCGTGTCCACGGTGCGCGGCTCGCGCATGACTTCACTGCAGGTCGGAAGCCAATGGGGTTTCGATGTGGGCGTGACGTCAGGAGGCAGGTCGGTAGCTCCTGTGTGGCGCGCGTGTAAGAGCATGCGCGCCTGTGTGGCAAGCCGGTTTATCATATAATAGTTGCGCTCTCAAACTTTTCAACTTCTTACCCCCAAAATAAGAGCAGCAGAGGCTTGTCGCCCCAAATATTCCCACTTTAATCGTAGAAATTCTATTAAAGAAGGACATCATGACAACACCACAACCTTTACTACTATGATACTAGTTTTATTAATTATTATTGTTGCATCTATTCTTTGCAGTAATTATGGTAACCAAAAAAATGCCATTTGCAATCTTTTTATATTTCATTGTATTTCTGGAGATCATTTGGGGGACCCTCCGTTCACATTTCATGACCCACAATGGGGTCCTGACCCCAACTTTGGGAACCACTGCTCTAGAAGTCAGAATTTCTGAGTTCCGAGCTGGGAAAAATCAGCTTGGAATCACTTTGAATTTTGACTTGAAAAGTCTGAGGTCTCTGCTGCGTTTTGTTTGTTTCAGAAGTTGGAAGTCAGCTCTTAAAGGGATTATTGGTCAATTTTGAATGCTGGTGTAGATTCTCAGTCATCCAGGACATGGCAAATCCAAAGGGAAATAAAACAAAACAATAATGTTTCGCTTCAGATCTCTCTCAATTCCAAATCTCTCCAGACTGGGCTATTGGTTAGCCAAACAAGTGCCAGTATGTTGTTTATGAGAAAGAGTTCTCTTAAAAGCCTGAAAAACAATTTTAAAAACTGGCACTTGTCCGGCAACCATCAGCCTAGCCTAGGCAAAGACATTTGACTCTATCCTAATACTTTGTGCTCTATTACTGGTATCACAGCTGATAAGGTACTAACTATTGACAACTATTTGAAAGAGCATCACTTTAAAAATTACCAAACTATTCCTTTAATTTTGCTCCAGCTACAAATGAGAAAACCAGTAAGATTTGTTAATAGTTGGGCTCTGTAACCCAGCTTTTATGTTGAGCAACACGACACAATAACATTAGTATTTCTCTATATTCACATTCTAACACTGTAACATCATGTGTCCTAACAGAAGTAGTGCACTACACTGTCTGTGGCTAATTTAATGAAATACAAACAAATAAGTAAAAAAATAAATAGCTTATTACTGCAGCTATCATAGCTTTTAATGTGTGAAGCAGCCATGTTGGATTTTGAGGTCGGGATTGGTTGGGAATCTCACTTTCTGAGCTGGAATTCCAACTTCTGAGTACAACTAGACTGCACCCTTCTCACCACCCTGACTTCAAAATCCAGTATGAACATTTTGGATATCTTCCTATTGATAACAGAGCATCACTTCAAAATTGACCAGACTATCCCTTTACATTGAGCTTTTTGCAATAGTTGAGCATACCTTTATTGATTTTATTTTATTTTTTGCTATTAGTGTTATTTGAGATAATTTTGAAGTCTGGCTAATAAAAAAAAGGCAGTTTGGCCAGGGGGAATGTAAAATTGTGATATCTAAAACAGGAGACAGGAAAGTGGTTTGATTATATGGTACACCGGCCTGCCTTACTTCCCATTAGCCCCTCCCCCTGTCCGTCCGGCAGGAAGGCAGCCTGCTCTCTCCGTACAGGCGCAGTGTGTGCAGCTCCGCTCCGCTCTGAGTGGATTAGATTCCCGGCCACGTAAGAAGCACAGCGGTACTACGGGAGAGAGGATGTCCTGCTGAATCAAGGGATTGGCCTGGGAAAGTCGGCCGGCCGTCCCTTCCTTCCTTCTTCCTTCCATAAGCTTTCAGCAGCAGACAGACGGCACTTTTTTTTTGTTTGTTTGTTTCTTCAATAGGACAAAAAGAGCAGACGACTCCCGCACACAAAGAGCCGCAGCAGCAGCAGCAGCAGCAGTCTTTCCGGATGGGGCTTTCTCTTTATGTGCTACATGAAAATCACCATGCATGGATGTGACCCGGGGGAACAAGGCCGTGCACTGAAAACCTAGCTCTGTAACTCGCTCGGGGGGGGGGGAGGGAAGCTCGTGTGTTTTTGTTTTTCTTCCTGCCTGCGAGCTGTGCATTGTTTCCGCTGTACGCCGGTAAGATAAGCTAGCAGCGGCGGCGGACTCTCCATTCATTTCCAAAGAAGCTAACTTTTGGTAGCCTTTGTTGCAGCTTTTTGTCTCGCCTGCTCCTTCGCGGTGTTTGGCGAATGTTTTCCAGTGCACTCGGGCCGGTTCCACATTATTATAACTATCAGTATTAGTATTATCATTTACTGAATGTATAGGAAACGAGCTTGGCAAATGAACGGCGGGGAATTAGAGCCATTGTTTCGCTGAATGAACCCTCTCGCCTGTTGACACGCACGGCTAGCTGCATCCTCTAACAGCAGGTTGGTGCTGAGGAAGAAAGGGGTGCAACAAAAAAAAAAACCCAAAACAAAACAACAAAAGACAGGTTTATTTTGCGGAGACACCACCCCCTTTCATTTCCTCATGAACATACAGAGGTCAAATCCAATCAGCATTTCACGTTATGGCAGATCGCGGCACAAATCGCACGACTTCGACGAGCTGTCTTGCTTCAGGACCACAGAGTCGCACCAGAGCTTCAGCCCCAACCTCGGCTCCCCCAGCCCGCCGGAGACCCCGGACTCCTCGCACTGCATCTCCCGCATCGGGGACTACCTTTTGTTGGAGCCCCTGGAGGGGGACCACGTTTTCAGAGCCGCCCACCTGCACAGCGGGGACGAGCTCGTCTGCAAGGTGAGTCGGATGCGACGCGCCGCTCGGCGTCACGCTCCTGAAAATAGTCCCCCTGCTTGGATTTCACATATTTATTTCTTGAACACTTTAGTCGCCCTACATTTACGCCGGTTGAGTGCATGTCGGGGATGCAGCAGGGAAATGCAGATTAAAAGGTTGAGCTATCTGCAGCAGATCCTGCCACCTTTTAGGAATTGCTTGGGTTGTAAACGGAGAGCTGCCTAATGGAAAAAGTGAATGGTGGTGGGGGGGTTGAGCTGTGTGGTTTGGATTGCATGATGTAACGCTGACAAAGGAGTGAGTAACCACGTACACACACTCCTCTCAGTGCTGAATCTGGCTTCTCTCTGTCACAGTGCAACTCTATGATCAGTGTGTGTGTGTGTGTGTGTGTCCCCCTTCTCCACCACCCTGGCATTCGTGTTTTTGTTTTGGGAATGGCGTCACGCGCTGCACGATTTGGGCCAAATTCTTGTGGGGTTTGGTGTTTTATCAGGAGGGGAAAGCGTCGCACAGGAAGAGAAAAAAAAAGGAATCCCTTTAACCTTGAGAACAACCTCACGGCTGCTTTTAATAACCCTGTATTGACTTTTCTATGTCCCGGATTACCAAGAGTAGTGGTCCCCCTGGGCCTTTTCACCCAGGCTGTGCGGGCTGACTGATTCCAACAGTAGCTGCTGTGCACCCTTGGACTCACAAAAGCGTGACGAGCCTGCACCTTTTGACTCGAGATAATGCCGGGTCGTCAGCGTGACGAATTCACGCCCTTTGACTCTGCCTATGAGCAAACTGCTGTTTGACCCCATCTGCTTCAAGCTGACCCTCAATACAGCAGTGATCACCCCCCCCACCACACACACACTTCCAGGATAGATCATTATTACTGTCAGGGCTGGCAGTGTGGGTCACAGCTTCAGATCCACGGACCTGTGGGGTGTATTTGTATTGACTGAGAGCAGACAGAGCCTTCTCACCTGAACTGCATGTACTGAAAGTCAATTGGGGGTGTTTGTGGAGGTGTGTGTGGGGGGGGTGTTGCTATGGAAACAAAAGAGGCACTGCAACCCCAGGCTGCAGCACAATGCCATGCAGCATTATGACGCGATCTTTTTCAGTTTGCCTCCTTTTTAGCTTTACTCGCTCTGCGGAGGGATTAAACTCAAGTTCGGCGCTGCAAAAGTGTGGAAGATGTGACATTTTGTCTCATTAGGAGCTCTCAGCCTGAATGTTGGTATCATTTTTTGCAGATTATGTCACTCTCAAACTTCCACCGACCAAAGCAGCCCACTGACATTCTTGTGTATTGTATTGCTCAAGATGAGAAAAGTATCCAGATTACCGACTCTCTTTTAAATTACTTTACCCCCTTAACCTGCAGGTTTTCGACATTGGCCGGTACCAGGAGTCACTGGCGGCCTACTTCGCCTTGGGCCAGCATCAGCACATCAATCAAATCCTGGAGATCTTGCTCGGGGAGACGCGGGCCTACGTGTTCTTTGACAGGAGCCACGGCGACATGCACTCCTTCGTCCGCACCTGCAAGAAGCTGCGAGAGGACGAAGCCGCCAGGCTCTTCTTTCAGATAGCCTCGGCTGTGGCGCATTGCCATGACAACGGGCTGGTCCTCCGTGACCTCAAACTGAGGAAGTTTGTCTTCAAGAACGAGGACAGGTAAGTTTCACCTCAGTCACCGGTTTCTTTGCCCCGTGGCTTTTGTTTTTTCTTTTCGTTTTTTTTTTCTTCCTCCTACATCTGTACATTTTGTACAGTGATTTTGTAACTCTGTCTGTGTGCTGGTTACACAGGAGATGGTGTAAGCCGAGACCAAAAAGGAATGACAGACATGCCTCTTCCAAATGTATCTGCCACAGTTGCTTTTGTGCGTGCGGTTTATTAGAGGGGATATCACACACGCTGCGTATTAATAGATGAAATTACACATGGGTATAATCATTACCCTAACCTGAGAGCAGCGCTGCTGTTGAACTGAACAGCTTGGTCATATAAGTTACCAGGGTGAGCTTTTGCCAGGCAGATGATCAGTCAAGCTGAGCGTCTAAAGTATTGTCAACAGAGAATTAGGCTTCCACAATACAGTTTCTGACCTCTGGTGGCGGCATTTAATTACTACAAATATTGGTATCTGTTGCTACAGCAACCTTAAGGCGGCTACCTTTCATGTATTTTAAGTTGCATCGAATATTTGGGCCTTTTTAAAGCCATTTCCAAGTGGAAGGGCTATCAAGATAGTTTCTCAGACAAGCTGCCTTGTTAGCAGAGGGGCACAGTACACTCGTCTGAGAGTGTGGTGTCGTTCTTTGGCACGTACTGAAGAGAAAAGAAGAAGAAAAAAAAAGAAGCCGAGCTGCCTCACATATTTAGCAAAGGTCCAGTAACCTTCAAAGCTCTCACGCTGAGGCGCACACCTCCTCTTAAATGATTGATGTCGAGCGATTTTTACGAGTGGATGGCGCGGGGGCAGAGCAGGGTCACATTTACCACATGGCCTGTCGAGATTCCTCTTGCATGTTTTTTTTTTTTTTTTCCTGCCTGCCTGAATTAGTGGACACAACTGTACAGGGATTAAAAAATGAACACAAAGCTGCTGTAGCTTCTGATCTGGCTTAACCTCCAAATCTTACAAGAAGCTAGTGAATTCACAAAGACGTAACGTGCATAAAACCAGACATGAGAAGATACTTGAGTTGGCTCGATTTAGCTTCTTGACCTGATTTTTGTCATGCTGCTGTAAGCCTTTAAGCAATCAGCAGACTTTTCAAAGAAACTGGTCCCGTCGATCTCTCTCTCTCTCTCCTCCAACAGAGCGCTGGCCTCTGATTCAGCTCAGATAATAAGTTCTGCAGTGGAATTGGGTTCAGTCTTTATTTTGCCTTTTGAGGTATTTTTAATCGTACTAACAATGTTTGGGAATCCTCAAAATGAGCAAAGCAGTAGTATGCAGGAGTGGGAATCTTTTTTTTTTTTATTTTTTTTATTTTGCACCTCACAATTGATTCAGAGCTCTGCAATGTGATTATAAAATGATTACCAATGCTTTTTGATTATCTTGAAGCTTAAAGGACTTTGGCTTATTTTACATAAATAAACACTGATTTATATATATTCATGTCTAAGAGTGCACAATAACGTATGTCAAAAAAAAAAACATTAGTCACAGGCAGCTACCGGTAGTTAGCATACATGCTAACTTAATGTAAACTCCATAGAAAAGCTAAGAAAAGCACAATTAGCATCCAGTTTAATCACTGGAAATTTATACTTCAATCAAATGTTTCAAAGTTGGTACTAAACATATTCATGTTCTGATTGCATCAGCTATGATTTATAGGCATTTTTCTATAGGGTTCAGGTAAAAAAGATATAAAAACTCAGCTTTACTGCGTCATGGTATCTACGGTAACTCTACTAGGACAAACTACTCTGCTGACTCTCTTTAAACGGCAGCACAGATTAATGTTAACAAAATTGATTTTTGACATTCGAAAATCCATTCAAAATTTTCCATGTCTGCAATGCATCTAAAAGTAGATTTTACTGTCCACCCCTGGTTGAATGCTGTTTAAAATTCACATGGTTCCTAATCTCACAGAGGAGAAGTGTCTTTCTCGCTCAAGAAAAAGTCATGTGTTGTTGTTTTTCTGCTTCAACCATTTCTGTTTTGTTACTTTGCGCAGTGTGTTCAGTTATTGACAAACGAGGCAGTGTGTCGTTTTATTTTCCTAAGGATTTCATTATGTTTCCGTCTGCTTTTCGTTTCGCAGAAGCCTCGTGAAGCTGGAGAGCCTTGAGGACTCTTATATCCTTGCTGGTCATGACGATTCCCTCTCGGACAAACATGGCTGCCCGGCCTATGTCAGTCCCGAGATCCTCAACGCTAACGGCAGCTATTCAGGCAAGGCAGCTGACGTGTGGAGCCTGGGCGTCATGCTTTACACCATCCTCGTGGGGCGCTACCCTTTCCACGACGTCGAGCCGGGATCGCTGTTCAGCAAAATCCGCCGGGGCCACTTCAACGTCCCCGAGACGCTGACGCCGAAGGCCAAGTGCTTGATCCGCTCCATCCTGCGCCGGGAGCCCGCGGAGCGCCTCACCTCCCGGGAGATTCTGGAGCACCCCTGGTTCACCTCCTCCGGGGTGCTGGGGGGATCTCAGGTGCACGGGAGGGGGGAAAGGGAGCAGGAGCAGATGGTGCCGGAGGTGAACATGGAAGAAGAGCTGGAGCATTTCTTGAGCTGAACAAAGAAATAAAAAAATAAATAAAAAAATAAAAAATTTAAAGAAACGAAGAAAAAAAACAAAAAACAAAGCACAAACGAAACGACTTTGCCACGGTCTGCTCGCCACGGTCTCAGCAGAGCCAAATACCAGTAGTTTAGAAATAAATAGGTGAGTTTGTCACTCGTGATAAAAATGTTTCCATCCCGTTTTCCTTTTTCCACCATTTCATGGAAAACCCTGAGCCTGGCATGACAAATGGCATCTATACATCATCTGGCGGAGCGCGCCCGATCGAGGACGTTTGTTGCCAGACATGCAAGTTGCAAACGATGTAGCAATTTTTTTTTTTTTTTTTTTTTTTGATGTGTTTGGTTTAATGTGGTGCTCATCAAAGCTGACACTTTTTTTTTTTTTTTGACACTATCGAAAGCATGAAGGGACACATGGACATGAGGAGGACGATTCCAGACTGACAAACTGACTCGTCGCGCTGTTTTGTTTTGTTTGTTTGTTTGTTTTTGTCAAAGCTGTGGCTGGTGATAACTTGAAACCACAGACCCAGAGTCAGGAACGGAAAATCCCAGATACTGTTCCTAAACGGACATGCGAGGCAAGTCCTCCTGACCTGGGACCATTTGTCAGCAAACGGAGCTCCTCGTTATAAAGAAAATGTTCGACCTCACCTTTTCGTTTCACGGTTATCTCGGTTTTGCATTACAGAATATTCTGACAGTCACTGAGCTCCTTGGTGGCCTTTTTCAGTTATGACTCTGCCTCCCTGTTGTCTCTTTTTAAGCTTCTCATCGATTCCTTTGGTTTTTAAGCTGTTTTTTTTTTTTTTGTTGTGGTTTCTTTCCTAATCTCTTCCTGCTGCTTTAATGTCTTTCCCTTCGGTCCTCTTCCATTTTTCCTCGTAGTCACCCCGACACGTCATCGAGCACTTGGTGTGTTAGGTCAACGCACAGTTCCACCTCGTAAAAACTAGCTTCCATTATTTAAATTCACCTTTCAGTCGTAGGAACGAAGAGCGTACCGTTTATTTAAATTGTAACAGCTATATAAATATCTATAAATAAATATAAATATATATTTAAAGCTACATAGCAG
>JAOXNZ010000085.1:16614441-16625658 GCA_028566095.1 Kryptolebias brasiliensis
ACATTTTGGCAGTGTGCCTCAAAGGGTAAGCCTGAGGAAGGAGAGAAATGTACCTGCACATCATACACCAGCTCAGACACAAACGCTGTGATTATGAGCTGCCCGGCATAACCGCAGCCTGTCAGCGCCAGCTACAAAAACTCCAGCTTTTCCTGCACCGCTTCAAGGTAGGAAAAAACTCCCTCGACTTTGTTTTATTCCTTCAACTTGGCTCACCTATCTACACCAGCAATTTAATATCTTACTTGTTCTAAATAGCTCCTCGTTTTGGGAAAAAAAAAGTTCACGCTAACCCTAACCCTTCGCTAGGACTAGCTGTTAGCATGTCAGTAACGCTAATGGCCAGTGCTAGTGAAGCCAAGACCAAAGTGTGTTGCTGTTGTCCTAAAACGTCTCCAATTCCTCCAATTTTGTAGCAGTTTATGCAAACGCTGTTTAATAAACCTTTTTATAGACATCACTTTTACATTACACAGTTATTTACACAAAATAACATGGTTAGTTTTAAGCACAAATAGCAGTAGCTAGCTGTAGCACTTCCAGTTCAGCCTGGGGCCCTTAACAAGTTTTGAAGATAAAGCTCACCGTGACTCTTTTTTTTTTTTTGACATTGGAGTTGTTTTAAGATGACAACACATCCACTTTTGTCTTGGCCCCGCTTAGATTAGCAATTAGTTTCTAAATCTGTTTAGAATACAAAAAAAAATGTTTTCACCACACTGAGGTCATAATTATTCCTAACCTTTCTGCAGAACCCCACTTTAAAAGATCTGAATAATCCCCTTTTATGTGCTTAAATAACACCCGGATGTCACTTGGGTTCAAAGAAACAATAGAAATCCTTGTTTGAGCAGAAGAATTGGGTTTATTTTACTCCTAAGATCAGAATTTACAGTTAAAAAAGTCCAGCATGGCTGCTGCACGTCCTCATGGATTCTGCTGTGATCGATGTCTGATCTCTTTTTTTTTTTTTTTTTTTTTTTTTTTTGTCTGTGTGTGTGCTTGTAAAGTCGAGACATAAACACCCTTGCTCTTTTATTGAGAGAAAAGCCGCAAAAATTTGATGTTTTTACAGATTTATTTTGGATCGTAAGCTCCAGCTCAGTGTGTGTTTTATTTATTTATTTATTTATTTTCAGGTCATCTTGAGTGAAAGAAAACAGCACCGAGACACAGATATTCATAGTTTGGATTGTTTCTTTTATTTAAAGGTTTAGTACTTTTGCTTGCTACACTGAATGTTATTTTCATTTCTTGTGATCAAATCATATTTCAAACTGATCTCCTTTTCACAAATAAGATCCACGCTGGTTCCAAACAGAAGCTCTTCAAGAAAGAAAAAAAAAAAAAAAAGATGTGGCGACTTCCAAAGGCTGCCACCGGGAGTCAGATGATGGCTGTTTTCTTTCTTTTTTTTTTTTTTTTTTTTTACCAAATCCAGCATTGTTGTTGATCCACAATGAGCCTCTTTGAAGCATCTCGTCTCATGTGAACCATCCTCTGTGTCGTCATCCTACAAAAAAAAAAAAAAAGCTGTCTTTGGTTTGGTGTGAAACCGATGCTAATTTTTCAAATTATCACTAAGGCACTCATTTGCTTCCAATCTTGCAGAGCCTTCCAGCCATATGCTGACAGTTTGCTCCTATTTCACTGCCAAATTATCCGTCTCTGACCTCTAATAATCTCTCAGGACAGTTTGGGGAGTTATTGATAGATTTTTGCTCACGACGCCTCTGTGTAGTCGTTCATCTGTTCTCCACACCAAAGACGACACTAATAAATCTCCTGATGCAGATTGTTCCTCTCTTGAATGCGTCTCAAATAAAGGGTTGCCTGATTCTTCGTAATTAACAGATGGTGTAAACAGAAACATTTGTGGCGGCAGTTTTCACTTGTTTTAATTGTCTGTTTAGGAGCCTCTACGTTTTTTTACCAACTCTTATTGTTTCTGCAGGTGTCGGCGGCAATACTCCAAAGGTCTAATTTGTCTGTGATGAGCATCCCTGTCCACCAGAGACCGAAGGTAAGGTAAGATACGAAAAGCTCATTATCTTATATCCCAATAAACATCCTATTATGATGGACGAGCCCCACACTAAAATATGACTCCACTTCTTTTTTCCAATGTATTCTGAATAGTTTCCATTTGAATAGCTTTGCAAGTGTTATTGGAGTACGGGGACCAAAAAAAAAAACAAAAACGTTTGGTTATAAAAGAATAATTTAATTTTTCTTTTCCTCTTCTCCAATTCAGTTTTAATGTGTCACAGTTGATTCCTACAGCTACAGAAGTGTGCATGTGATGTTGGCCTGGTTTAGCGGGGGGTTGATCGCCTGGAATTATTTGATATATGGTGTCATTAATTCTGCTCGACTTCCCTGCCGTGTTTCTTTGTTTTGGTTCCCTCCCCCTCGTAATAATCTTGCAGTTTTTTTTTGTTTTTTGGGGTTTTTTGTTTTTTTGTTTTTTTGTTTGTCAGCAAGCAAATCAATGTCGTTTGTCCGAACAGTTGCGGGGTTAGACTTTGCTCATTAAGAGGTAGGTGGATTACTCCTGGACCACGGGACCCCAGGAATGCACAGGCCTGACTGGTGGTTTGCTCGCCAACGATGAAACAGAACGGAATTAATGGGGTTGCCCACTGTGAGGACTGATTAGAACGACATGCTGCCTTTGATCCCTGAGCGAGGTGACCAGGCGTGCACGCCACAGGCCATCGGACGAAGGAGGGCGGGGGGGCGTGTGGGCCTCTGTATCCCTCAGAGTTTGTGTGCGCGGTTATGTGCATACCCCCGTCCTGGGTCAGTGCATCACTGATGAGCAGGACTCATTATGTGTGCTCTTTGCCGCGGGGGACGTCAGGTGTAAAATCATTCTGTGGTATTTAGTTTGTGCGCCGTGGAAGGCTGCCAACTGCGGCCCGTGTGATCTGAACTGTGTTCAGTTGTTGCAAATTAACTGTGGTCCTGCATACATTTTGAACGGTTCACATGGAAGCACACCCACAGCTTGATTTCCCTGTTTGCATCTAGTGTGATGCTGAAGGTTTTTGGTTGTTGTTTATCTCGATTTCATTAGAAATAATTAATAAATAAAACTTCGGCTGGTTCAGTTTACCAAGGGTAATTAAAATAAAGTTCGTTCATGTCGCGTAGAAGTTTATCAGGAGCTCTTGAGCTTCATTCTAAGCCCCTGTGCCATCACTTTCTCTGCCTCAGCCATTAAGGCACAAGTACACTCCCAAGAACAGTACTTGTTAGAGAACAGAGCATCTTTATGTCAGAAATAGCGTGGGCTGCATCCAAGGTTCTTTAGTTCATTCCTAACAACAATTTTTGTCAACACGAACGAGCGCAGACCCATGCTAATACTTGTTTTTATCCAAAAGAAGCTGTCTCGGATTTATAACCATAATGAAACTTTGTTTTTTCCTTTAGCTGCTTCTCTGCCTTTTGCTAAAGCCACAGTTATAGTTGCTTTAGCCCTTTACTAATCTGGTTTAGTGTGGCATTCACTTTTTCTTTCACCATGTAGCCTGCCCTGTAGCCTACAAGCGGTCACTATCAGTTAATGTAACACAAATCAACCCCCACTGTTTGTTTTTCAGACGTATTCTAACATGAACTAAATGGTTAATGATCTGTGGTTCTTTAAGTCTTTTTTTTTAACATGCATCATGTTTTGTATATATTGTATGAACAATATGAACAACAATTTCTTTTATGCTTTTCATGTAATCCATCTGCCCTGGCATTGTAAATATCAGATATTTGGCTGTGTTTGGAAGGGGTTACAAGGCTAATAAGCTTGAAGCTATTTGGAATGTTTTCCTTTTTTTCCTCCTTAACTGGTTTAGCTGTTCTCCCTCCAAAACAAACTTTGTACCACTTTGCTTTGAGGCGTACGTGAACTTGAGTTTTTAGGAAACCCTGCTGTGTTTACTTGTCTGAACTTTGAATGCCGTTTGCATTTTAACTCCGAAAGATCCAGAGCTTGTTAAATCCACTCATGATATTCTGGGTGTGGATTTGCCTTAAATCCTCCCAGCAGCATGAAAGGGGAAAATCAAAAGGAATGATGAAACCAAGATCAACAAGAACATACCCAAATTGTCTGAAATACCACTCAATACAGCTTTTTGTTGTTGTTGTTGTTTTTTCACTTCTGCTTTTTAAGCCATGTATCTTGGGAAGTAATAATCTTCATCACCCCTCCGTTTGCCTGTTTGTGTGCTGCTTACGTTGAGGCCCCAGGCAGTGGACTGAAGCGGTCTGCCAGAACCATTTCAAGGCCACCTCAAGTAACAATAGATGACAGGCGTCTGCGAGGAGGGAAGCGTGTCCCCTGGTGGCACGGCTCAAAGGTGCCGTCCGCTACCTGCTGCATTACCAGGGGAAGAAACTTGATGGAGGGAAGGTAAATAAAGTACTCCCCTTTAGCTGCTGCTCTGCAGCTAATCAGAAGGACAGTTGCATCCCTCCCCGTTCAGGAGGGCAGTAAATCACTGCGAGGCGTGGGCAGTGACTCCTACTTTCCAGTGAGCACGGATAAATCCCGTTGGTCACCTTGTTTAACCTGAAGATGAAGTTTTAGTGCGTCGCTATTGTTCTGGACCAACCTTGGCTGCAGACTGAGCATTAACTTTTCATCACTTGCGTTATTGCATCTGTAGTCACGCTGCGATGTGAGTAATATGGGTTCAGGGCTGGTATTCAACGTTCCAGGCAAAATAGTGTCCCTTACTTTTTTTTTTTTTTTTAATAATGACAAATGGGGAAATTATGCGAATCAAAAAAAACCGTCAGCAGTGGGTTTTGGTAAAATTTAGCTATTAACTCTGTAACCTCCCCCCCCTCCTCCATTCATCTACACAGCGAGTGAGTCGCTGTGGGAATCTGAGACAAAGCCCAGAGAGTGAAGCTCGAGTTTGGATTATTTTGTCATGCCTGATCAAGGTGAAGAATTTGCTAAATTAGTTTTCGAGACACTCCATCTCATCACAATAGCTGCTGTCACACTAGGAGGATGGCAGCACGAGAAGTGACAGCAAAAATTCTTCTTCTGCTCATCAGGATAAGGTGCTGAGGAGGGGAAAAACTCCTTCCTGCTTATTTTATCATATTGGCTTAAATTATACTGACGGTTTTAATAAAAAAAAAAACAAAGCTGCCAGTATTGAGGTCAGCAGAATTTGCTGAGGTCAGATCATGTTAGAAGTTATTAGTATAATTTTTCTGATGGGCCTAATTTAAGTTTTATAATTGGTTCCCATGAAAAATGATGATAAATTAAAAAAAAAAGAAAAGTTCTAATTGAACAAAAATCTAAATAGCTCAACATTGGCGGCTGGAAATACAAGATATTTCGAACATGTATTACTGTCGTGTTTTAACCACCTGACTTGGCTAATCAACTACAGTACTCAAAGTAGGCTTGGTCTTGTTCCTAGGTATACCTCGATTTACAAAAAATAAAGCCAGTATATTGTTCCTGTGAGTCAAAGTTCTTTTTGAAGCGATGCCGGAGACAGTACGGGGTTTGTACCGTTCGTCTGTAACACAGCCCGCCCTACCTGCTGCTGCCGGCTGTCAGTCAGCTGTAATAGTTAAAAGACAGGAATTTTTTTAAACCTTTCCCACTTAGTGAAAACAACAGAAACAAGAAGGTGTCTGTTTCTTATTGCAAAAGCACAGACGACTAAGACTTGTCTACAAGAGAAGCACCACCCAACTCCCTTGTTTTAAGGTAATACTGGTTTTAAACTTTTACAAAAAGCTACAATAGTTAGCATGTGTATCTGTCTGTACTTAGAAAAAACTCTTTGGTTGAGATCAAGCTGTCTGTGGTGATTCAGCGTCACACTCAGTATGACATGTACATAGTCCTATATACACGCTGACCTTGAGAAACAACCTGCTGCAGGCGTGCTAACCGGCTAAATAACTAGCTAACATCAGCTTGTTAAGCATCCTTTAGAAGGAGCAGAATGACAAAACTAATATTCTGCACTATAAGGCTGTTTGAGTTCTTCTACCTTTTTGTGTTCAACAAATAATCCCAATCATGTAAAGAAAAATATCAGCTGCTGATGACAATAGATGATGAGAAATGAAATACATGTGACTGTCAGCACATTAATTTGTTCTTTCACTTTCCTTATTTGTACCTATGCATTGAAACTAATATTAATATTGTTATATATTTTTTTTATTATAACTAATATAATTATAATGGCAATATATAAAAAGGCATGGTGTTGCAGGTTAGCTACCCACCCGGGGCCTCGTGCATTCATGTTTTTTTTTAAATGCGACTCTAGGAGACAGCTACAAAAAAAGTTTAAACACTGTTGAATTCAGCAGATGTGGATTTACAGTATGTGAAGTTCAATGCTGTTTTAAAAAAAAAAACAATAAAATAAATAAAAAGAACTCTGAGCCTTTGAGCCCACTGGAGAATAGACCCCTACCTTCCACCATTATTAAAACAAGAAGGATCTTTCACCTGCTGACAAAGGGAGAAACAAAAGCCTTCAGAAAGGCTTTTTTCTTGCCTCGGAGGAGCAAAGTATTTAGCTGCAGAGCAGAAAGTGATGGAGGGCAGAGCAGGGTGGAGGAACGTTCCAAGCAGAAATATAATGTCACTAATGATTTAACCTCTGACCTGGCCGCGACGAGGCGCACGTCTGATAATATCTCCGCTGCTGAGCTCAATCAGGTGTGCAGCAGTGGTGCAAGGTCGGGCCATTTACAAACGCCACCAACCTTCCCTGCGTGCCGAAAATGACCGCAATAATAAAGATGGCTTCATTCGTTTTCTTTCTTTGGCAGGAAGCATTCACACGGCGTTACCAGACCATAACATAGGCGGAACATAAACACACAATCATAAACAGAGACCGCGGCCCGCGCTGGTGTATCCACCTTGTTATGCTATTGTCACATAGACGGTGAGTTATTGTCGCCTCCAGTGATTAAGACATAAAGCACGGCGGGGGGTCAGCCCACGGTTAAAAGGAGCAGGGAGTCTGAAGAGGCTGGCACGCACGCAGACACGCACGTGCACACAGCAGGGGTCTAGCATGGCATCTTATCCAGGCCATTGAGACTAATATCTGTGAATGCTGGAAGTCTGAGTTGTGCTACCAGTTTTGTCTTTTTTTTTTTTTTTTTTTTTTTTTTACCTTAAAGTGCCTTAAGGACTGAACAGCTTGACTACATCATAAGAGAAAATCGGTAACTATACTGGACCTTTTTTGTCCTCAATTAAGGGTTGACGAGTGGAATGACAGCACTTTCAAATTTGAAGTTATTTAACGTTTGTTAGAACTTATCTGCTTTGCACAATATATCAATTCAAAAATGGCATGATTTACTGTAGCTTAAATAACCAATTGCAAAGATTACAGCACAAAAGGAAGCTCTTATCTTTTTAAAATGTTTAATTTGGCCTTGAATTCAAACGTGCTGCATTTTTTTTACAGCTTTGTTCTTTTTAAACTGTTAGTCGAAAGATGTCACAGTAAAAAAAGAATGATTAATAAAACAGACCGCAGTGACACTGAGATAAGTATGAAGAAACACCTGAAAAATCTACCCAGAACTGAAGGCATAGAACTTTTCTTATAAATTTACACCACGACCAGAAGTGCAGGTGGGTTGCAAAAAAACAAAAAACAAAACAGAAACAATTCTAGTATTTTAGTAATTCCTCCTAATAAATATTGTAAATTACCTAATCACTTAGCTTGCTGTGTACTGTTTTGCTCTGCATGTTGTTCAACTATTTGCACAGTTTTAAATGCCATTTAAATTTGGTTTTGGTGAGTCATTCCCAGATTTTTATGGACACATTCTTCTGGTTTTAGCTCTTTGATACGGCCCCTACTAACTCTAGATCTCATGCGAGCTTATTTTATGCAGGAATAGCGGCAGCAAAACCTGCCGTGTCCAGCAGTGGAGCTTTTCTGTGTAAAAATCTGACCGAGAGGCTAAAATTAGAAAATAAACCAGCAGCTTGAGCAGAGAAACCAGAGATGAGCTGAACACACAAAGCTAAAGACGTGGGCGATATTTAACTGGACGTTTTCTCCAACATCGTTGACCAATTTTCTGTGTCTGTCTACATCTAAATGAGATCCACCTGTGGGTAATGTAACTAATAATGTGGCTTCTAAATACAATGGTTGGGTTTTAAAGCAAAGGGGCAAATATATATTGATGCACCACGTCTTCAGTTTTATAGTTTTTCAAATTACTTAATGGCTGTTTTTTTTTTCCCTTTTTAACTTTGCTAATGTGGATTAATATTGTAGAATTCCTACTTAGAATCAAATTAGAACTCTAAAGTAAAGATTAAGCTAAAATAGAAAATCCAGTTTCAAATGGGGGTGGATGTGGGCGTGGGAGGTGTCATTTCTCTAGTTTAATTATTAGATTGGGCTGTTTCCAGGAGACATGACCTCGACCTGCAGAAGGGAGAGAAAAGGTGACAAGTTAGCTCCAAAAAAACACCCAACACACATACTGTCGCTTTTTTAAGGAAAAATGGAACATGAATTGTAAAATTTGTATGGTTAGCGATACAGGAAGCGAATGTCTGCTCTACTAATATTTATGCTCAGGAGCCGTTACTGCCACCAGCTGCAGTTTACTGGGAAAAAAAAAACTGAGCTAAAGAAAGACAAAAATTTATAAAAGCATACCTGCAATATAAAAAATGACTTAATTCAACAGTCTGACATCAACAAACATATTTATTTACTTCAAGGCCCCTTTAAAATGTATGTCTGTCTGCTTGAAATTGGAATTCAGTGGAGGAATGGAACACGATTATTGAGAAAAAAAAAAAAAAGCTGAAAAATGTTTGTCAGCTGCAGCTTTCTACAGTAATGGGGGAAAAGAATGGGCACGCTCTTTTCAATTCTGGAGTTTTACATGTCAGGATTTCATGAAAACAATCTGGTCTTCACAAGGTTCTAAAATGATTAAACTCTAACCTTTTAAGTGTACAAAAACACGCAGTGAAGTCCAGTGTGTCATTATTTATTAACCAACATGGAAAAGCTGTGTGTGGAAGGTCCACCTTCGCTGCTCCCATAGGATTTAAGTGGTTACTTGGGTTTACAAGGTTTCATCTGAGTAAACTACAAGACATAAGGCACAATGTCCTGTGGAACCAAAGTAGAGATGTTTGACCATAATGGGCAGCACTAATGCCCCATACAAACTGTCAAGCACGGTGGTGGAGAGGTCATGATTTGAGTTTGTTTTGCAGACACAGGATCTGAACACCTTGCAGCAATGAATTTGACCATGAACCCCTCTGTGCCAAAGAACAGAGTCCTCCACAGAGATATGAGAGACTGATTTAAAGTCATCCAGGAAACGACTTCAAGTTATCGCTGCTGAAGGCGGTGTTAAAAGCTACTGAATCACAGGGTGTACCTCGCATACAGCTTTTCTTTTTTTTGCTTTGCTTTTATTTAATAAATAATGACACGATGGAATCCGTTTCATGCTTTTGCACACTTTGAGGTTAGAGTTATAGTCTGCCACAGTGCGCCTGTGGCCGTTTTTACTAAAGCTTCCTGTCCCGTGTCGGTGCAGGTGTCCTGCAGTTCGAGAACATCCGGCGGTTCTGGCGCCGTGTTCCCCTGTCATGTCAGCCGCTTTAGTTAAGAGTACGTACACCTGAGCATCCCCGTGTGCTTTGCCTCCGTGTAAGCGATGCTGAATTGATTTTCATCCTGGGTTTTTGTTGCTCTGGCACTGGCATCATGTCATGGGCCGTAAATCAAAGCTCAGTGTGTCTTTTAGCTGCCATGTTATTGTAAGATGCTTATCACAGCAGATAAAGTATATTGTTTCACTTAATGTCTCGAGCAGCACCGCAGCTCGGATATAAAACAGCGTGCACTTCGGGAGCAGAGTTATAGGTAATTTCATCTTTGCAGTACATTATATTACATTACACGGCTCTTTCTTTATACTTGAGGCGGTAATTTTTAGATTTTTGTCCCCCCCCCTTTTTTGTTTTGTTTTGTGCTTTCTACAAACATCTGATGGGTTGTTTTATTCTGCCTCCACAAAGATGCGAGGAGAATACGCATGAAAATAAAGTCCAAAAGTAACAGTATGGAGGTCAAAGTCATAACTTGTTTCTTAGTAGCTCTCTGAAATGGAACTTTTACAAAAAAATATATTCCAGCTGACTTGAGCTGTTCGATGGGCAGAAAAGCCCTTCTCCTTTTGTCTCCTGGGTTGATCCGGTTGCACGATGCTGCAACATTTTTTGCCCTCAGTTCATTTAAAAAAAAAAAAAAAAAATCATTGACATTGCGAAGAGGAGCTGAGGTCCGTCCTCTTCTGCCTCTGTTAGATTTACAGTGACGCCTTATCAAAGGAAGCAATTTCTATGCTTGCTCTGGAAACTCCCTTTTAACCTTAATTACACTGCAGCTCTGCAAGGACTAAATGCGCTCGGCTGAAATTAATTTCCCAACAGGGATTCTTATCAAAGAATTCACATGTACCTTCTTATCATCCGTGGTCAGTGGCACTGCGTGAAATTTGCTCTGAATTAATTGGGAGTATTATCTGCCAAACTTTTATTTGGGTATCTCCCGATTGTTGACATAAGCTCTAATGGCCATCAGCGTAGTGCAGCTCATTATGGTGCATATCTTTATTCCTGTGTGTATAGAGGAAAGTCTTTGCTTTATGTCTGGGTTTTTTGTTTTTTTTTTTGGAGGGGGGGGTTCAGTGCAAGTTAGACAAAGATTTCAAGGTTGGTGTGCATGCAGCAGAGAAAAAACACTACCACAAGTACTTTTTATTTTTCATCTTTGTATAGGAGCTTGAAAGGCTGCTGTGAGTGTCTGTTGCTGAAGTCTTTCAGCAGAGACAACGAGGCAAATACAAGTATAAAAATGCTTGCCTGGGCTTTATATACTGGCAAGGTGTACAAGTCATTTGCAGGTCTGCATACAGCCAGGTGCTTGAAGATAAAGATTAGTCCTTCAGCATTTCTCTGGCATGAAAGGCCGATTTTATCAATAAATCCAGAGTTTTAAACTAAGATTTTGTGTTGTAGCCGTTTTGGTCAAACTTTTAAAATATTGTTTTTCTCAGTTTTATGCTCTGTCTGTCTGTCTGTCTGTCTGTCTGTCTGTCTGTCTGTCTGTCTGTCTGTCTGTCTGTCTGTCTGTCTGTCTG